>CM022667.1:6635331-6797831 GCA_012295275.1 Chrysomallon squamiferum
CGTAGACCCATACAGACACGTGCACATTAACACAGATATACACACACATACACACACATACACACATATACACACATATACACAAATACTCATATGTGCATAAACAAACACACACGCATACACACGTACGCACGCACGCACATACGGTAAAACAACAACTTGTTAATTAAGTAAATTTATATTTCAGACCCCATCATTTGCTGCAGATATGTGAACAATACACTTAAAACTGATTTTATCTTATTTAAATATCAAATAATATCGCTACAATCGCGTTGCAGTAGTAGAAGTATCTTTGTCTTCTAAATACAACGACGTGGTCTGTGACGTTATCACGGCGTTATTTGTAGTCCGGAACTTACAGTCGTTTTCTGTGTTTGTTGTTCTCTTGAAAACACCCGCTGAGTTATTTCACTTTGATCACTGAGTTTTCTCTATCAACAAAGAAGACACCAATATTAAATGATTTCAAGGTAGGGGGTAGGTGCACTTATTTCAGCGCTGTTGGTCTACCAAGGGAATTCATCATGCAAAAATGAAAGGCAAAGATAAAGGGAGGGAGGAAGGAAAAAAAGAAAAAGGAACAGAAGAGATGAAGAGCAAACACAGAAATATGCTGATTTAATGAGAGGCAATCCTTGTGTGTCATACAGAATACCTTTGTACTACGTTGAGGTCTGTATGTAAGACATAGGTCTGTATGTAAGTTATATGTCTGTATGTAAGTTATATGTCTGTATGTAAGTTATATGTCTGTATGTAAGACATAGGTCTGTATGTAAGTTATATGTCTGTATGTAAGTTATATGTCTGTATGTAAGTTATTTGTCTGTATGTAAGTTATATGTCTGTATGTAAGACATAGGTCTGTATGTAAGTCATATGTCTGTATGTAAGACATAGATCTGTATGTAAGACATAGGTCTGTATGTAAGACATAGGTCTGTATGTAAGTTATATGTCTGTATGTAAGTCATAGGTCTGTATGTAAATCATATGTCTGTATGTAAGACATAGGTCTGTATGTAAATCATATGTCTGTATGTAAATCATAGGTCTGTATGTAAGACATAGGTCTGTATGTAAGTTATATGTCTGTATGTAAGACATATGTCTGTATGTAAGACATGTGTCTGTATGTAAGTCATAGGTCGAGTTTAAGAGAGATTTGAGTTGATCTAAATCATAATAAAACTGTTAGTAAGTGGAAAGTTTGAAAAGTGTTTTGTGCAGTGGTTCAGGTTTGTGTACGACACAGAAACTCGAGTTGTTTGACAAGTGTTTTGTGCAGTGGTTCAGGTTTGTGTACGACACACACAAACTCGAGTTGTTTGACAAGTGTTTTGTGCAGTGGTTCAGGTTTGTCTGTACACAAACATCGAGTTGTTTGACAAGTGTTTTGTGCAGTGGTTCAGGTTTGTGTACGACACACACAAACTCGAGTTGTTTGACAAGTGTTTTGTGCAGTGGTTCAGGTTTGTGTACGACACACAGAAACTCGAGTTGTTTGACAAGTGTTTTGTGCAGTGGTTCAGGTTTGTGTACGACACAGAAACTCGAGTTGTTTGCACAACAAAACGTTTTAACTTACTAGCGACACAACACAGTGAAACGTCTGTATTAACACACATTCGAATACATTAAACTGTGGTATCTCCGTACCAGTGGATACAAGTCCAGTACCCCCTGCTGTAGTTAACACTACAGAACACTGTATCCTCTTTTTAGTAGTACCCTGTGGATACAAGTCGAGTACCCAGTGTAATTAAAACATTGAATCCTGTTTCGTGTCACCATCCCAGTTTGTTTGAGAAATCTGGAGTAGGAAAGCAAAGTGTGACGTGGATGTGTTTACATCTTGTCAGATCAAACTGTACACTTCATTATTTACTTGTATTTACTTCATTTTACATAGTTAGTAATAATTTTCTTTCTTTTTTTTTTTTTCGTTATTTGTTTATTTATGTATTTGTTATTACATCTTTTTTAGCAAATATATAGTAAATACCTTTATCTTTCCAAGATGGCATCTATTAAATTTTTTTAGTATTTGTTTTGAGCGGGTTATGTGTTTTTTATCTCTTATTTCTTTAGCAAAAAGAAAAAGAAAATTTTTCGTTCGTTCTAGTGTCATTTCTCGACTATATTTGACTCGTGTAAATACCACTAAATCTAATAATGAAAGGAAAATGTTTAAATCGTGACAGACAACGTCATACAGTTATTTATAAACTTCAAGGTTAGAAGGAAAAAAGAAGAAAAACACAAACAAAGAAACAAGAGATTAAGAAAATGTCACCATCATCATCATCATCATCATCATCATCATTGTTATTTATTTATTTATTTATTTATCTATTTATTTATTTATTTATTTATTTATTTATTTATTTATTTATTTATTTATTTATCTATCTATTTATTTATTTATTTATTTATTTATTTATTTATTTATTTATTTATTTATTTATCTATTTATTTATTTATTTATTAATCTATTTATTTATTTATTTATCTATCTATCTATTTATTTATTTATTTATTTATTTATTTATCTATTTATTTATTTATTTATTTATTTACTTATTTATTTATTTATTTGTCTTTTCTCTTCCTTGTTTGTTTATTTGTTTGTTTTTAAAGAAAATAACAAGAGACACTAGAATATATAATAATGCAATACATGGTTAAACTATTGTTTTTGTAAATTAATATATAATGAAAATTACATTAATATTTAGAAATAATCATCCAGTAGAATTATATCTTAAAAACATTTTTTTTTTCTGTCACAGAGTGATGAATTTGGTGGTAAGTAAATATTTAATTTTATTTACATATAACAATTTACATAGCCTAGATACAATTTTTTTCTTCTTTCATGCTTTTTTTTTTTTCTTTTTTTTTTTTAAATTAGGCCTAACCTTCTAAAGTAAACTAAATTTCGAAGATACACTTTCTTTTCATGTTTTTTCCCCTCCGTTTATTTATCTTGTGTCTGTGTGTGTGTAGGTGCGTATAAGAATACGTCAATATGTGCGAAATTTTGTATTCCTTTATGTATGAATATCATCCTCTCTCTCTCTCTCTCTCTCTCTCTCTCTCTCTCTCTCTCTCTCTCTCTCTCTCTCTCTCTCTCTCTCTCTCTCTCTCTCTCTGTGTGTGTGTGTGTGTATATATATATAGTTATTCTAACATTTGATTACTTCTGATATAAACTGTATATGACTAAGTCACAAAACTTATTTCTAAACACTCATGTGTCAGTCACAGACGTAGAGATATTTTTAGTAACATAATTTATTCAAAATATAAATAAACTGTTGAACTAAAAATACAAATTATTTTTTATACAGCTTCAGCACAATAGAGAAAATTAATTTACAGTATTTTATTATTATTATTATTATTATTATTATTATTATTATTATTTACTTTCTTCGGTAGATTAAAAATTTAAACATATTAAAACACCAAATAATGAATTAATTTATAATTTGCCATAAAGACTGTACGAAAACCAAAAGAAAAAAAAACCCACATTCTGTAAGTAAATAAAATTTATATATAAATATTTTATGTTGAGTTTCAAACGTCGTCAACGAAGGTAATATTCCACGTTATATAAATATTCATGTCATCTACCAGATCCCGGCTGATATGTTACGATTATCCAATGAAACCTTTCGTTCTGTCTCTACACTTGTATTCGCGTTGTTGGTTGGCTGACTGCTGTTACTGAACTGTTGATTTGATCCAATCAGCGGCCTGCGCGACGTCAGCCACGGGGAGGGGCGTGTTCTCGTCACACGCCAGCTTGGCGAGCAGAGTCCCGCGCAGCGTCCAGCGTCCGTCATCTCCCTGACACGCCAGGGGCCCGCCCTGGTCTCCCTGGCAACGAAACAACAGTCAGACATGACAGCGAGTGTTTTATCTTTTTATTCACGAAAGTGTTGATGCTATTTCTTATTTTTATTATTATTATTGCTATATTTGTTGTTGTTGTTGTTGTTATTTTTTTTTTATTATTATTATTATTTATATATTATTATTATTGTTATTATTGTTTTATTAATTTGTTTTGTCTTAGTTATGAACAATTATAATTCACTTTCACTTTCTATAGACTGAGTTTTTGTTATTACATTAATGAGTAAATGAGTAAGTTAAGTATCAGTGAGTAAGTTGAGTATCAGTGAGTAGGTTGAGTATCAGTGAGTAAGTTGAGTATCAGTAAGTTGAGTATCAGTGAGTAAGTTAAGTATCAGTGAGTAAGTTAAGTATCAGTGAGTAAGTTGAGTATCAGTGAGTAAGTTGAGTATCAGTAAAACTCACCACACAGGGGAACGCGCCGGCAGCGTTCCGGGCGCACGTGGACCTAGGAGGGCGTGGCTGCACGTTACCCCCGAGTCTGTAGTAGTCTATGGCGTCGCAGGCCGCCGGACTGAAAACTGTCATCGTGGCTTCCTGGAGCACGTTCTTCAGTTCTGTAAGCAAAGTTTTAAATATCACACACGTCTTTCACCCTCGAGTCTTTTATCTCTCACCTCGAGTCTTTTATCTCTCACCTCGAGTCTTTTATCTCTCACACACGTCTTTTATCTCTCACCTCGAGTCTTTTATCTCTCACCTCAAGTCTTTTATCTCTCACCTCGAGTCTTTATCTCTCACCCTCGAGTCTTTTATCTCTCACCTCAAGTCTTTTATCTCTCACCTCGAGTCTTTATCTCTCACCCTCGAGTCTTTTATCTCTCACCCTCGAGTCTTTATCTCTCACCCTCGAGTCTTTTATCTCTCACCCTCGAGTCTTTTATCTCTCACCCTCGAGTCTGCTTCTCTCTCACCTCGAGTCTTTTATCTCTCACCTCGAGTCTTTATCTCTCACCCTCGAGTCTTTTATCTCTCACCCTCGAGTCTTTATCTCTCACCTCGAGTCTTTTATCTCTCACCTCGAGTCTGTTATCTCTCACCTCGAGTCTTTTATCTCTCACCTCGACTCTGTTATCTCTCACCTCGAGTCTATTTCTCTCTCACCCTCGAGTCTATTTATCTCTCACCCTCGAGTCTATTTCTCTCTCACCCTCGAGTCTTTATCTCTCACCTCGAGTCTTTATATCTCACCCTCGAGTCTGTTATCTTTCACCCTCGAGTCTGTTTCTCTCACCCTCGAGTCTGTTTCTCTCTCTGTCGCGCTCTGTGTTTGTCTTTGTAGACAAAAATGTCTACTGATGAAATTACATACATACATGTATATGTTTGTGAGTGTGTTTGTGTGGATAGATAGACAGACAGACACACAGAGCGAGAGTGATATTCAGTTAACGTAATGAATATTCATGTGATACGAGCTGACGTCACTTGCCTTCGTTTTCGTTGTGACCCCAGCCTGTGATCTTGCACGTGTTTGACCCGCAGGTGGAGTCGACTGTGTTTGGCAGACATATTGGACGTACGCAGTCAGTGAAAGTTATTGGTTTGTCCAGCTTGACCAACACAAAAGCATTGCCTGAAATTAAACACAAATTATTAAAGTGTTTTAACAATCCTTCGTCCTCCCAGCATAACAATGTTAACATCCCAGTGTAACAGTTTGTCAAATTTCGTCGTACATATTTTACTGTATACGGGAAGGTGTTTACAAAGAGATGGTTTTGCTAATCGGATAGAGTAACCTGTTCTGAGGATACGATTTACTCCTGTCGTGAATATACAGAAAAGCTCTTTCATGTTTCATATGCAACAACTTAATATGTTAATCACGTGTTTAGTTATTCACTGAACTGGTAAACCCACCTTGGTACTTTCTTTCCCCGCCCTGTGAGAAGAGGATGGTGATGTCGATGAAGTTGTTGACGGCTGGGAAGTCAGGGTGGACGTTCCAGCTGGACACGCGGAACTCTTGCTCTGGGTTAACTCCCCTGAACGGCTCTTTGTCCTGCACGTGATTCCAGTCTCCCGCCACAACCAGGATGTTTTCTCGAATGTTCTCTCCGGGTTCCTGCGCGCCCGCGCTTTAACATTTAAAATTACACACAGCGAGATAAAGTCAGTGTGAACCTCACGTGCAAATCTTACAGCAGTAGATATATACATATATATATACACAGACAGAGACAGAGAGAGAGAGAGAGAGAGAGAGAGAGAGAGAGAGAGAGAGAGAGAGAGAGAGAGAGAGAGAGAGAGAGAGAGAGACAGACAGAGAGAGAGAGAGAGAGAGAGAGAGAGAGATGAGTAACACAAGTAGAAACTATATTCCATGTTTTTGTTAATGTTGCAGTTTAGATATACGCTTTGACATCAGAGGTTTAACGAAGTATCCTATTATGATTTGTTTATGATTTGTTTTACTGCTGCTGCAGATACAAACAGTTCAAAGATATCTTATCTCACACTGTCTTGTCACGTCAACCTTTCATTCCAAGTGACTATCGTTGAGATATCATAAACAGATAAAATCCACAAATAAATATGTAACTATATATGACTACAGCTGATAATGGAACACAGACATGTGAATCTTTATACAAGCTCAAGTTAAGTAAAATGTAATAAATATGATATCAGTTCTAGTCATTGTCGCGTAGCAACGTTCTACTCACAAGAAGAAGCAGAATGGACTGGTAATAATCCACTGATCATCAATTAATGTCGCGCCACAGATGTGTTCTGAGTTCTCCTTGCTGATTGGTCGAGTGACGTCAACGCGTCTGCGCAGTGAGATCTGCCAGGGGGCGGAGCACTGCAGACTGTCCTGTCCCATTCCGATTCTTCCGCTCGGGACAACAGTTCCACACTTGCTGTTCCTGGGGTCGTCGCCATCTGTTCAGCAAATGAGCTAATTAGTGTCTGCATCACTACAGGGTGTGTGCATGCACGTGCATGGAGGGCATGTGTCACGTGTGTTTGTGTGTGTGTGTGTGTGTGTGTGTGTGTACACACACACAGGCGCATGCGGAACTGACAACGTTATCTTTAATACAAAAAGCGTACAATATTTTAATTGAAAATTATAAAAAATAAAATAAAATAAAATATAGAAATTTAGAATTACGAATTATTATCTGTTTTTACCTCTGTTAACGTGTGTTTCAATGGTGACAGTTTTAACTCACCTTTCTCACAGCATACAGCTTTTGGCGGGAAACAGTATGCAAACGATCTGCTCACGAGAGTACGACCGTTGGGACAGTTATCTCCCTGTACGCACTCTTGTTTGTTCTTCCTTGGTCCAAATTCGCAGTCTGAAAGTCAAAACGGAATCTTTACGTTTTCTTTTCTTACGTCACATTTTGCGTCTGTTTTATAAGCAGTAATTAACAGGTTGAAAGAGATCGTAGAGAAAGTGAATGCAGTGAAAACGTGGTTTCTGCTGCTAAATCTGAGAGACACAGTGTACAGCCATTCACTTTACTACAGTCTGTTTAGAAAGTCGTGGATACAGCACGTGTAATAATGAATACAGCACGTGCAATAATGAATACAGCACGTGCAATAATGAATACAGCACGTGCAATAATGAATACAGCACGTGCAATAATGAATACAGCACGTGCAATAATGAATACAGCACGTGTAATAATCAATACAGCACGTGTAATAATGAATACAGCACGTGCAATAATGAATACAGCACGTGCAATAATGAATACAGCACGTGCAATAATGAATACAGCACGTGTAATAATCAATACAGCACGTGTAATAATCAATTAAGTTTTGTAGTCTAACAACGGACTGAAACGTGTCCCAGAAAAGAACGGCACAGGCATAATTGTTTGAACTCTATGTGTATATATATATAGATATTGATATATATATATATATATATATAGGTATAGATACAGATATTGATAGATAAATAGAAAGGTATTTTGTCATAGACCTTTTGTAGTTTTCAGAAACGGTGATTCTGTCATTACAAGAAAAAATAATTTCTTCTATTTATTTGTCTCTTTAGTTTTTAATTTATTTTAAATTTTTATTTTTTGATTATTATTATTATTATTATTATTATTATTATTATTATTATTATTATTATTATTATTATTATTCGTTTTTATTTTAACTGTATTTATTTTTCATATCACCAGTTGCACATTCAGAAAACTACCCTTATTTGTAAACAAATAGTTTACTAAAAAAAACAGGATAAAAATCAGTTCTGGGTGTATTCTAAAGAAGACAACAAATAAAAGGAATACATGAATACACAAGTTATACTTACATCCAAAATAAACTCTTTGAGACACGACACAACAGCTGTGTAGAGCTATGGAGAGTAAGAAAATGACTTTCAAAGTCGCCATTTTTTTGTTTTAATTTTTTTATCCCTCTCTCGTTTTTTTTTTGTCGGACTGAGAGTTGTTCGAGTCTTTATACGTACAGCTGTGACTGCGCCGACTCGGGTAAATAACTCGGGTTTATGCGACTGGCGACGAAACACTCTTGAAAATTGTGGCTCCACCCTTAACCAAACAGAGCAACACGTGACACGTTGCTGTCGTTTATATTCACACGTTGCCATGTCAACAGCGCACCCGTTATTCGTTTTTTTTGTGTATATTCGTTAATTTTACTCTTAGTGTTTGGTATTTAGGTAATATAACGCTTTGCGCGCATGCGTTTCGTGGGTTAAAAATAACTACTGTGACTTTTATATGCTTTCATTTTGTTTTAATTTTTTTTATTCTTTTTTTTTATTTATTTTATTTTATTTATTTTTTATTTTTTTTTTTTTTTTATAGGCAATTAATCAATTCTTTAATATAGATTAAATAACGATTCATTAAACTTAATTATAAAAATAAATGTATATCATTTATTTCTGATTTTTATGTACACAAACTAAATTCTGAGATTCAGTTCTGTTACCATTTTCCTGCTTACTGAGAAGTTCTGATTGGTTTTTAGAGAAAATAACGTGTAACTGAGAATTTTCGTGAAATTTTATATGTTTACAGTTTGCAGCAAACTCTCGGGTTCGTTCACTGGTGACATCTGCTGTGAATTCAACAATCATTTAACAATTTACATATTTCTTCTTCCTTTACTAAACCATTGTATCCGGGTTTCAACAACGACAAGAATGTTTTTATAATCTTCTTTCTCTCTTCTGTTTAAGTATCTGCTGCTGTTGACAAGGAAGATGTTTTCAGTGCTATTTAATTTCTCCACATTTGTTCAAGGTGTTATTTATTCTCTCGATTCTTTATTTTTATTAAAGTGTATACGCCTCGTGTCCCGCTCTGCCGTCTCTCAGTGTTAGCCTCGCTTGGGTGTAGTCGCAGACCAGCGCGTGAACAAATGTCAGGTGATTTCTTCAGACGGACGTGTAACACAGGTGAGAACACGGCGAGCTAAGCCGCGTGTGACCAGTACGCTGATTAGTGCTAATCTTCACACTTCACAGTTTACTAGCTTCCGGCTCACGAATCAGTTAAATGGTAGTGGGCGGTCGTGTCTTTTGTGTACGTCTGTGTGTGTGTGTGCGTGCGTAGTAGCGTGCGTGTGTGTATGTGTGCCTTTATATGTGTGTCTGTTGTGTGTGCGTGTATGTGTATGTGTCTGTTGTGTGTGCGTGTGTCTGTTGTGTGTGCATGTATGTATGTGTCTGTTGTGTGTGCATGTATGTGTATGTGTCTCTGTTGTGTGTGCATGTATGTGTATGTGTCTGTTGTGTGTGCATGTATATGTATGTGTCTGTTGTGTGTGCGTGTATGTGTATGTGTCTGTTGTGTGTGCGTGTATGTGTATGTGTCTGTTGTGTGTGCGTGTATATGTATGTGTCTGTTGTGTGTTCTTGTATATGTATGTGTCTGTTGTGTGTGCGTGTATGTGTATGTATCTGTTGTGTATGCGTGTATGAGTATGTGTCTGTTGTGTGTGCGTGTATATGTATGTGTCTGTTGTGTGTGCTTGTATATGTATGTGTCTGCTGTGTATGTGTGTCTGTGTTCTGTGTGCGTGTGTGTGTGTCTATATATATCTTGTGTATCTGCGTATCTATGTATATGTGTTTGCTGGTATATGTTAGTGTGTGTGTATATGTGTCTGTATGTGTTTCTATGTATGCATGTGTGTGTGTGTATTCTAATAATAGATTCATATTTCCCCCCATGACAAAAGCCCGAACGAGAGAGAGAGAGAGAGAGAGAGAGAGAGAGAGAGAGAGAGAGAGAGAGAGAGAGAGAGAGAGAGAGAGAGAGAGAGAGAGAGAGAGAGAGCGATAATAATTTCTATTTATCAAAACACAAGACATAAACAAAGTGAAATGCACAGCTGACTTAACGTGTGGATGCAAACTGTATCAGAACGAGGTTCATGTTGACATTAATTCTGTTGTCTGGAACGGACTGGTTTAAAACAGATTTTGTTTTGTATGTTCACTTATCCCTGACTATTCATCAACAAAAAGACGTCAGTGTCGTCGTAGCACCGTGCTACTCATTTTAACCATGTGCACGATGTCGTAGAATGTTTAAATTATGTTTAATGCGTCGAAAAACAAATATTTATTTCTTTCTTGTTGTCGGAATGTAATGTTTTATATCTCAGTTATCCGCCCTTGCTCAAAACTTGTTACACTTTTAACTGAGGTTTTGAAAGGTTAAAGGTCAGAGGTCGTGTTAGTACGAGCAGTAGTTTAATTATAGCTGACTCAAGTCTCTTTGTTTAAATATACCGCGATACATTTCAGTATTAACAGAACACAATTGTCTGTCATAATTACGACATTTAACAGTGACGTAAGAAGGAAATTTGCTACTATAGTCTGTGTACATTTTCTGTTTTAACTAAAAACAATAAACTGGTCATTTAAGCTTACTGATGTCTGCGATGGGTTTTAGCAGATTATAACTGAAGAAAGTAATTATTGCAGGAAAGCTGTTTCTGATGTTATCTATGTTTTTCTTTTCAAATGTCTGTTGTAGATGTAACTGAATACTTGGTAAATAAATAAATAAAAATGAATAAGCAAACAAACAAACAAACGAATGGAATTTTTAATTTTATCTTCTGAATTCAAGGTTCATCAATCTTTCAATCTGTTATTTAAAAACAAAAGCAAACAGTAAAGTATTTTATTTCCTGAGTTTGATTACACAATCAGCCAGTATTAATGAAAAAAAAAATTCAATTTCCGTTTTCGTGATGAAAAATGTATTAAAATTAACTTTTATGATTCAGTGCCTGTCTTACAGGAAACTTTTTTTTAGGATTTATGATTTTTATGCTGAACTCAGAGAAGAAAGATTATTTTGTGATGAATTGTAATTAAAATATATCTGTGTGTAACTTCCAACAGAAAGGTTTGTTAAGACAGTTTGTTAGCTGTTCAGATATAAACAAACATGTTAGACATTTTATAAATTTATTTAGTTATTTATTTATTTGCAATAACTTTATAATTTTTCTTATTATTACTGTTCGTGTTAATTCTGTTATTATTGGTCTTGTTATTATTCCTGCTAATTATACTAATATTTTTGTTTTATTTTTATTATTATTATTATTATTATTATTTTGTTGTCGTTGTTGTTGTTGTTGTTGTTGTTGTTGTTGTTGTTGTTCGTAGTGGTGGTTGTGTTTCGACTTGTTAAAGCGTGTGTGTGATGTACATACATATATCATAAGAATATTGTTTATATTTCAATGTGGTATTTTATTTACTTATAATTAATAGTACATGACAAATTATTACATTAATGTCATCAGTATGTACATGTATTCATTTGCTAATATATTCCTTTGCTAAGTCTGAAAAAAACTCGTCCTGTGATAACAATATTAAAAGAAGAAAAATAAATATTATAAATCACTAAATTATCGTGAGCTTATAATTATGCTTCGTCTGTGGGTGTATTTTTAAAGGTAATGGGTGTTTTGTTTCTTTGCTGTTGTTGTTGTTTTATGTTTGTTTCTATTTTATTTTTATTTTATTCACATAAATATTTCATTACTAACAATAAAGAAAGGAGGAAATGAAAAATAAAATAATAATATGTTTAATCGATTTATTTATATCACAAAGACACAAAGAAACGTTATTAATAAATTAGTATTCAGATTTAAGTTAGTTTTAGTTTTTGAAGTGAAGTCTGCAGGCAGCCATTTTGGACTGGTCCATTACAGATTCTGCAGGGTGGACAGAACCCAGTCGAACACTCGGGTCACGTCAGCGACAGGGACTGGTTTCCTCGAGTCGCACAGCAGCCTGGCTAGCATGGCTCCCCGCAGCGTCCACCGCCCGTCAGACCCTAGACACACCACAGGCCCCCCCTGGTCCCCCTGAAACACAAATAACGTAGTAGTAGTAGTAGTAGTAGTAGTAGTAGTAGTAGTAGTAGTAGTAGTAGTAGTAGTAGTAGTAGTAGTAGTAGTAGTATTGTTGGTTGTGGTGCTGATGCTATTTGCAGTAGTAGTAGTATTAGTTGTTGTTGTTGTTGCTATTTTATTATTATTATTGTTGTTGTTGTTGTTGCCATTGTTACTGTTATTGTGTATCTGTTTGACTTTGCTAACTTACTAACAGACAATCGGTTTCTGCTCCAGAACATTACAAAACAAAGTGTTCAAACTGTTCATAACACAGCACACACTCAGAACAGTGACACACCTCTGTGTCAAATACACGTCATCTGTCTTCAACACAGGCACAGAGAAGTTAAGCACATTGCCAAACACACGCGGACGTATACACACACATACATACATACATACACACACACACATAGATAGACAGACATATATATATATATATATACACAGACAGACAGACAGACAGACAGACAGACAGATATACATACACACAGACAGACAGACAGACAGACAGACAAAACTAACCACGCAGTGAAAAGCTGGAGGTCGCGCCAGACTAATTGCGCATGTCGTCTTAGCCGGAAGTGACGTATAGTTTCCACCATAATATTCTATAGCTTCACATGTTTCGAAATTCGGCATCTCCAGTGTGGCTTGCTGTAGGTGGTCTTTTAGATCTGAAAGTGTAGCAGTCACACGGTATTAGTGCGTGTAAACACAGTCGTAGTCACACACACGCAGACTCACAAACACACGCACAGACACAGGTACGCTCATACATCAGACAACGGTTACGTGGAGAGAAAGAGAAGAGGTCTACCTCCAGTTTCCGAGTTTCCCCAGCCCGACATTTTACACTCAGACAGTCCGCAGGGCGACCTAGCGAAGTCGTTCACGTGATTAGTGAGGCATGCCGGTCTTACACAGTCCGTGAACGTGATTGGTCGATCCAGCTTCACTACGACAAATCCATTGGCTGAAAGTAAACACTGATGTATTCATTTACACTGTTTTCTTTCTTTCATTCTTTCTTATTTATTGTTTTCTTTTTTTCTTCCTTTCCTTCTTTCTTTCTTATTTATCGCTTGTTCCTTTATTTAATTATTTTTGCGCTTTATTTTTATTTATTGTTCTTGTATTTAATGATTTGTAAACATAATCAAATATGTTTTTTTTTTTCAAATTTATTAATTTCTTAGGTTATTTACTTACATATTTATTTTTAATAATGATAATAATAATAATAATATTATTATTATTATTATTATTATTATTATTATTATTGTCATTATTGTTGTTGATTTTGTTGTTGTTGTCATCATTGTTATTGTTGTTGTTGTTTGTTCGTTTGTTTGTTTGTTTGTTACTATGTGACAGAAATGAAAACAAAAACAGCTATCAAGTCTTAACTCTTATGTTATATTTGACACACCGTGAAAGCCGGGTTCGCCTCGGTTCAGAAAGAGGTTGTTGATGTCGTGTAAGCTGTTCACTGCGGGGTAGTCGGGGTGCACGGCCCAGGAAGCCACCCTGAAGTACTGCTCCGACAACTGTCCGCCGTAGTAGTCTCTCACACGATGATCCCAGTCACCAGCAACTACCATGACGTCATCTTTTATGCTGTCACCTGGACGAGCTGCGCCTGCGCTGTAAATATTGAGTGAAACACGAGCATCAGTGAAAGTCCTCAAACTTTCTGTTCATTTTGAAATGGGTTTTTTATGTAAATCGTATCACTGACTGGATAGCACGCACAAAGTTATTTTAGAAAAATGTCTAGAACAGTAAACAACACAGTGAGCGAATAGCGAGTGAGAGAGAGAGAGAGAGAGAGAGAGAGA
Source organism: Chrysomallon squamiferum (assembly GCA_012295275.1). NCBI lineage: Eukaryota > Metazoa > Mollusca > Gastropoda > Neomphalida > Peltospiridae > Chrysomallon > Chrysomallon squamiferum. The sequence continues at coordinate 6,649,491 of CM022667.1, forward strand.
GAGAGAGAGAGAGAGAGAGAGAGAGAGAGAGAGAGAGAGAGAGAGAGAGAGAGAGAGAGAGAGAGAGATGGACGAACACTCACGAAAACAAACAGAGGGGCGTGGTCAGTACGTGCTGACTGCTGATCAGCGTCCCCCCGCACCAGTGAATCGAGTTGTCCACGGAGACGGGAACGTTCTTGTTGTCATGTGACCTGAACGACACCTGCCACGGCGCGGAGCACCTTGGAGCGTCTTCGCCAAAACCGATTCTTCCTGTGACAGCTTTGACGACTCCACACGAAGAATCTAGACTTAGTCGAGTAGCTGTGAACAGTCATAAATAAAGTTTAAGTTTACTGCTAAATAACAGTTTGTTGACTCTTCGTGTAAAGAGATTTGTCTTTTTTTTAAAAAAGAAATATACAAAAGTTTTATTGTTAACAAATCAGATGAATGTAAGAATGACAGACATTTCAACAATAAGAAACAGAGAGACGAACAGACAAAGTACAAGTTTTATCCTAACAACATAAAGCAACTGAAAACAATATCCGATTAATATTTAATTATTTACCTAAATATATATCTTAGCGACAATTTAGCTTAAAATGTTTAACAAATTAAATGTAAAATAGGTGTATGCACTGGGCTTAAAGTGCTGGTAACATACAGATTGTATTATAACTACTACTATTTCTACTATTACAACTACTACTACTGTTTCTACTATTACAACTACTACTACTGTTTCTACTATTACAACTACTACTACTGTTTCTACTATTACAACTACTACTACTATTTCTACTATTACAACTACTACTACTATTTCTACTATTACAACTACTACTACTGTTTCTACTATTACAACTACTACTACTGTTTCTACTATTACAACTACTACTACTGTTTCTACTATTACAACTACTACTACTGTTTCTACTATTACAACTACTACTACTGTTTCTACTATTACAACTACTACTACTGTTTCTACTATTACAACTACTACTACTGTTTCTATTACAACTACTACTACTGTTTCTACTATTACAACTACTACTACTGTTTCTACTATTACAACTACTACTACTATTTCTACTATTACAACTACTACTACTGTTTCTATTACTACTTCGTGTTATGCAAAGAAGATGTAAAAATGAGTTCTGGTGCGCTTTCACATTGTCAGTGTGTGACTGTGTGGGTGTACGTGTGTGTGTATGTCTGTGGTGTGTATGTGTCTGTGGTGTGTATGTGTCTGTGTGTGTGTGTGTATGTGTGTGTCTGTGTGTGTGTGCCTCGGTGTGTGTGTGTATGTCTGTGGTGTGTATGTGTCTGTGGTGTGTATGTGTCTGTGTGTGTGTGTATGTGTGTGTCTGTGTGTGTACTAGTATAGTGTGTCTCTAACTGGGAAACTTACTGATTCTAGCACAGCACACACCAGACACTTTTCTCAGCGAGTCGTAACACAGCGTGTACTAGTATAGTGTGACTGTGTGTGTGTATGTGTGTCTGTAGTATAGTGTGTCTCTAACTGGGAAACTTACTGATTCTAGCACAGCACACACCAGACACTTTTCTCAGCGAGTCTGTGTATGTGCGTGTACTAGTATAGTGTGACTGTGTGTGTGTGTGTGTCTGTGTATGTGTGTCTGTAGTATAGTGTGCCTCTAACTGGGACACTTACTGATTCTAGCACAGCACACACCAGACACTTTTCTCAGCGAGTCGTAACACAGCGTGTACTGCCGCCCGACCAGACTGTGACCTTCAGGACACCGCTGACCTTCAAAACATTCTTCTCTTCCAGCCCGACTTCCCCTTCCGCAGACTGGAGAAAACAACCTGACAGATTAACTGTGTACTGCAGACGTCTTTAAACACACATGCTGCATTACTTAACAGTGCGTGCGCGTGTGTGTGTGTAAGTGTGTGTGCAATATGCAGATACATGTACCTTTTCATGCTGAACCCTTATTTTTCATTATCAAAAGAATTTACGAATTGTCGCTTATTATAATTTGAAATACTCACTTCAAATATTTTAAATAAATAAATACAATATGGAAACAATACTCAATAAAATTCAGTTAACAGACGACTGTATTTACATGTTTATAAATACAAATCACTTTGGAATGCAATAAAAAAAAATAAAAAAAAACAGTTTACAATTGCACGTGCAGAATTTTGTATAGTCTCAGTCCGTATCCACCTTCTCTCTCTGCAGTATTATTATTTATTTATTTATTTATTTATTTATTTATTTATTTATTTATTTATTTATTTATTTATTTATTTATCTATTTATCTATTTATCTATTTATTTATCTATTTATTTATCTATTTATTTAGTTAGTTAGTTTACGAACTGTACGTTAGTTCCCACTGTAGACAGACGTTCTCAGTGACGACGTGGAAATGTTCAGTTGTAGCTGTGACTAAGTAGTAACTTAACAAGACTCACTAAGGCTCAGTGATTACTAGTCATAGTTTGTAGTCACAGGAAGAATTATACTGACTCAGTCTTTTGAGAGAACTAAGTATATACCGTGTCATTACACACTAAGGCAAAATGCAGTTACATTTCAACATTTGTTGTCTACAACAACAAAGAATCACTTTTGTGTAAACTTTCCTGGTTTTTACAACTTGTCACTGAGAGAATCGTCTTCCTGGTTAAATAAAAATGAAAATGTTTTGTCCTGCTACAGAAAACTCTGTTTAAACTGTGTTTTGTCCTGCTACAGAAAATACTGTTTAAACTGCGATTTGTTTGTGTGTTCTTAATGAAACGTCTTGTCTTGTCTTCTCGAGTAAACCTCTGAATACAACATCACTGATATAACTGATACAGTCAGCTGATCGCTCTAACCACTGTCCTACAGCCAGTTATCTGATGAAGTATTATTTAGCTTTCCCATCTAAAACACTGATTTTAATATTTAAACTTTTACTGTGTCATAATGTAACATCGTAAAAGTTTCCATTATTAAAATGTTTTATTATTTTAAAATCATGTTACATTCATATTCTAACATAATAAATTTAGCAAAAGAAAATTCAATTATTAGAAGAAAACGGAGAAAGAAGACAAGTCTGTGTATTAGTTATCTTTGTGTATTTGTTCACGCGTCTGTAAGAACAAATTCTTACAATCAAAGACACGGATGATGTTGATTTAAAACACAAAACCTATAATTTACTTACGTCCTTGAAAAGCTGCACTGGCTAACTGCAAGCAGCAGAAAATCGAGAAGATATTAAAAATCATCTGCATCTTCTTTTCCTCACGTGCTCCAGTAGTGAGCGTCTGTTTGTCTTGTTGTCTGTTCTTCTTACGTGAGCACAAAAGACATCTGTGTGTGAGTTTGGTGAGTCGACAGAATCAGAGATGACGGAGACTGCGCTCTCCCCTCCCTGTTACTAAACACGCAGAAAGAGATTCGAGAAGAGATCGGGTTGTAACTCGTCCATTGTAGTCGTGTTTGCTCTCCCGTTGTGTTAAAAATATCTACCTTCGTTTTTTCTTTACAGAACGCTAAATAAACACAGAACATTGTCCAGCGATCTCCACGTCACTCGATGTCTATATACCCGCTACCCGGAGAATACACGTGTTTCTGAGCAGACGAGTGGACAATAGACGGGTGTAAACAGAACTTTGGTCGTGTAAAGTTTGTTTTGTTTGATGTCACAGAAAGTGTGAGTGTCGTTGTCTTACAAAATTTTAACCCAGTGTTTACATTTTGTTATTATTCTTTCTTCTAATTCTTTTATTATTTTTTTTAAATATTTGATTGTAGACTTAGTCATGTTTCACTAGAACATACACCTGACACCCACAAAGGTCACAGGATCAATTCTCGGTGCTGTCACGTGACTTCCTTCTATTTAGTCAACTGCGTCATAACTGGTTAAAAAATCGTGGTATGTACTTTTCTGTCCACTAGAATTAACAATTACTTGCTGTCACGTGACTCCATTCTACTTCGTCATAACTGACACACATACACACATGTATTATAATTGTGTGCGTTTGTTCACAGGATCATTGATACAATATACATGTGTGGGGGTATGTGGAAATGCGTGGGTCACAAAACCAAACTGTAAATACTTGTATAATAATTAATAGAGATTTTTCACTGAACAAACACTCAGCTGTTGTCTCGCTGATTTCTTACATCGTGAGAAATGTTTAACTTTCAGGTTAAACACCTGGGCGTTAGCGCCTCAGTGTTACTATGACAACACAGGTGAAATCTATATTAAATTTATAACTTAGAAATTACACCGCATTATTCATCCTACCTCTGTCAGATTGAAAACAAATAATAATAATAATAATAATAATAATAATAGTAGTAGTAGTAGTAGTAGTAGTAGTAGTAGTAGTAGTAGTAGTAGTAGTAGTAGTAGTAGTAGTAGTAGTAGTAGTAGTAATAATAATTAATAAATAAATAAATCATAAAAATTCAACCTAGCTCCACAACTTTAAAAACTTTTTGAAATGAAGCGCTGAAAATATGGAAGGTATAGAACTAATACTTTCATAGTTGTCTCCCCTACACAGAAATTGAAATGTCTTACTGCAGACCTGACCAGTATCTAATTTACTGGTTTTCAGTGTGGTACTCACTGAGATCGAATCCAGATATCGACAAGTAACTGCTGTGAAAAATTAGACACCTTATTTAAATCCTTGTTTCAGGATTTCAGGTTTTTTTTAATACGCTACACAGAAATGTACAAGTGAATGTCTGTTTATTTCACTGTAATTTTTATATCAACCTGCTCATAAATTACAAGTTTACAGTAGAACTTAGATTATATGGTTATATTAATTCAGATGGATGTCGTATGTTTAGTGAAGATTTAATGCACATTTTCTGGTTATGTAAACATGTTCAGACATTTTGGAAAACTGTTACAAACCACAAACTTTTTTAGAACAAAAGAGACTTCAAATAAATGCACAAACAATAATTGAAGACAACCCAAAATATTCTGAAAAGCATAATGAATTTAATATTGTTAATTGCCAAGCAGTACGTATATAAATCAAAATAGAAACACCAACAAATAATTTTAACTGGATTCCAAAATATTCTGAACATGTATTATTACACAAATGAATATATATGTAAGATAAGTAACACAACAGTTAAATCTGAAGAAAAACTGAATATTTGGACAAAATGATTTTTATAAAATGTAAATAATGTCATCACTATTTAGGGATAGAAAATGCAAAAATATGCAAAGATTTTATTTATTTTTCTATTTTATTTTTTCCGTTATGTTGTCTTGTATATTTCTTACCATACACATGACATATATTTACTACTAGCAATATGTTGAACATAGTCATAGTTGTTGTTGTTTTGGAGGGGGTTGGGGGTGGTGGAGATTTCTGTATTTTAACACATTAATTTACTTTATATTTTGTTATGTTAGCATGTATTAGTTGTACTGCGTTTTATACTGTATATTCTCTGGCGAATTTAATTTAAAATTATTTAAAAAAAAAAAAAAATTTAAAAATTTGAAAATGAGATTAATGTACGGTGAAACGAAACAAATAAAGTTCTGGAATAAAGGAAAACTATTAAAAACTTCTACTTTGTACAAGAAATGTGTTGACGAAATGATTACATTATTAAAATTTATACGTTAATTCTTTTATTCTTTCGTTACTAGAATACCTGGCACAGTCCACTATAGATAAACTGATTAACGCATACACTGAACAACAAACGTAAAAAACTTTGCATTTGATATTTATTTCCTAAAACAGTTCGAGTTTTACATTTAAATCTGAATAAATAGCGAGTAACGTGTTTGTGCTCAACGTATGCACAGTTCTAGATATCTGAGTTCATCGTGTTTCGAATCCAGTCCACCATCTTCGTGACGTCTGCTATGGGAACAGGTGCCCCGGATGAACACTGGATCCTAAGAAGGATTACGCCTTTCAGCACCCACTTACCAGTCGATTCTAAGCAAGACACTGGTCCGCCATTGTCACCCTAAAATATGAATTATTATTATTATTATTAGTAGTAGTAGTAGTAGTAGTAGTAGTAGTAGTAGTAGTAGTAGTAGTAGTAGTAGTAGTAGTAGTAGTAGTAGTAGTAGTATTATGTATGTATAAAGGAAAGACAAAGTGAACAGAAATTTAAATAATTAATAAGTAAATGAAGAAAATAATAGGATTAATAACAACAATCTACAAATACAATATAGAACAGGACGCACAGACAGACAAACTGTCTGTTAAACACGATGAGTGTGTGTAGTGAGAAAGAGAGGAGCTGTTTGTTTCTCAAACTTACAACACAGTTGAACGCTGCGGGTCGCTGGTAGCTCAGTGCGCATGTCGTGTTGGCCGGAAGTGTCTCGATGTTTGACGTGTAGTACTCGATGTAGCCGCACGTGTTCACGGTGGGAATCCAGACAGGAGCGATCTGCAGTTTGTCTTTGATGTCTGCAAAACAGCAAATAGTAATATCAGTACCAAAACATACTATATATACATCTCTCTCTCTCTCTCTCTCTCTCTCTCTCTCTCTCTCTCTCTCTCTCTCTCTCTCTCTCTCTCTCTGCATATTATATTAAAATAATTTATTTTTCTTATTTCATTTTTTTTTTTTAATACATTTTTATTTTATTAGCACATATTTTATAATATTTTGTCAATTTGTTATTTATATAATGACTGCATGTACATACTTCGCATGAAGAAAATATTAATTATTTTTATTATTATTATTTTATTCATTATTATTAATGTTTGTTTGGTTGTTTTGTTGTGTTTGTTTTGTTTTTGTTTTTGTTTTTTGAGCAGGTTGTTTACCGTTCGTCTCGGTGTTTCCCCAGCCAGTCATCACACAGCCGCCGTCTGCGCATGTGCTGCTGCTGGATGACGTCGGCAGACAGATCGGAGTGACGCAGTCTGTGTAGTCGACTGCTTTGTTTAACTGAATCACCACAACACCGTTAGCTGAAACAACCAGCAGTTGTACACCCTTTGTAACGACGCCACGTAATCACAACAACAACAACTACTACTACTGCTACTACTACTATTATGTACCACAAGTACTACTGGTACTACTTCAGTTTTTCATCTTACTACTACAACCAAAAGAACTATTTTTACTGCTACTACATCTACTACTATTACTACTTAATCTAGTACTACTATTATTACTAATATTATTACTAGTTACTACTAGTAGTACTACTACTGCTGCTACTTCATACTTAGTCTTAAAGGTAAATATAAAGACGTATAATACAAATGAAATTGCTAATAATTACACATACATTTAATATGTACACAGACATATAAACACACCACACAAAAACAAAACACACACAAACACAGACACACACACACATACACACAAACAAACACACAAACAAACAAGACAAAATAAATATAGTATTTCGCATCTGGAATGTACAGAATATCCAAGAAAAAACTAAACAATTTACTATAACATAGAATACATTAAAAAGAGTCACCTTGGTAACTGCGGGAATTGTACTGCAGGTATTGCTGGTTGATCTGGTAGAAGTTCTTCACGTTCTGGTCAAACCCTGGGTGAAGATGCCATCGTTTTATCGTAAACACCTGCTCTGCCAACACGTTGTTGTAGTAGTCGGTGTTCATGTGATCCCAGTCTCCGGCAACTATGAGGATGTCGTCTTCCACGGTGAAGTCGTTGGGATTGGAGCCAGTGCCAGCCCTGAATTTAGAAATTAAATAGTAACACCAACAACGACAACAACAACAACAACAACAGTAATAATAATAAAAGCAGTATATACAAACACACAGTCACACAAAAATAGATATAATCGTACATACACCTATATATCTATACAGCATACATACAGACATATATACATACTACATACATTCGTGTGTGTGTGTGTGTGTGTGTGAACTTTGATACATAGTGTAATAAATAAACTAAAACAATTAAAAGATTAACGTTGACTAATACTGTACTAAGATTAATGCACGCCTGTCAGGTAGTCTACTCTTACCAGAAGAGACACACTGCTGACGTCACCACATGCTGTGGACCAATCAGCGTCGCTCCACACAGATGTCTGGTGTTGTCCATTGTGAGGGGCTTTGACTGGTCCAAGCGTCCACGGATCGAAACCTGCCAGGGAATGAGGCATTGTGGGATTGTTTGTCCGTATCCTATCCTGGCTGACAGAGCAGCTACAGTACCACACTGAGGAGGTGGGGTCACTGAAATAATTAAATATTTATATATATATAGGATTGTGAGTGTGTATGTCTGTGTGTGTATGCTTATATATGTATATCGGTGTTATATATGTATGTGTGTAGGTATGTAGTTATGCATGCCCTGTATCTCACTCTCACTCTCTCTCTCACACACACACACACACAGTCATACACAGTCACACACACACACACACACACGCATTCACACACACACATACCCACACATACACACTCACACACACACACGCACACACACACACGCACACACGCACACACACACACACACTCACGTGTTTATACTGATCGTACCTCCACCGTCTACACAGCACACTTTTCCGGACGGACACATGAACGGACTGTTGTACCACGTGTGGGGCGTGGTCCCCGCCGGACACACCGACCCCGAGTAACACGTCTGATGTTTCGTGTCCTTCTGATTGTTGAACTCACAGTAACCTGCAACAACAACTACTACAAACAACAACAACAGTACAACTACAACAACTACAACAACAACAACAACAACACTAATAATACTAATAATAATAATGATAACAACAACAACAACACTAATACTAATTATTATAATAATAACAACTGTAATAATAACAAGAACGATAAAAAAAACAACAACAAAAAACAACGATATCAACATAAATTAATAATAATATAAATAATAATATAAATAATAATAATAATAATAATAATTATAATAATAATAATAAAAATGATAATGATAATGATAATTAATTAATAAAATTAATAAACAGTTAAGTACGACTTTAATTGTGAATGTGTTTGAAATATCGACACACCAGTAACATCAGGTTAATTAATTACTCTGACTGTTTTTACCACTAATATAACTTGACATATTTTATTTATAAACAAAACTAAATAAAAAATAATAAAAGTAAATTAATTACACTGACTGTTTTTACCACTAATATAACTTGACATATTTTATTTATAAACAAAACTAAATAAAAATAATAATAAAAGTAAATTAATTACTCTGACTGTTTTTACCAGTAATATAACTTGACATGTTTTATTTATAAACAAAATTAACTAACAAATAATAATAAAAGTAAATTAATTACTCTGTTTTTACCAGTAATATAACTTGACATGTTTTATTTATAAACAAAATTAACTAACAAATAATAATAAAAGTAAATTAATTACACTGTTTTTACCACTAATGTAACTTGACATGTTTTATTTATAAACAAAACTAAATAAAAATAATAATAAAAGTAAATTAATTACACTGTTTTTACCACTAATGTAACTTGACATGTTTTATTTATAAACAAAACTAAATAAAAATAATAATAAAAGTAAATCTTACCTCCCCATACTGCAGCTGATATATTATCAACAACAGAAAATATCATCAACAACGTCAACCACACAGACATCATGGTCGTAACCTATGCAACGTTGAACCAGTTCTGACTGAACCGTCAGGTTAAAAAAAAAAAAGATGTTTCGAAACACCACGATAAGATTTTAATCTTATTAATTTTCTCTTTTATTACGTCTCGTCTTTTAAAAAAAAAAAAAAAAAAAAAAAAAAAAAAAAAAAAGGAATTCCTCTTTAAAAATCTATTTTTACTCGACAGTTAAACATCCTGCGCTTTTATTTTTTATTATTTCTCAGTACTAGACTTAACTAAAGTTGTCAAACACAATTATACATACGTAAACAGACAAGAAAAGGGGGTGTTATAAGAGAAGTATCTAACGGGTGTGTTTAATTAAACGACTTGACGTCATCTCAGTTGAAGTTTAGTAAGTAAAGAACAGTGAAGAACGCGTCAGTGTAAAACAAACAAAGACAGTTCACTGAACGAAAACAAAAAGAGGTGGAAACGTTTTTTCTTTATGAAATTATTCATGCGTGAAAATTTTCTTCTTCTTTTTAATTATCCTAATTTATTAATTAAAAAAAAAAAAAAAAAAAAAAAAAAAAAAGGAGGCTCATAAAAGTACCAGAAATATAATTTTATTTAATTCCTTGAAGAAAAAAAAATAGGGCATCATTATAAATAGAAATAAATACATAAGTAAGTAAGTAAATGAGTGAAATGATAAATATTTTTCTCTTTTCTCTCTTTTTCTCACGATATCAGTAGAATTAGTTTCAACATGACGTTGCAAATGTTCATTTAGCTACAGATGTACAGACATATTGACAATGTCGAGTGTTTTACCAGCTTTGGTCAACTTTTTAATATCAAATATTTGAACAGGCTTTCTTTGTCACTGAACTTTATTACTTAATTGATTCTGTTTGGCGAGTCCGCCTGCATTGTAAATATAAATATTAAAGTGCTGGAGATGAGGGGGGGTAATACTGTGAGAATTCTTTTTTCTTTACAAACTAAATGTTTCATGACACTAAAAAATACGTTCATCAGAACATAATAATAATAATAATAATTTCATAATAAACATCGATATATATGTAATTATTTCAAATTTACAACGTGCTCGTACACAAACACGTGCATGTTTTAAAAAATAAACTGTTAGAAAAGCTTAAATTAGCATATGCTAATGCACAGAGTTTTATATATACAAACATACGAACAGAAAGAAACACTAACACATTACACAGAGTCCAATATTGTATATACAAAAACGTACTCCCGATCTTAATTGTATTCAGTTTATTTTATTTGTTTGATTGTTTATTTAAAGTTTTATTTTCAAATAATAAAATTGCTATTATTATCCTCATATTCACTATAATCGTCATCATTATCATCAAACCATTATGAATTAGTTTGCGGAAAGTATACAACAACAGCAACAGCGCTTAATCAAACGGTGCTGGAGGCATTTTGAAGGAGGAGGAAAACTCACAAAGAAGATATGTGTAACGACAGTCGGACTAATACCAAACATATCAACAATGATCAAATGAACCGATTTTAGTAACAGCTAAACTCAAACTTACTAACCTGCGATATTTTAACATTCACTTAAACACCTTTTCTACCTTGCCGTATGTCGTTAAGAGTTATCGTCATGGAAACCGTTAACATGGCGGCTGTTGTTACTGTTTGAGGTTGAGGAACGAGTTGGTTCAGGGATGTTTCAAAGGCTGACGATAGCGTGAGGACATTTTGAACATGAGTGAGACTAAAACAGCCCCGGGCAGACTCCCGCCCCTGTCAGGGTATTTATCTGTCTGAATGTTCACAGTGACGAGCACTGTTTTAATTAAAATAGTCTAACATACTTCCTCGGTTAGCAAAACTATGTATTCATCGTATAATGACAATAACAGTCATTATAACGCGTTATTGTTGCCAGTAAATAATGATTTACCTTTATCGTTCCTGTATTCTATTGTTTAACATTCATATTGCTTTCTGTAGATATCAATAATAAACTATAAATAAAATTACATTTCTTATTTCAATTTTCTTTTAAAGAAACGTAAACAATATATTTACGTGCGATTACAGCTTATAATATATTTATTATAATAAAAAATAATTTAAAATATAATAATAATAAAAATATTATTATTATTATTATTATTATTATTATTATTATTAAGAAAGTATTTTTGAGATTCTTTGTATATAAATTGCTTACTGAGCCAGTTTTAGTTGTGTATTTTCACAAAGACTAACGTAGTTGATGTATTCACAGAGGCAGTAGCATAGTTGCTGTTGCACCACAAATGACACCACAGACAGATGTGATTGTAGGAACGTCGTACAAACTCGACAACCGACACTACCCCCTCCCACACCCTAGATCTCTCAAAGTGAGACTTTTTACATTTTATTTATTCATGTTTTAACCGACTGTTTGTAGAAGCTGCATTGTTAATTACTGTATTCATATTTGTTTCAGTTTATATGTTTTCCAGTGTTTATGTGTGTGTTAATAACATTTAGTTACAACTATAGTCTGATGTTTTGTAATGTATATCTCCTATGTGTGGGTGTGGGTATGTTTAGTATATTTCCTGTGTGTGGGTGTGGGTGTGTTTGTATATCTCCTACATGTGTTTATTTAAATATCAGTTTATTCTTACATTTTAAACATTAATAACAATGAGAGAAACTCAGTTTATAAAACAGAAACTTAATAATTAATTTTTGAATAAATTTATTATAATTACATTTCATTATTTCTATTTATTTATTTTTGTTGTCGGTGTAATACATCTGTACACACTGTAAACAAAATGTCTGGTAAGAAAATTCAGATTTATAGTTGTAAAGCTACTAATAAGACAGGTTTTCATGTGAGTGACTCTGGTTTATTTCAGCCTATGTTAGTAAGACAGGTTTTCATGTGAGAGGTTCTGGTCTATTTCAGCCTGTGTTAGTAAGACAGGTTTTCACTCTGGTGTATTTCAGCCTGTGTTAGTAAGACAGGTTTTCATGTGAGAGATTCTGGTCTATTTCAGCCTATGTTAGTAAGACAGGTTTTCATGTGAGAGGTTCTGGTGTATTTCAGCCTGTGTTAGTAAGACAGGTTTTCACTCTGGTGTATTTCAGCCTGTGTTAGTAAGACAGGTTTTCACTCTGGTGTATTTCAGCCTGTGTTAGTAAGACAGGTTTTCACTCTGGTGTATTTCAGCCTGTGTTAGTAAGACAGGTTTTCACTCTGGTGTATTTCAGCTCTGTGTTAGTAAGACAGGTTTTCACTCTGGTGTATTTCAGCCTGTGTTAGTAAGACAAGTTTTCACTCTGGTGTATTTCAAACCTGTGTTAGTAAGACAGGTTTTCACTCTGGTGTATTTCAGCCTCTCTCATGGATCTCTCTCTCTGGACAGGTGGACATCTGGCCATCCCTCTCCAGTGGTCAGGAGGTGCCCACCATATGGCAATGCTGACGAATGTATATAATATTTTGTGTTTGTTTAAATGTAAATATGTGTGTATGTACCGCAGCTGATCCTCTGTGTTCTCATTCCTCGTAGCAGCTGGAGACTTTTCATAAAGAAAGAAAACTATTTATCAGAACGTTTAACTGAGTCAAACCCAGTGAGCTGAGACTGCAGGTAAACATTTAAAACAATGGAGATAATTGTATTGTAAGTCTCTCTTTATCTCTCTCTCTCTCTCTCCTCTCTCTCTCTCTCTCTTTCTCTCTCTCTCTCTCTATCTCTCTCTCTGTTCTCTTGCTCTCTTCTGTGAGGGTGTTTGTTCATGTATATGTCTCTCTCTCTCTTGAATGTATATAATATTTTGTGTTATGTTTAAATGTAAATATGTGTGTATGTATGTGGCTACCTCTCTCTGTGTTCACATTCACTCAGTAGTGAAACACACACAAATCATAAACCTGAGCAAAACTATTTATCAGTAATTTTAACTGAGTGAAGAACAGTTGAATTATATCTTCAGATAAACATTTAAATCAGTGTGGATTACTGTATTGTAAGTCTGAGTTTATCTGAGTGCTGTTGTACTTGCAGGCCTACAGCAGGTGTTTGAGTATCTGTGTGTCTATCTGAGTGCTGTTGTACTTGCTGTTGTACAGAGAGGTGTTTGAGTATCTGTGTGTCTATCTGAGTGCTGTTGTACAGAGAGGTGTTTGAGTATCTGTGTGTTTATCTGAGTGCTGTTGTACTTGCTGTTGTACAGAGAGGTGTTTGAGTATCTGTGTGTCTATCTGAGTGCTGTTGTACTTGCAGGCATACAGAGAGGTGTTTGAGTATCTGTGTGTCTATCTGACTGCTGTTGTACTTGCAGGCATACAGAGAGGTGTTTGAGTATCTGTGTGTTTATCTGAGTGCTGTTGTACTTGCTGTTGTACAGAGAGGTGTTTGAGTATCTATGAGTCTATCTGAGTGCTGTTGTACTTGCAGGCGTACAGAGAGGTGTTTGAGTATCTGTGAGTTTATCTGAGTGCTGTTGTACTTGCTGGCATACAGAGAGGTGTTTGAGTATCTATGAGTTTATCTGAGTGCTGTTGTACTTGCAGGCATACAGAGAGGTGTTTGAGTATCTGTGAGTTTATCTGAGTGCTGTTGTACTTGCAGGCATACAGAGAGGTGTTTGAGTATATGATAAACAACTTCAAGACGTACAGGTCTCTGCTTGCTGCTGTTAAAAACGAGTATGAGATGATGCTGGCCTACCAAAGACAACAGATCCGCGAGCTCGAACCTCTGAGAGTGAGTACAAATTATATCAGTAACTGTTCAGTGGTGTATCATCGATACCTTTCCTAATTTCCTTTTTAAAATAGAGTATTACCTGTAATCACTGTATTTAATAAATTATTTAGTAATACTTGTAGGGTGAGGATATTGTAGTTTTAATTTATATCTTTAATAAATTTTGTTGTAAACAGTTTAATTTAATATACTTCTATTTATCACATTTACTGTAGTACCTTTTCAGTATGAAGCAGTACTTTATATATATATTGTTTTTCCTATTTTAAAATATTGTATTTTTATTTCTTTATATATAATATATGTAGAATACAATTTAATTACAAATATATTAAATGTGTATTTGTTAATTTAGTAGTATGCTGTAGTACATGATTTAATATTTATGTCATATAGTTAACTACATTGTACTATATAATTTAATTTACTGTCTATTAATAGTGTTTACTTTAATTAAAAATATAATACATTTTAGCACACTTTAGATATTCATAAACAGACTATAAAACAATTTAATGTATAAAGAAAATTTTAGTCATAGTCTGGATAGGCTGCTAATTTAAGATTTACATCTAAAATTCTTATCAATAACTTTATGAATCTTATGATCCATATGTATATATATATATTACAGTAATAAATTAGACAAAAGTTGTATTTATTTATGTATTTGTTTATTTATTTTTAGCAAATGTTGGTAACAGTATCAGAACAGTGTGATCAGAAAATCATGTCTTTGAGAGATGAAGAAAAAAGAGGTAAAAACATCGTGTCTGTGTGTCTGTGAATCTGTGTGTCTGTGTGTGTGTGTGTGTGTGTCTATATATGTATTTGTATTAAATCATTAAATTTACAGTGTAAAATTATAAATATAAACATAAGCTGATTAATTTTGTTTAATTAATAGATGAAATGTAGATTTGAAGAAGAATGACAAAGTCAGTTTTGAAATGTGACGCTGACTTTCTGTGAACAGTTTGTAAATTCTCTGTTTGTAGAAATAATTGACCTGAAGTCTGCGCTGAAGAGACAGGGGATGGAGATTTCAGCGATGAAGAACGAGAAGCTCGACTTGCAGAAGCAGGTTGAGAAGTTGCAGGAGGAGCTGCAAGACGTGTACCACAAGTACCGCGACGAGTGTGACGCGCGCAAACTCCTCATCGCAGACATCAACGACCTGCGCTACCAGCACGAGGACTACCTCATGTCCAAGCAGAACCAGCAGGACACTCAGTCGTCCGCCGATGACCCGGTCATTCTGAAAACTGCCCTCAAGTACGGAGCTTTGCTCACTTCAGTGCGTGTGAAAGTCAGTTAAAGTGTGTGTGTTCTGTGTTCAGTGTGTGTGAAGTCAGTTAAAGTGTGTGTGGAAGTCAGTTAAAGTGTGTGTGTACTGTGTGTGTGCTGTGTGTACTGTTTACCCCTCAAGTACACAGTGCTGTGTTCAGTGTGTGTGAAAGTCAGTTAAAGTGTGTGTGCTGTGTGTACTGTGTGTTTACCCCTCAAGTACACAGTGCTGTGTTCAGTGTGTGTGAAAGTCAGTTAAAGTGTGTGTGTACTGTGTGTGTGCTGTGTGTACTGTGTGTTTACCCCTCAAGTATGCAGTGCTGTGTTCAGTGTGTGTGAAAGTCAGTTAAAGTGTGTGTGAAAGTCAGTTAAAGTGTGTGTGAAAGTCAGTTAAAGTGTGTGTGTACTGTGTGTTTACCCCTCAAGTATGCAGTGCTGTGTTCAGTGTGTGTGAAAGTCAGTTAAAGTGTGTGTGAAAGTCAGTTAAAGTGTGTGTGTACTGTGTGTTTACCCCTCAAGTATGCAGTGCTGTGTTCAGTGTGTGTGAAAGTCAGTTAAAGTGTGTGTGTTTGTTTACTGAGATTGGAAGACAAATCTCTTTGTTGTTGTTGAAGCTGAAATGATCAGTTTGAAATGTTTAACTTCCAGAATAAGTTATGAGATCAGTTCAACTTGTTAGTGTGTCTGTTGTGAGGAACAAAAGTATGTAGATAACATTTTTTAAATTTTTGTATGACAGGTTTTGTTGTTTTTTTCATATTATTTTTTAATTTTCCTTTTTTTTTTCACTTTGTTACAAAGCTTTTTTCTTTTTATTTATTTGTTTATTTGTTTCTTTATTTCATTATTTCTTTGTTTATTTATTTCTTTGTTATTCATTTTGTAAAATAAACAAATAAAACCTTTACATATATTTGTATTATTGTTTATGTGTTTTAATCCCACTGTGTGTGTGTAGATATATTTATAATATTGTTGTGTGTGTGTAGATATATTTTGATATGTTGTGTGTATGTAGATATATTTGTTGTGTGTAGATATATTTGTTGTGTGTATGTAGATATATTTGTTGTGTGTATGTAGATATATATGCTGTGTGTATGTAGATGTGTTTGCTGTGTGTATGTAGATATATTTGTTGTGTATGTAGATATATTTGTTGTGTGTATGTAGATATATTTTAATATGCTGTGTGTATGTAGATGTATTTGCTGTGTGTATGTATATATATTTATAATACTGCTGTGTGTATGTAGATGTATTTGCTGTGTGTATGTATATATATTTATAATACTGCTGTGTGTATGTAGATATATTTATAATACTGTTGTGTATGTAGATGTTTTTACTGTGTGTGTGTATATATATTTTTTAATACTGTTGTGTATGTAGATGTGTTTGTTGTGTGTATGTATATATATTTATAATACTGTTGTGTGTATGTAGATATATTTATAATACTGTTGTGTGTATGTAGATATATTTTAATATGTTGTGTGTATGTAGATATATTTTAATATGTTGTGTGTATGTAGATATATTTTAATATGTTGTGTGTGTGTAGATATATTTTAATTGTTGTGTATGTAGATATATTTTAATATGTTGTGTGTATGTAGATATATTTATAATACTGTTGTGTGTATGTAGCTATATTTTAATATGTTGTGTGTATGTAGATATATTTTAATATGTTGTGTGTATGTAGATATATTTATAATACTGTTGTGTGTATGTAGCTATATTTTAATATGTTGTGTGTATGTAGATATATTTATAATACTGCTGTGTGTATGTAGATATATTTTAATATGTTGTGTGTATGTAGATATATTTTAATATGTTGTGTGTATGTAGATATATTTTTAATACTGCTGTGTGTATGTGTATATATTTTAATATGTTGTGTGTATGTAGATATATTTATAATACTGTGTGTGTTTTATATTTATAATGTGTTGTGTGTGTGTATGTATTTTAATACTGCTGTGTGTATGTAGATATATTTATGTGTTTTATTACTGCTGTTTTTTAATATGTTGGGTGTATGTGTTTTATAATACTGCTGTGTGTGTATGTAGTATATTTTTTATTACTGCTGTGTGTGTATGTATGTTGTGTGTATTTATTTATAATACTGCTGTGTGTATGTAGATGTATTTTATTATGTTGTGTGTATGTAGATATGTTTTATTACTGCTGTGTGTATGTAGATGTGTTTTAATATGCTGTGTGTGTGTATGTGTATATTTTAATATGTTTTGTGTATTACTGATTTTAATATGTTTGTGTATGTGTTTTTATTACTGCTGTGTGTATGTAGATGTGTTTTATTACTGATGTGTGTATGTGTGTATGTTTTTTAATATGTTGTGATGTGATATATTTTAGTATGTGTTTTATTACTGATGTGTTTTAATTTGTTTGTGTGTTTTTTATTACTGCTGTGTGTATTGTGTATGTGTTTTAATATGCTGTGTGTATTGTGTATGTATATTAATCCCGTTGTGTGTAATTCAGAAAAGCCAGGGAGGATGAGAAGGCAGCGACGCAGAGACTGAATGAGATGATCGCCAACTACGGCGACGTCATTCCTCGCAGAGACTTTGAAGCACTGGAAACAAAGTGCAAGGTAAGTGCTGCTCTGTTTTCATCTTTTTACTGTGCTTGTTGTCCCAGTGAAATGTGAGAGTATCACAGACTAGGATTAGTCAAATAGATTCTGAGTTTGGTGTCTGTGTTAGTAAACTGAGTAAATAACACAGATTGTATCAGCAAGATGTTTGAGAAACTCGCTGATTGAATGTCTGGTCATGTATTTTTAAACTATGTTGTTTATGTAGATGTTATTTAATTTTTGCAGCAACTGGAAGAGAAGTTTGAACTGGTAGAAGGAGATTTCAAGAAATTGCATGCTGAACATGAGTATGTACATTATTTTTGCAACATTCTGTGATTTTAATCTGTCACACAAAAACTTGTAACTTATCCTTCTTTCATTCTTCATCGCAGAATTTCATTGGCTGCTTTCTTTGAAACTGACTTCAGGAGAATTTAATTTTATTTTTATTTTTATTTTATTTTTGTCAGTATTTTAGTACTGTTTTGTCATCAGTGTTAAGTTAACATAACATAAATGATGAAGTCATTAGTTAATACTGTTTGTTGTTTGCCCATGCTAAGCGTACATGAACGTGTATGTTTCAGGGCTCTGCTGGATGTGAACAGACAAGTGACAGAACAGAGAGACGAGTTTTACGTGGAGCTAGAAACCCTCAAACGTACCTCAACACCCAGGTAACAACAACTACAACAACAGCAACAACTAGTTTAAATAACAACAACTACAACTACAACAACAGTAACAACTAACTTAAATAACAACAACAATAACAAATAACAAACAACAATAACTAACAAAGTAACAACAACTAATAACAACAACAACAACAACAGTAACAACTAAAATAACAACTAACAACTAGCTTAAATAACAACAACTACAACAACAGTAACAACTAGCTTAAATAACAACTAAACTACAACAACAGTAACAACTTTAAATAACAACAACAACAACAACAATAACTACAACAACAGTTAACAACAACAACAAAACAACAACAACAAAACAACAGTAACAACTAACTAACAACAACAACAACAACAACAACAAACAACTAGCTTTAAATAACAACAACAACAACAACAACAACAACAAAACAACAAGGAATAAAACAACAACTACAAAAAAACAACTTAAAACTAACAACAAATAACAACAACAACTAGCTTAAATAAACAACAAACAACAACAAACAACTAGCAAATAACAACAACAACAACAGTAACAACAGTAACAACTAGCTTAAATAACAACAACAACAACAACAACAACTAAACTTAAACAACAAACAACAAAATAACAACAACTACAACTACAACAACTAACTAGCTTAAATAACAACAACTACAACAACAGTAACAACTAACAACTAGCTTAAATAAATAACAACAACTACAAAATAACAACAACAACAACAACAACAACAGTAACAACTAAAAATAACAACAACTACAACAACATTAACAACTAAAATTAAAACAACAACACAACAACAGTAACAACTAGCTTAAATAACAACAACAACAAAACAAATAACAGTAACAACTAGCTTTAAATAACAACAACAACAACACAAGTAACAAAACAACAACAACAACAACAACAAAAACAACTACTAGCTTAAATAACAACAACAACAACAGTACAACAACAGTAACAACTAACAAATAACAACAACAACAACAACAACAAAATAACAACAACTACAACAACAGTAACAACTAACTTAAATAACAACAACAACAACAACAAACAACTACAACAAATAACAACTAACAAATAACAACAACTAACAACTAACTTAAATAACAACAACAACAACTAAATAACAACAACAACAACAACACAACTAACTTAAATAACAACAACAACAACAACAACAATAACAACTAACAAATAACAACTACAAAACAACAACAAACAACAACAACAACAACAGTAACAACTAAACTTAAATAACAACACAAAACAACAAATAACAACAACTTAAATAACAACAAATAACAACAAACTAACAACAAACTAACAAAACAACAACAACAACAACAACAACAACTAGCTTAAATAACAACTACAACAACAACAACTAAAAATAACAACAAAAACAACAACAACAACAAACAACTAACTTAAATAACAACAAACAACTAGCAACTAGCTTAATAAAACAACAACAACAACAATAAACAACAACAACAACTAGCTTATAATAACAATAACAACAATAACAGTAACAACAATGATATATTTGTATTGTTAAAAAGATAAAAATAACACTTGTATTTAAATGATATATTTGTATTGTTAAAAGAGATTAAAAAAGCACTTGTATTTAAATGATATATTTGTATTTAAATGACATATTTGTATTGTTAAAAGAGATTTTAAAAAAACACTTGTATTTAAATGATATATTTGTATTTAAATGACATATTTGTGTTTAAATGACATATTTGTATTGTTAAAAAAGATTAAAAAACACTTGTATTTAAATATTTGTATTGTTAAAAAAAGATAAAAGCACTTGTATTTAAAAGACATGTTTGTATTTAAATATTTGTACTGTTAAAGACCGGACTGGGACAAGTGTGCTGATTACGTCAGTGGGGGGATGGCGCACTGGAGGGAGGTGTCACAGAACAAGAGCAGTAACGAACTCGTTGATGTTCTCCTCACAGAGATGGGAACTGGGGGCATTGTCGACTCAGGCGGAGCAGACTATTTTGACGCACTGGTAAATTACGTTTTTAAAATTTTACTTTTCTAATGTTATTTATCTTACGTTCAGTGATAAATTCAGTCCAGATTTCATGTTTTCTGTAGATAAAGTTTCAGTTTATAATTATGGAATTAGAATCATAGTTCATTCGTCTGTTTGTCTGTAGGTTATAAGATATTTGTTTTGTCTGTACGTTTAATATGTTTGTGCAATGTTTGGATAGTTACATACACCAGTTATGTGTTAGATAAAAACAAGTAATATTTTGGTACTGTTCAGGGTACAGGTGATGACGTACCTGTCTACCTGAGATACGAAGGACAGGTGAGAAACAGGAGACTGGGAAAACGAGACTGTGCTCTTCTCATCAAAGACATCTGGAGGGAAAAAGTGGCCCACGATGCACAGGTAAGTCATGTGACTTCTTACTGAAATGATATTAACAACAACAACAACAACAGTGATGATGATGACGGTAATGATAGCAATGAAGATGATTATGTTAATTCTGCAGGTTAGAAATCACTGAACATATTTTATGACAGTGTTAAATAAAATCATGCATGAGAAGTTTTGAGGGGAGTGAAAAGGTTGTTATTGTTCATCTTTAGGAGACTTTTTTTGTTGTTGTTTTTTTGTTTTTGTTTTTAATGAAATCAGATTTCCCACATAATTCCTGTGATGCCAGAAGAAACCACCTGCAGTTATTCACTTCATTAAAGATAAATTTGTTTCTAGGTGTAACTTCTTTTCTAAATAAACTAAATATTAACTTTGGTCTGTGTATGTTTGTATGTGTGTAATATTATAATATGTCTATCTGTGTTTGTTTCTGTGTGTATAAAAGTGTGACTGTGACTGTTAGTGTATAAAAGTGTGACTGTGACTGTTAGTGTATAAAAGTGTGACTGTTAGTTTATAAAAGTGTGATTGTGACTGTTAGTGTATAAAAGTGTGACTGTTAGTTTATAAAAGTGTGATTGTGACTGTTAGTGTATAAAAGTGTGACTGTTAGTGTATAAAAGTGTGACTGTTAGTGTATAAAAGTGTGACTGTTAGTGTATAAAAGTGTGACTGTTAGTGTATAAAAGTGTGACTGTTAGTGACTGTTAGTGTATAAACTGAGTTTTTGTGACACAGAAGACAGACGGGGTTCGAGAGAAGATGGCTGACTTTCTGCACCTGTACCTGAAGCGGAGGTTTGCGCTGGATCAGATGGTTGTCGAGTGGGGCTACAACCTGGACGACGCCTGCAAGCGATACGACAACGACGACAACATCGGCCTCTTCTACAGGATCCTCACTGGAAAGGTCAGTTTACTGTTTTACTGTGTCTTTACTTTACTGTCTTTACTTTACTGTGTCTTTACTGTGTCTTTAGTTTACTGTGTTTATGTTTTACTGTGTCTTTAGTTTACTGTGATTATATTTTACTGTGCTTTTATTTTACTGTGTTTATATTTTACTGTGCTTTTATTTTACTGTGTTTATATTTTAACCTTTTTTTTTTTTTTTTTATATGTTTATATTTTACTTTGGTAAGTACAGAAATAGACCATAAACTGAAATGAAAGAAGGATGAAATAAATTTGCTGTATGAATTTGACTGAGTGTGTTTCGGGGAGTGCTATGTCTACATTATGTGTGTATGTGTGCTTTTCTGTGTATGTGTGTGTGTAACATTTTCTGTGTGTAAATGTATGTGTAGCACTGAGTAGCTGTCTGTCTGTGTGTCTGTTCACATATGACTAGCATATTTTCGTGTATTTCTGTATCACACATGTTTAATAAAGTTCAATTGTGAATGCTGTGTTGAAGGTTGATGAAGAAACGTACCACACACAGCTGCAGCGAGTCCAGAAACTCATCACAGCTCTGACCAAGGCAGACGCTGAACTGGGCAATGTGGGAAAACTCCCGAAAGAGGTTTTCAAGAAAACCCTGGAACAGTTCTTTGAAGGAATCCAGGAGGAGGCCCTGCTGCGCTTGATGACTGCTGCAGAGGAGGAGCTGGAGGCAAAGGAGTCGCCAGAGCTTGAATACAAGAATCTGTTCATGGAGGTGAATGCTCCGTTTGTGTACAAAATGTTAAATACACAGTAACGTTTCACAAAATGTTAAATACAAAAATATATTTTCCCAACAAGTGTTTGTATCTGTTCTAGATATAGATAGAAATTTTAATACAAAAACAGTATATCATGAACAAGAATGTTTTAAAAGTTTTACAAAAATAATTCCCAGATAAATTCTTTATTAATATTAATAATAAATATGATTGTGATCATGCAGGTTGTAAAATAGAAATAGTGTTGCAGATAAAACAGGATTGTTTCATTTTGAAGATTTTTTTTTTAATTTTGAACAATAAAATAATTTTCAGGACGATGAAGGAAAAAGCACTGCTTTTCTGGAAGCTGTTTACAAATACTGGAAATCAGAACAAGTGAAATACATAGAGGACATCAAACAACAGCTGGAAAACACAAAGTAAGTCTCACTTTGTACAGTTCTTATCTCACTTTGTACAGTTCTTATCTCACTTTATACAGTTATTTCAGTTTATACAAGTTGTTATCTCATTTTATACAGTTCTTATCTCACTTTATATATTTTTTATTTTCTTTTTACAGTTTTATCTTGTGTACAGTTTTTATTTTTTATACAGTTATTTCAGTTTATAGATAGATCTCAGATTATACAGTTATCTCACTTTGACAGTTCTTATCTCACTTTGTACAGTTCTTATCTCACTTTGACACAGTTGTTAGATATTTATATAGTTCTTTCACACTTTTACAGTTTTTATCTCACTTTGTTTTGTTTCTTATCTATTTATATATTTTTTTATTTTTTTTTTTATTTTGTTTGCTTTTATTTTTTTTTTTCTATCTTATTTTAAATTTGTTTAACTTTGTGATGTTTTATTTATATGTAAAAATATATATATATTTTATTTATTTATTTTCGTTTTGTTTTGTTTCTATTATTATTTAGTTAAATTATTTTGATTTTGTTTTATTTAAATGTGTTTTATTTTATATTTATTTAAATTTGTTTGATGTTTTATTTATTTAAATGTTTTGATTTTTTTTTAATTAAATCTGTTTGATGTTTTATTTATTTAAATGTTTTTTGTATTTATTTAAATGTGTTTGATGTTTTATTTATTTAAATGTGTTTGATGTTTTATTTATTTAAATGTGTTTGATGTTTTATTTATTTAAATGTGTTTGATGTTTTATTTATTTAAATGTGTTTGATTTTTCAGTCCTGTTCCGGTTGATGAACTGCGCAGGGCGGTGATGCTGGTTGACCCGGAGATAAACGAGGCGCAGGCCACGGCGTACCTGTCCTGGGTGTACCAGACTCCGCCCGACAAAATCTTTGACGCTGACCCACTGGACGTTGACACGGTTGTCGAGAGACTTTCAAACGGAAACGTGTACCGAGTTAGCAAAGCAGCAAATTAACCTTTTCCTTTTTTACATTAAAATATTACATCTAAAAAAATAAATAACAAAATATTTACAGTTTAATGAAATTAACCTTTTACTTTTTTACATTAAAATATTACATCTAAAAAAATAAATAACAAAATATTTACAGTTTAATGAAATTAACCTTTTCCTTTTTTACATTAAAATATTACATCTAAAAAAATAAATAATAAAATATTTACAGTTTAATGAAATTAACCTTTTCCTTTTTTACATTAAAATATTATATCTAAACAAATAAATAATAAAATATTTACAGTTTAATGAAATTTTTTCAGTGAAATAAAATTAATTTATTCTGAGTCCAAAACCATTAATTTAAAAGTAAAATAATAATAATAATAATGAGTTTATAAATTACAAAAAAAAATTTAAAAATTGCTTCAGACGAGAATTAAAAATAAATTCTGTCTTGAACTGAAATGTTTTTATGTACTGTAAAACACTTACTGAACACAGAACATTAAACAAACTAATAATAAAATAAAATTAATTTTTAAAATAATAATAGTAATAAAAGTAACATTTTAATAAAGTATGAGTTGTAATTTTTGGAAAATGACTTTTGATTCTGTGTAGCTAGTTACTATCTGATCAGGTGTGAACTAGGAACGTTAATTATCAGAAGAAAAACAAGCTTAAAAAAAGAAGTTTTATCTGAATGAGAAAGTGACTCACTGACATGATCAAACAGACTGAGTATTACATAATGAAGTGGTGAAGAAGGTTCAATCATTCATTTGTATTTAGGTCAAAATTATACCAGCATCATTACTTATTTATTTATTTATTTATTTATTTATTTATTTATTTATTTTACTTATTTATTTATATTTATATTTTTTTTTTTTTTTTTTTTTTTTTTTTTTTTTTTTACTTATTTTATTTGTTTATTTGTTTATTTAATTATTTTATTTTATTTTTTTTTTTTTTTTTTTTTTTTTATTTATATATATTATTTTTTTATTTTTTTTATTTATTTACTTACTTACTTATTTATTTATATTTTCATTTATTTATTTATTTAATGAAAATATTTCTTACTTGAAAATTCTGTCTACATCAGGTTTTATTAGAACATTTTTAGATAGTGAAATGTTTGTTTGGTAGTCAAAATGTATCTAGATTTTAAAAGTTTATGTACATAAATTATGATGTTTTGATACAAATGTATAAATTGTATATGAAAGTTTTTAACTACATTTAAATCAGATGATTTGTTTCATTTATCTTTGATCCTTTTTTTACTTTTGTCCATTCAATATGTTTTTTTTTATTGAAATCTTGTTTGCTTTTTTCATTCAAAAATCTGTGATATTTTAAAGCAGTGATTTGAAATTTTAAAACTATTTAGTAACTTTCCATGAATTCAAAGCTTTAAAGTTAATACTTTTTAATTCATTCTAAATCAGGTATTTTAAAACAAACTGTTAAGTTTTAACTTTGCCTTATAATAATTTAGAATCGCACTATTGCCAAAGACTAACAAGATAAAACCTTGTTGTTTCTAATTCTTTTTGTCTAATTTTTTTTTATTTAATTTTATTTATTTGTACATACTTTTTTTTATTATTTTCTTTTTTCTTTTCTTTAGTTATTTTTTTATTCATTTATTACTGATTAAAGATTTGTAAAATCTGTTAAATGATTTCTCTTTATTGAAACTTTGATATGAATGATGACTGGATCAAGTATAATTGTTGATTTATAAGTCAGTTTCATAATTTTATATTGTTATTATTATTTTTTATGTCAGTGAGTTTTACATAAATATATTGTTTCTATGATTTGTAAGAAAATATTGTTAACATTCTTTCTTATACTCTCAGCATAATTTATAATCATGTTTAAAACAGTTTTTATAAACATTTAAATAGATTTATATATATAATTAACTGTTTGTTATTATTATTATTTTTATTTTTTTTTTTTTTTTATTATAGTTTCATTTTGTTATTTCCTTTCTAAATAAACTGAAAAGAAATGAAAATACACACTTATTGATAAAATATCTTCATGCAAACAAAAGAACAATTGTATTTATTCTGTGCCTTCTTAAATGTTTTGTTTATCTTTGCTTTAAAACAAAAAGATGTTTCGCTTTACTTAAATCATTCTTCCACTGAATATAAATTTAGATATTTACTTTTTTTTTTATCTTTTCTCTTAATTCTGTTGTAAAAGTGCATCTGTGATAAAATATACTCTGTGTACTATAAAACAATAATATTTTGTTGTTATTACTTTTCTTTTGTTGTTGTTGTTATTGTTCTTAGTATTATCATTATTATTATTTATTTATTTACTTATTTATTTATTTATTTTTACTGTATGCTTCCTGACATGTAAAACTATAAATAATTTGTTTTTAAAATATACATACACATGAATTGTAATGTACTTGCTTTATTAAATGGTTGAAGCACTTTGCTTGTTGTTGTTATTTGGGTTTTGGGGACTGTCTAATAACAGTAGAAATTTTCCAGATTACTGTTATTACATTACAGTTTATAAAAAAAAAACAGTTGTATACATTTTAGGGGGAATCAGACTGTATATTGATCTGAATAAGATTTATGTGTAATATATGTTTTATACATATACATATATACAGAGAGAGAGGGGGGGGGGTGAGAGAGAGAGAGAGAGAGAGAGAGAGAGAGAGAGAGAGAGAGAGAGAGAGAGAGAGAGAGAGAGAGAGAGAGAGAGAGAGAGGGCTAATATGGATTATATTTGAAATGCCTTTAAAAACATATTTAATTATCATGACGCTATATTCAATAACAGTGAACGTGATGAATGTAAATTTTATTTTAATGACTTGCAAAGGTTGCTATAAATACAACAAACATATACATTACATCCACGGCAAAGCACTCGATTATTGATCTAAAACTTCACCGTGAGTTAGCAGAAGCTATTAAATGTGTGTATTGATTAACCAGTCGTGTATTATTTTACAGCTCTTAGCATGACAAACTGTTTATGTATGTTTTTACAATAAACAGTTGTAATAATGAAAAATAAAAAAAACAAAGAGAGAAAAAAAAAAATAATAATAATAAGCAATTATCGTAGTAAAACAAACATCAACAAGGAACGTTTTACTTTTCATCACTTTATTTTTATGAATGCACCACCTTGTTCCCGAACGGATTTTCCCGAGCGCTTTGGTAAGCTTTTTCGTAATAGGTACCCGACATGTCTTCCGGAAGGTAGCGGAGATTGGCGAGTTCAATTACGAGCAGTTTTCGCGCATCGCTCTCGTTCCGGTAACGTCGGTACTCCTCGGACAGAAGTTTCTGAAGTCGTTTGACTTGTTTCTCCAGAGCCAGTTTCTCGTTTTTCATAGCATCAATTTCAGTCAGCTGCCTGCGGTTTATCTGTTTGAGTTCGTTGACATCTAAAATAGGAAAACAAATTTAAGAAAAGTTAGCTTTTCAAGTACAGTTGTTTTAGCAGTAGTTGCAGCAACAGCAGTAATAATAGTAGTTGTTGTTGCAGCAGAAAAAGTAGCAGTAATTATAATAGTATTAGGACTAATAATAATAGCAGAAACTGTAGTAGTAGTAGTAGTAGTAGTAGTAGTAGTAGTAGCAGTAATAGCAGTAATAGAAGTTATAATATTAGTACTAGATGTAGCAGTATGGCTAACTGTAATAGTAGTAAAGTAGCAACACTACTGATAGTAGTAGTAGTAGTTTTTATTATTATTTTGCGCGTGTATTTATATTTTCTTCTTCTTCTTCTTTTGCATTCTTCCAGTAAAATTGTTTATGTAATCGTTACGCGTCAACATTCCAAATTGATGTTGATTAGGTGATCACGTGACCTTACTAATACCTTTTTTCTCTTCTTGCAGAAACTTGTGCAGTTCTTGTTCATACTGCTCGTGACAGGAAATTAAATTTTCCTACAGAAAATAAAAACCTTACTGAATTTAAAAGTTATTGCTGATGTTGTTTTCTAATATGTCGTCTATATTACTAAAGTCTGTATAAGTTATGTAACACAATTATTTATTTTTCATCTTCTTACTTATTTACATAAATATTTATTTTATTTTTTATTATTTATTTATTTATTTATTTACTTTATTTATTTATTTAATTTTAAAAAGTTTTAAAAAGTGAAAACAGAATTTGTTTTAATTTTTTTTAAATTATGTTATTGTTGTTGTTGTTTGTTTTACTTGTGCATATGGATTCATTTATATTTTTGAATTTTTTATTATTATTATTATTATTATTATTATTATTATCAACATCATCATTATCATCATCATCATCATCATTATTATTTTTATTATTCTCATTATTATTATTATTATTTGTGTGTGTGTGTGTGTGTGTGTTTAAAGGATGTTTATTATACTGAAGTTGTTGTACAGTTGAGGTTTGATCGGTGGAGAGATGGTTTAAGTGAGCTGCATTTTAAAGTTAATGTTGTGATTACTAGAAGAATTGTAGTTCACTGGATTAAAATAGGTTGACGTGCCTGCAGTGGCTGCAGTTCGCGTATTTTCTGTTTCTGTTTGTTCAGCATCATTTCGTACTCGTTTTTCACAGCTGCCAGTATCGACCTGTACGTCGTGAAGTTCTCAATCAGCGCCTCAAACACCTGTCTATACACCTGCAAAAACACACCTGTTTATGTACCTGTATTAACACATTCTTGATTACACATCTCTGTACACACCTGTATTAACAAACACCTGTAAAAACACACCTGTTTATGTACCTGTATTAACACATTCTTGATTACACATCTCTGTACACACCTGTATTAACAAACACCTGTAAAAACACATTTGTGAACATCTGTAATAGCAAACACCTGTCTATGAACCTGTAAAAAAATATTTTTAACAACAGCAGTAACTACAGTAATATTAATTTCGTAATATCGATTTCTTTTATTTATATATTTTGTGTCTGAGTGTACGTCAGTTTGTGTGTGTTTTATGATTATAGTTATTAGTGTTAACGGAAAACCACCTGAAGTCGAAGCTCGTTTGGTTTCACCTCGACAACATTCAAGGTACGCAACTCTTTCTTGACATACTTTTCTAGCTGGTCCAGGAAGCGCGGTTTCGGTGTCACTTCCGGTTTGTGCGTCTCTTCATCCGTTATCAGAGCGAGGCCCTTTCTCTTCGTGAGCACAGCCGTAGCAGACGAACCATCCTGTGTGCTCGCGTGAGCAGGCCACAGGTCGAATTCTCCCGCCTTCTGATCTATGAACGGCTGAAATGTTCACACATACCATGTGTCTGTTGTTGTTTTCTTTATTATTTATTAGATGTTATTATCACCATCATCATCATCATAATTTATTGACTGTGTGTGTGTGTGTGTGTGTGTGTGTGCTCTGCTTGTATGTTAGTATGCTGTTTGATTTTATTCATGTATGCATGTAGGTATTTATGTGTATGTGTATGTGTATGCATATATGTATGTGTTTGTAGATATGTATCTATGTGTATATTTATATATGTATATGTATGAATATATAGGAAAATACCCACACAACACAAATACTCAAACACACATAGATACACAGATATTATCTATATGTATAATGTGTTTATCTGTATGTTTTGTTTGAGTTTTTTTGTTTGTGTTTTGTTTCTTGTGTTCTAAAATTAAAACATGTTCATACGGTCAGTGCTCTTGGATTTGGTAGAAAATGTTCCTGGTTCTTGATCGTAAAGGTTCGCCGAGGTGTTGGTCTGTTAATAAGCAAATGTGTACGTGATTAAACAGTAAACTGGAACATCACTGTGATGTGTGAGTTTGTGTGAACGTGTAAATTGTTAACTAAATCTGAAACTATGAAAATAATACTTTTTGCGTGTCTGTTTTTTAGCATCACTATGCTGACCGTTAGCCTTCGGATCCTGGCTCATTTCGAACTAAAAACTTTCACATTATCTGTTACGCCATGAAAACTCGAAAATATATAAATAAGAGTGTCAAACAATTACAGTGAAACTTTAAAATTAGCAAGATAAACTTTAAAATATATATATATTATATATATATAAATAAAAAAATAAGTAAAAAAAACCTAATAATAGTGTATGACGTAAATTATAGTTTATGACGTTATAAAAGACCAGTTCGCATTTACATCGTGAATTCTCGAGATATAACAACTGTGCTTCTGAAATAAAATCTATTACGTGTACAGTTCTGACTTTATTTTCCACTTGTTCTTTTACAGAACATAATTTGAAAAATGGAAATAAATGTTTTATTTTTATACTATTATATTAATTTTCAAGATTTTACAAGATTTAAGATCTCGTAATTTCTCATATAAAAGAGAATTAAGAAAACATGTTTTTCAATGACGTAGCAAGTGATGTAATTTTCATCTGGTGTCAAACGGAAACAACGACAACCACAACTTACTGAGTTCAGCTAAACAAATTTATATCGACTTTTAAACAATGTCAAAGACAGATATTTTTAGTCAGTACTCCGAATTTTTTTTTTATTATTATGATACTCTCTCTCTCTCTCTCTCTCTCTCTCTCTCTCTCTCTCTCTCTCTCTCTCTCTCTCTCTCTCTCTCCACAAGAAAAGAAAAAAGAATGTTTTACTTGAAGCAGTAAAATAGTAAAAATCAAAATTTTTTGTCATTATAAAAATGATGATGTCAGGGCAAAAACAACTACCGACTCTTGACAGGCCACTTTTGTTTATCTAGTATTTATTTATTATCTAATCTTATTGTTTTGGTTGTTGTCATTACAGATAAACCAAATCCCCACGACACTCCAAAACAGATTTTCATTAGGGTACCACAAACATCGTTTCTTCCCCATCATCGGACTTCAAACACGAGGGTTCGTTTCGTTTATTTCTTTATAACGCCAACATAGGTACACATCCGGATATGTATGTATGTATGTATGGATGGATGTATGTATGTATGTATGTATGTATGTATGTATGTATGTATGTATGTATGTATGTATATTGATGTATGGATGTATGTATGTATGTATGTATGTATGTATGTATGTATGTATGTATGTGCGTACGTATGTATGTACGTATCTTCAGAATATTGGTGCTGACACATTTATGAGGTGATAAACGGGAATGTGGTTATACAGGGCGCGTTATAAAGAAGTTTGTACATACATACGTATATACATACATACATACATACATACATACGTACGTACATACATACATAATGCAAACATACAAACATACACACATAGCTATACACACATGCTTACACAGAGAGAAAGAGATACAAACATACATAAGCACAAATGCATGTTAGTGATGACAACTATTAGCTTTTTTATTTTATTTTTAAATTTTTTTTTTTTTTTTTTTATTTTTTATTTATTTATTTACTTATTTACTTACTTACTTACTTATTCATTAATTTATTTACAGAACTGCATAAGCCAGAAGACGTGTCACCACGAGGTAGACATTTCCTACCCGTGTCGCCAGCACTCCAAGAACCAGCATGAACCTGTTCGCAACAAGCCAAACTTCCTGAAGGCGATGGAGAACTTCCTTAAAAAAGAACTGAAAAAGTTAAACGCCACAGACGAGAAACCCAGCGAGCTTCGACTTCAGGTCAGCCCGCGAATAAAGGGAGGGATGGATGAACGGACGAATGAACGGACAAATGAACGAGTGAATGAACAGTTAAAGAAAGGAATTAGTGAACATAAAAGAGCATATGGATGCGCGACTGAACTATCAAAGAAATGAATGAATGAAGAAATGAATAAGTGATTGATCGGGAAGACAATGAATAGATGAATATGACAAATAAGTAACTAAATAGTTGATGAGTGAATGAACGCATGGATGAATGAAAAGATGGATAGAAGAATGATTATGCGGACGAATAGATCAATGGATGTGTGAGTCTGTATTACAGCTTCTCCAGGCGAACAAATGAATGAAAACGCTTTAGAATACAACAAGAGAAAATATAAAATGTGTTTATGTAGAGAATAACTGGTTAGTCTCTTAAGATATCAGATTTATCCTGCGATTGTTAGAATGCTGATTGCAGTGAGGCTCTACAGAGCTGCAACAGCCAAACAACCAGACAAGGATATATATCTTAGTTCAGTAACCTGTCATTTCTTTTATGTATTTATTTATTTTAAAGATTTAACTCCGATTTGTGTGTATTATTGTACAAGTGTGTGTGTGTGTGTGTGTGGTTGTGTGTGTGTGTGTGTGTGTGTGTTTATCGTGCCCCAATGTTCGGTGTAAATTAACTTGCATATTAAGTTATTAATAATTGCTAATTAATGATTACTACTGATAAAGGACTGCTCCTTGTTCTAATTTAAGTCTCGTGTGTGGTATTTCCTGTATTTATTCATTCATTCATTCATTCATTCATTCATTCATTCATTCATTCTCCATCTTCTTCTCTTCCTCTTCCATTTTTTTCTAAAAAAAATTGATGTTATTTTCACTTTCTCTACTTCTGATTTTATTTTTCTGTTTCTTTCTCTTCTTCCACTTTTTTCAAATTTTCTACTCCATTGTGTTCTTTTTTTCTGTGTTTTCTTCCATAACCGTCAGTGAACACACTATTTCCTTTCCCGCGCAGGCGCACTCACAGGTGTTTGAGACGATGATAGAAAACTTCAGGACGTTCAGACCGCTGCTAGCCGCCATCAAGAACGAGTACGAGATGATGATAACACACAACAAGATGAAAATACGAGAACTCGAACCACTAAAAGTAGGTCGTCGTTGCCGCTGTCGTCAAAGTGGCTGCTGATCTAAACGTTGTCGTTACAGTTTTAGGCGTCCATGTTCGTAACCGGTTGTCCTGCTAGTTGTTGTCGCCTGTGTTGCCGTCGTTATAACATATACAAAGTGGACGATGTCGTGTTTCCGTGTAAAGTCAGGGGTTAAAAACTTTTAGCCTAAACTGATGTACTTTTAAGTGTTGTGTTTGTTTCTAGGCTTACTTAACACAGTTCGATAATAAACTAACAACAGAACAAGAGACGCTCAGATTTAATTTCCCAGTTACAAGACGATACATCTTCAAAGAATTGTAAAGATACTGAAAAACCTGTAGCTCACTTCAGTTATTTATTTATACCTAGTATTTATTTCTTTATTTATCTATTTATTTCTTTATTTATTGATTTATTTCTTTATTTATCTATTTATTTCTTTATTTATATCATCATTCCTTTACCAGGAAGCAATGTACATGCTGAAAGAACGGTTTCGTAAACAGGTGATGGATTTCAAAGAAGAACAAAGGAAAGGTGATACAGTGTTTAAGTTTTAGTTCTTCATTTTTGTTTAATACAACGTTTAATGTACAACATCTATCTACCAGTCCACACCTGTCTCACTGTCTTTCTGTCTGTCCTTCCTTGTGTCTATCTGTTTATCTCTCTGTCTGTTCGTCTGTGTATCTACTGATCTGTCTTTCTATCCATCTATCTATATTTCTATCTATCTGTCTATACTTCTGTATATATATGTTTATGTCTGTCTATGTATACATCTATCTATATGTGTTTCTGTGTGGACAGGATGTATCTATACATGTATCCATCCTTCTCTGTCCAGAAATTGCGAACCTGAAGAAAGAGAACCGGAAGCAGCTGAACGAGTTGTCGGTACTGATGACGGAGAAGCTCGACTTGAAGAAGCAGGTGCAGCGACTGCAGGCGAAGTTGAAGGAGGAGTACTACAAGTACCGAGACGAGCTGGACAGCCGCAAACTGCTCATTTCCGAAATCACCAGTCTCAGGTTCATGCCAGACTACCTCTTCTGACCGAGCCAGCCTTCTGACTTCAGTTAAAAACAAACAACCAATTACAGACAGAACGGTTTTAGATTCATACTTTAACTTATGAGCTTATTATAAGTATTTGAAATAGCGGAATAAAGACAGTATATATTTTTATTTATTTATTTATTTGTTTGAATTCATATAACGTTCTTCTTTTTTTTCTTTTTCTTTTCTTATTTTTTCTTTTTCTTTTCTTTTATTTTCTTTCTCTTTTTTGTACATCTCAGATTAAGAAATTATAATTTATTTTTGATATTAAATTTTTGGTGTAAAAATTAAAAAAAATAAAATAAATAAATAAATATCAGATATTTTCAAAATGGCGCCATTTTTTTACTCTTATTAATTCAGGCTTCCAGACGTTTGAAATTTAAAACGGACTTTCTGAATTTTTTTATTGGGACGCTCTTTCTACTTTATTTCATACATATTATTATTATTATTATTATTATTATTATTATTATTATTATTATTACTGGTACAAGTGAATTTCTGATAAAACGAAATTAGATACATGATAAGTAAACACATAAATAGCCTGAACTTAATAACTATTTTCCCAGCCGAATGAAAGTTGTGTTATATTATTGTGTAAAATCACACACCTGCGTACGCGTGTATGTCAGTATGTGTGTGCGATCGCTTTCCTGTTTGTGATTTGTCGTTCGTGTGTGAAATACAACTTTGTTTTATCGAGTGCAGTAACTATATATATTACACGCTTGTTTTGTTTTTATAATACATCTAGTGTCGTGCTGTTGACACAGATGGTTAAATTCAAAACTAGAAATAACGTTTCAGCGCCTGACTTGTCTGTACATTATTATCATTTATTCTGTTTCTATAATGAATCTATTTATATATTTGGAATTTTTAGACAGATTTATCACTGTTTGTTTGTTTGTTAGATTATTTTACTGAATGAAAAATGAGATAGATAAACAATGAAATAAAGACTGAATTAAAAATATATACTTGTTTTGTTTTTATAATATATCTAGTGTCGTGCTGTTGGCACAGATGGTTAAATATGTATGTATGTATGTATGTATGTATGTATGTGTGTGTGTGTGTATGTGTGTGAGTGTGTATGTGAGTGTGTGTGTATGTGTGTGTGTATGTATGTGTATGTGTGTGTATGTATGTGTGTGAGTGTGTGTGTGTGTGTGTGTGTGTGTGTGTGTGTGTGTGTGTGTGTGTGTGTGTGTGTGTATCGGCAGACTCGGCTAGGCTATGCAGTAGTAAAGCTCGACAGTAACCCATTCACGTGTTTTTATTTCGTTGTCGTTTATATGTGTGTGTGTGTGTGTGTGTGTGTGTGTGTGTGTGTGTGTGTGTGTTTCGGTGTGTGTGATAAAAACATTAACAAAACATTTTTTTATTTACTTTTCTTTTCAAACTTTATTTCTTTCAAACTTTATTTCTTTCAATTTTTATTATTTATTTATTATTTATTTATTATTATTATTATTGTTGTTGTTGTTGTTGTTGTTGTTATTATTATTATTATTAACATTATTATTATTATTATTCTTATTATTTTAATGAAGTAGATGGATGGGAGCAAGGTAGCTAGTCTTTTCAAGAGTTGTTTTGATATTTTTGTATATGCACTCCAAAAAAATTATTAAAAAATAATATAATAAAAGTTATTAATTAAATGAGTTTCGTGTGTTGAATATTCGGAATAAAAATAAAGAAAAGAAATTAATATGTGAAAATCTAGACAAACTGTCTATAGTTCCCAAGTCCAGGACACTCTTTTTTGCCGATACACAGTTTAGTACGATATAAATAAATGCAAAGTGGTCGTTTATAACCTAGACTTTGGTTGGTTGTCTTTTTGGATATACCCAATGATAAATTTTGTAACGAACCTCATTAATATCTTAAGGAGAACGTCACATCCGGGTTTTGTTTAAGGTTGCAGAAAGAAGATGGCGACCACTGGGGGAGCAAATATAGGTGAACTGCAAACTGCTCAGGAATCAACGGATCGTTTAAAACTACTCTATCCAGCTGTCAATGAAGACGATACTCCGATACCTCGATCATGGAGTCCGAAAGATAAATATAACTTCATAGGATTATCGAAAAACAATCTGCGAGCTCATTATAAAGGTAAGGCAGGGCTCGTACGAGAACAATGACATTATTTTGGTTTTATAAATAGAATCTTACTATCTGCGTTATTTCGATGTCAGTTTTGGCAGACGAAGCGTGTATTTGTCAACCAGTAACGATAGATTTCATTTGTTGGTAGACTTTGTATTTTTATAATATTATTATATTTCAGTTTGGTTTAAAAATAAATAATTCTGCCAATACACCAGTGACTGATAAACAAACCAGAAATCAGATAATTAAACCGAGAATGGCGAAATGGTTACATTGTGAAACTGCTAGGTTATGATACAGTTGTAAATATTTACATGCCAACAGTCACTAACATGAGAATGCAGCAGACATCGACATTTAAAACAACTAAAGAAATATTTTAACTATTTTATGTATTTATAAAATGTAAATTATAATGTAACAAATGTATGATTTTAAAATATGAATATTATTGAAAACACTTTATAAACAGCTTCAATGAAAAAGAATAAAACAGGATTTGTTTTTCTGTATATAGATTACAGTGTATACATTCATTTTAATAATAAGTCTGTGTCAGTGGCCATTGGCTAGTAGTAAACAGCTGATTTTCAGAATAAATGTCGTTAATTTACCACACCAGATGTCAGAATGTTCAGATTAAATGTAGATGACACAGATAATTATTATACAGCAAAGTAGAAAGTAATCAAGTATATTTTTTTTATAATTTATTTTATAATTTTATTTTTTTATTATTTTATTTCTGTTATAATATATATTTTTTTTAATTCTATTAAACAAAAACAAATACACTTTAAAATACATAAACAATAAAAAGAAATAATAATAATAATAATAAATATGATAAATCATAATAACACCAGTATAAATATTATTTTCCAGGCAACCATGTACCATTCATGGGTTATTATATGTTTTATTATTGCAAATAAACATTGCAAAATTTGATTGCTGAACATTTTTAAGATTTCAGAATTATAAATCAGGAATAAAATGTATATATGCTCTTTCCCATCATAGTAACATAATAATTTGAAGTTACACATTCCTTTTCCACATCAGTTTTATTAAATTTCCATCTCTGAATGATAAAATGAAATATCAAAGAGACATAGCAGAAAATGTTCTCTCCAAACAGTCTACCAGATTCTTGTTACAAGATAATTAAATTTTGAAAACAAACTTTTAAGTACTTTCCAATAAACTTACTAATATGAATGTTGCTTTTTGTATTTTTACATATAAAACAAACAAAAAAAAGAAATACCTGCTATATCACAAAAGTATGCAGTATGCAGTTAAAGTCATTCAAATTAAAACTTTACAGTGTATGTATGTTGGACTGATGAAGAGATTTGAACCTGTGATGTGTAGCATTGCAGGTTACTTGTCTACCAGTAAAATAAATTCACTCCGACACTGATTTCTGTCTGGTGTCACTGTTAAAATTAAGTGTACTTAGTTACAAAAAATTTATTTGTCATCAGTCATCCAGAACAAGTGTTTTCTTGCAAACTTCATTGTTACTGCAGTTTTTGTTATTAAATTTTTTTTTTTTTTTTTTTTTCAAATACATTTTCTTCTTCTTTTTTTTTCTCTCTCTCTGTTTTTTTATTATTATTTTTTTAATGATGAAATAAACTGGGTAATTTTCTGTCATTTGTGTGGTTGTTTTTAAGCACTTGCTAAAACTGATCTCTCTACATTTGTAAATTAACTTTATGGATTAAGTTTGAGATTTTGTTTGTATTTTATTAATTTTAAAAGTATTTTCTTCTAGACATTGAGACTAAGAAAAATGATGATGTGATTTTGTCTTAACTGATTTCAGGTTTGGGTAAAACCCCTAAAGATGCTGCCAGTGTTCGCGCCACCCACCCGATTCCTGTCGCCTGTGGGGTGTACTACTTCGAAGTGAAAATCATCAGCAAGGGCAGGGATGGGTGAGTGATTAAAACTCCTAACATGATAAATCTGCCTCACAAGACTTTATTAGTTTTAAACTGCGTACTTCTCATAAACAGCAGCCAGTTGATACATGTGTTTAATAATCAAGTTATTTTTGACAATTACCATAAACTAAGCATAACGTATTTGGATATAACATTCTGTTTGATATGTTACTCTGAAAACATAGAACAGTATCAGAAGTCTCACAGATTGAAATAATGTCTTGGTGTTAAGAATTGATGATTTCAACGTAAATAATCATAAACTGACTTGGTATTAGAGTTCAGTTCAAGGTAAATAAATAATGGTTTGTGATAAGAGTTGACGATTTCAAAGTCAATAATAAATTATGGTTTGATATTAGAACTGATGATTTCAAGATAAATAATAAATAACAACTTGGTATTAGAATTGACAGTTTCAAGGTAGATTTGGTGTTAGGGTTGGTGATTTCAGGGTATGTGATAAATAGTTGTGTATTTGTTTTAGGTTATAACTAATTAGGTTTAACTTGTTGACTACTGAGTTTGCTATCACTCTCTGTTAAAACAAGTTCTGTCTAAGGCTGCAGTAGATGGTACCCAACCACCGACTGCACAGAATGTTGAAAGTGTGGTCCACTGCACCAGATGTTTGTTTACAGTGTACTGTGACCACTTCACACAGTCACTGCAGTTGAAGTCAAAATCAGGACCACTCAAGACAGCACAAACACACACAGTTTTTATTTCTAATTTGAATTATACCAAGTTGTTTTGCAGTCAAATGTGAAATGTGCAGACATAAACATACAAAGCTTTTTGTAGACTGCATGTAAAATTAGATAACACATTTTTATGTTAATTCATTTTACAAAGTTATTGGTGTTAGTGTCGTGTGGGTAGAGAGAAAGAAGAGTGAGAGAGCATATTGTTGAATTTACAACAAAGGTTTTGAGACATCTCAGTATAGAAAACTATGGATAAGTTTCTTTTTATGACTAGATAGAATTACAGTATGTAAATGTGAGCCTCTGTATACTTTATAATACACAAATAGACAGTTTTATAAAAGTTATAAAATACAAATAGTTATTCTATGAATCATTCCAGTTTAGTACATAGGCATTTCTGTATAATTTGTAAATAAAATAAATTAATAATAATAACTTTTTTAAAACAGAATTGTGCGAAGACATGGTAGGTACTTGCGTCTAATGTTCCAAATAAGTGACTGCTAGTTTTGACAGTTATGGTTATTTTATATCAGAAAACATATAACTAAATGATATACAGAACATATGAAATGAGCAGTCTACAAACCTAACACTGAAACCTCTAATGTCATTGTCAGCTTAACATACTGTTACTTTCATTTTGCTTTATTTTAATTTATATTTTATAAATAAATTAAAACATATACAACTTCCACACACCAGTACAGAAACTGAGAGAGACACACACACAAAAAGATAAATAAATATATAAATATTTTAAGTGTGATTCATAGGCATGGGTTTCAACTACTGCGCCACAAAGAACAACACTACCTTTCGACAGGATATTAAACCAAATAAAGTCGTTTATAAAACATGTTTTCTTTCTGCCAGCTGAGATTAACCCCTGAAGCAACAAAGGGCTGTGCTTTATTAATCTTTCTTTGTTTACTTTTTTATCATGTCATTGACCTCTGCTTGACCTTTTGCAAGTCATCAGCTGCATAAATGATTTCATTCTGTCAGCATTTTCCTTCTCTTTAACAAAGTTAAATTTTGATCTGTCAGTTGATGTGTGTAATTTTGTTGATCTTAACTTTTAGAAAAAAACCCACACAGTAACTTCAGTGAGACTGTGTGAGAATAAAAACATGTTAGTGTGTAACAATGGTTAAACACTACAAGTTCAAATCTAATTTCACATTTGATAAATTTTAGTTACTAGAATAAAATAATTACCTCAGTGTGACTACATGTGAATAAGTATGTTACTGCCTAAAAAAAGGTAGATATTCAAATCATGTTAATTTATTTACCGGTATTACTTCAGTGAATACATACTTACATTTTTATTTTTATTTTATTTTTAATATTGGATCAGTACAGGTACATTAACAATGGTGTAAACTGTAATTTACAAATGTGTTTTATTATTTTTGTTTATACTTGTTGAAAGTAAGTCAGGTTTGTACTGGTTGCTCAGTGAA
This sequence comes from Chrysomallon squamiferum, assembly GCA_012295275.1. Taxonomy (NCBI): domain Eukaryota; kingdom Metazoa; phylum Mollusca; class Gastropoda; order Neomphalida; family Peltospiridae; genus Chrysomallon; species Chrysomallon squamiferum. The sequence continues at coordinate 6,690,115 of CM022667.1, forward strand.
GCATGACTGAACAGGTATTACATGTTACATTAATGTTTACCTTTTTATGTACTCATAATACTGTCAGCTGATACTTACTATTCTCAGTGTACATTATGTATGTGTGAGTTGTGTGTGTGTGTGTGTGTGTGTTTTGTGCTGGGAGCTGCAGGTTGCTAGTTACATTTGAAATAAAAACACATTATCTACACAACCTGTCTGTGTGTGTGTGTGTACACCAGTCATTGTCAGACACTGTCAGTTAACCACCATTTGCTACCCAGCTACAGATTGGCACCATCACACAGTCTGGCACACTAACACACTAACAAGTATCTGAGACTGATAGACTGTACTACTAAAGAGATGGAGTTGAAATCTTCACTGGTTGTAGACATGTTTTCAGATAGATTTACAAGATGTTGGTGAAGTCTGCATAAATAAAAACTGATTCATAAAACTGCAGTTTAGATTAAGTAAAAGGTAACTGAGTAGAGACATCTGCAGTAGATACATTTGTGAAAGAGCTGATGAAGAACAGAGACCTGCACAAGACAGTGTAGCTAATCTGGATAGCAGCCAAGTAAACAAACAGTGTCACAGCTATTTATATTTCATGTACACACACTGCAGTGTACTGTCTGTGTTACTTAACATTTATATCTGATACACACACACTGTGCTGTACTGTGTTACTTAACATTTATATCTGATATACACACACTGCAGTGTACTGTCTGTGTTACTTAACATTTATATCTGATACACACACACTGTGCTGTACTGTGTTACTTAACATTTATATCTGATATACACACACTGCACTGTACTGTGTTACTTAACATTTATATCTGATATATACACTGCAAGTACTGTGTTACTTAACATTTATATCTGATATACACACACTGTGCTGTACTGTGTTACTTAACATTTATATCTGATATACACACACTGCACTGTACTGTGTTACTTAACATTTATATCTGATATATACACTGCAAGTACTGTGTTACTTAACATTTATATCTGATATACACACACTGCAGTGTACTGTGTTACTTAACATTTGTATCTGATATACACACTGCAGTGTACTGTGTTACTTAACATTTATATCTGATATACACACACTGCAGTGTACTGTGTTACTTAACATTTATATCTGATATATACACTGCAAGTACTGTGTTACTTAACATTTATATCTGATATACACACACTGCACTGTACTGTGTTACTTAACATTTATATCTGATATATACACACTGCAGTGTACTGTGTTACTTAACATTTATATCTGATATACACACACTGTGCTGTACTGTGTTACTTAACATTTATATCTGATATACACACACTGCAGTGTACTGTGTTTTACTTAACATTTATATCTGATATACACACACTGTGCTGTACTGTGTTACTTAACATTTATATCTGATATACACACACTGTACTGTACTGTTACTTAACATTTATATCTGATATACATACACTGCACTGTACTGTGTTACTTAATATTTATATCTGATATACACACACTGCAGTGTACTGTGTTTTACTTAACATTTATATCTGATATACATGCACTGTACTGTGTTACTTAACATTTATATCTGATATACACACATTGCAGTGTACTGTCTGTGTTACTTAACCTTTATATCTGATATACACACACTGCAGTGTACTGTCTGTGTTACTTAACATTTATATCTGATACACACACACTGCAGTGTACTGTGTTACTTAACATTTATATCTGATATACACACACTGCAGTGTACTGTGTTACTTAACATTTATATCTGATATACACACACTGCACTGTACTGTGTTACTTAACATTTATATCTGATATACACACACTGCAAGTACTGTGTTACTTAACATTTATATCTGATATACACACACTGTGCTGTACTGTGTTACTTAACATTTATATCTGATATATACACACTGCAGTGTACTGTGTTTGTTACTTAACATTTATATCTGATATACACACACTGCAGTGTACTGTCTGTGTTACTTAACATATCTGATATATACACACTGCAGTGTACTGTGTTACTTAACATTTATATCTGATATACACACACTGCACTGTACTGTTACTTAACATTTATATCTGATATAACACTGCACTTTTACTAACATTTATATCTGATATACACACACTGCATGTACTGTGTTACTTAACATTTATATCTGATATACACACACTGCAAGTACTGTTACTTAACATTTATATCTGATATACACACACTGCACTGTACTGTGTTACTTAACATTTATATCTGATATACACACACTGCACTGTACTGTTACTTAACATTTATATCTGATATACACACACTGCACTGTACTGTGTTACTTAACATTTATATCTGATATACACACACTGCATGTACTGTGTTACTTAACATTTATATCTGATATACACACACTGCACTGTACTGTTACTTAACATTTATATCTGATATACACACACTGCACTGTACTGTGTTACTTAACATTTATATCTGATATACACGCACTGCACTGTACTGTTACTTAACATTTATATCTGATATACACACACTGCACTGTACTGTGTTATGGATATACACACACTGCACTGTACTGTTACTTAACATTTATATCTGATATACACACACTGCACTGTACTGTGTTACTTAACATTTATATCTGATATACACACACTGCAGTGTACTGTGTTTTACTTAACATTTATATCTGATATACATGCACTGTACTGTGTTACTTAACATTTATATCTGATATACACACATTGCAGTGTACTGTCTGTGTTACTTAACATTTATATCTGATATACACACACTGCAGTGTACTGTCTGTGTTACTTAACATTTATATCTGATATACACACACTGCAGTGTACTGTCTGTGTTACTTAACATTTATATCTGATATACACACACTGCAGTGTACTGTGTTTTACTTAACATTTATATCTGATATACATGCACTGTACTGTGTTACTTAACATTTTTATCTGATATACACACATTGCAGTGTACTGTATGTGTTACTTAACATTTGTATCACATTAGTGACACACACACACTCAAACTGGTGTACTCTGTTACTCAAAATGTATATCTGATATACACACACACACACAAAATAGTGTACTCTGTTACTCAAAATGTATATCTGATATACACACACACAAAATAGTGTACTCTGTTACTCAAAATGTATATGTGATACACACACACACACAAACTAGCGTACTCTGTTAACAAATTAAGCAAAGATGTACAGAAAAGTGATAGTTAATAAAACAGTATTAGTTAAAAAAAAAAAAAATAATACAACTGTTAAAAAGAAATGAAGACAGATGGTCAGTTAGTGCAGTTTCATCATACAGTGTTTTTTACCTGATTTTAAATTTAATTTATCAAAAAAGATTTCACACTGGAAAGAGATAAATTAAGAGAGCCACAGACAAACTTCATAAAATAGCAGCAATACACATGCACACGCGTGCACACACACACACACACACACACACACACACACAATAATATTTACAGAGACTTGCAAACAAGAAAAAATTAAGAAATAAAACTTATCCATTTGACATTTTGTGTTTTTATTCTCAAATGTTATTAACATTTTTCAATTTCAGTGAGTGTAAGTCAGAAAGATGTACATAAGTATAATGAGAATGTGTTTTATTTTGTGTGTGTGTGTGTGAGAGAAAGAGACACTATAGGTGTGTACATGTGAAATATATGAGCAAGAAGATTTTTTTATATGTGCTCCCTGTAGTTCCCAGCAAGATATGAGAGTAACAAAATGATGTTTTGTGTTTTCTAAAATTGTAATAAATATATTTCTGTCATTTTTATTTTTTTTTTTTTAAGTTGTTATTTATTATTATTATTACGCTGTGTATTTTAAGAAGAGAAATATAATAAGTATTTATAAAAAATGTATTTCAGGTTTATGGGTATAGGACTCTCAGCTCAAGGTGTCAACATGAACAGTCTTCCAGGTAAAACAGACTTTGTGCTTTCTACTGTATGTATGTCAAAATAAACATAACACTGTTTGGATTTTCTTTACATCAGAATTTTCATTATTTCTTTTTGTATAATTTTTATATATATATGTGTGTGTGTATATATATATATATATATATATATATATATATATATATATATATATATATTTTTTTTGATAATTAATAACATATATTTAAATAATGTAAAGTAAAATGATAATTCTAAAAAACATTTAAAATCAATCAGATTTTGTACTGTGAACTGTAGATAAAATAACTGAACATTCAATATTTCACAGGATGGCAGAAGCACTCTTATGGTTACCATGGTGATGATGGCAACTCTTTCTGCTCGTCGGGAACTGGCCAACCATACGGTCCGACATTTACAACGGGTGATGTGATTGGCTGCTGTGTGAACCTGATAGAAAACTCGTGTTTCTACACCAAGAACGGGGTGAATCTAGGCAAGCTTTAACCTGTTCTTCACAGATTCATGTTTATAATTTTTATTAATATTCTTGTTGTTGTAAAATTTAAGAAACCTAGTTTCACCATTTCAGAGTGTGTGTTGTTTACTCCAGTCAGTTTACTCCACATAAAAACACCAGGTGTTCTTTTTTTAACAAATTTTCTTCTTTTTCTTGTTTTTTTCAGGGGTTGCATTCACAGATCTACCAGTAAGTATTTTTGTCATTTTGAATTGGTATTTTAAACATTATTATTGTTAGCAGAACTGGTGACTGTGGATTACCAAGTTACTTAATTATGCATGTTACAATGCAAACACACATAACCTCACTAATAGTTATTAGAGTTTTGTTTCCAAAAATAAATAAGAGTAATAGATTATCAATTTTTTTTTGTAATTATATTTATATTAGATTACATTCCTCATTATATTCTGTTTTAACAACAAACAACAAAACAGGCTCACGAAAGAACAATATGAAATTTTAGCATTACCATAGGCACTCTTTAACATTTTTTATTTCTTCCAAGTTCATTGAAGTTTTTATTTGCTCTTTTTTTTTTTTTAAATTGATTTATTTGCTAAAATGTTCACCTTTTGTTTATGTGTTGTCTTCATGTTTGTTTACGTAACATGTACATGTTTGTTTACATGTTGACTTGATGTTTGTTTACGTAACATGTACATGTTTGTTTACATGTTGACTTGATGTTTGTTTACGTGTTGTTTATCAGACAAAGCTGTACCCGACAGTTGGTCTGCAGACTCCAGGTGAAGTTGTTGAAGCAAATTTTGGACAAAGTCCTTTCATCTTCGACATTGAAGATTACATGAAGGTCAGCTATATTCTTCTGTGCTTTACTTTAACACCAAAAATACAAGAAAAATATAAATTTTGCTGATATCCTGCACCTGATGCTTTCTTTGTGTTTCAGGGTCATAAAACAGTTTGTTATGAATCAATTAGTTGTTCCCTTGAAACGGAAAAAATAATAACCATGTATATTCATGTGCAGTAAGAATATGTTTTATATTTCAAAGAATGGCATATGAAAATAGTTGATGTGCAAGTGTTAATAAAAAAAAGTTTGTGTTTTACAAGTAATGATGTGTTTTACTAGTAAAGATGTGTTTTACAAGTAATGATGTGTTTTGTTTGAAGGAATGGCGTATGAAGACGAAGTTGACAGTGGAAAGATTTCCTGTCACAGACAGACGAGGAGAATGGCAGACAGCCTTACAACAGTAAAACATTTTTATCTACTTCACACAACAGTAAAACATTTATCTACTTCACACTTACAACAGTAAAACATTTTTATCTACATCACACTTACAACAGTAAAACATTTTTCTACTTCACACTTACATTTTTATCTACTTCACACTTACAACAGTAAAACATTTTTTATCTACTTCACACTTACAACAGTAAAACATTTTTATCTACTTCACATAACAGTAAAACATTTATCTACTTCACACTTAAAATAGTAAAACATTTATCTACTTCACACTTACAACAGTAAAACATTTATCTACTTCACACTTACAACAGTAAAACATTTTTATCTACTTCACATAACAGTAAAACATTTATCTACTTCACACTTACAACAGTAAAACATTTATCTACTTCACACTTAGAACAGTAAAACATTTTTATCTAACAGTAAAACATTTTTTATCTACTTCACACTTAGAACAGTAAAACATTTTTTATCTACTTCACACTTACAACAGTAAAACATTTTTTTATCTTCTTCACACAACAGTAAAACATTTTTTATCTACTTCACACTTACAACAGTAAAACATTTTTTATCTACTTCACACTTACAACAGTAAAACATTTTTTATCTTCTTCACATTTACAACAGTAAAACATTTTTTATCTACTTCACACTTACAACAGTAAAACATTTTTTATCTACTTCACACTTACAACAGTAAAACATTTTTTATCTTCATCACTTACAACAATAATACTTTATATATCTGATTATTTGATATTACAGTAATATTTTTGACTGTACTACAACTTACAACAAATGACACTGTAAAGTGGCAGTTTTTTAGATCAAGGATGCTGTATTTTCTCTGTGTGTGTTTATACAAGTAGTCTGTGTTTCTGTGTTGTTTATAACAGTAAAACTGTTTTTTAGTCTGTGTTTCTGTGTTGTTTATACAAGTAGTCTGTGTTTCAGGAAACACCTTTTATCTGTGTGTGTTTATACAAGTAGTCTGTGTTTCTGTGTGTGTTTATACAAGTTTTTTTCATTGTGTCCACCTATCTGTGTACTGTTTCTGTGTGTGTTTATACAAGTAGTCTGTGTTTCTGTGTGTGTTTATACAAGTTTTTTTCTGTGTGTCAAGTAGTCTGTGTTTCAGTGTGTGTTTATACAAGTAGTCTGTGTTTCAGGATTGTGTCCACCTATCTGTGTACTGTGTTTCTGTGTGTGTTTATACAAGCAGTCTGTGTTTGTGTGTGTTTATACAAGTAGTCTGTGTTTCAGGATTGTGTCCACCTATCTGTGTACTGTGTTTCTGTGTGTGTTTATACAAGTAGTCTGTGTTTCAGGATTGTGTCCACCTATCTGTGTACTGTGTTTCTGTGTGTGTTTATACAAGTAGTCTGTGTTTCAGGATTGTGTCCACCTATCTGTGTACTGTGTTTCTGTGTGTGTTTATACAAGTAGTCTGTGTTTCAGGATTGTGTCCACCTATCTGGTACATCACGGGTACTGTTCTACTGCAGAAGCCTTTGCCCGAGCTACAGGACAGCCAATCACAGAAGAAATTACCTCAATTAAAAACCGACAGAGTAAGTATATTGTTATTAATAATACAGTTTTAATATGTTTTTTTAAAAGTATGCACATCAGTTTTAGGCACAACAGTTGTATTTTATCCATAGGATTGTGAAATTGCAGTAATAACTTTATTTAATATTTTGGACAAATGATGTCTAGACTCTTTTAATATCCAAATAGTCTATCTTTCCTGTTGATACAGATCAGTGTCAAACCCTTAGTTGTGAGAAATAAGAGAAAACTAATTTTAACATTACAGAGGAATGAAAACAGAGAGGGGAAGAGAGAGTGCATTTAGGAAATGATTAATATATACAACATATTATAAGAAATGCATTTAATATATATATTTATTTATTTTTATAATATAAGTTTTTTATTATTATTAAGATTTCAGTATAAGTAAATGTTATTTTAGTTATATTTATTTAAATACAATCATGTAAATGAAGCTTTGATGAGCCAGTTCAGTGTAAATGTGTGTGATGTTTAACACAGGAATACAGAGACTTGTGTTAGCTGGGAGAATCGGGGAAGCCATTGAGGCAACCCAGCAGTTGTATCCCAGGTCTCCTAGAGCGCAGTCCAAACCTGCTGTTCACACTCAAGTGCAGACAGTTCATTGAGATGGTCAACGGCACAGACAGCGAGGTGCGCGGTGCTGCCATCCGCAGCCCCAAGTCCTGTCACAACAGCAGCGGCAACAGCAGCCGGTCCAGTCCGAGCATGAGCCCGGTCCACTTCGCCGCGGCGCACGTCGTGCATTCTCAGAGGACTGGTTCCCGCGGCAACAGCCCCAGTCGGGCCAACTTGAAAGCAAACAACGTACAACAGATTTCACAGGCAAATTCTCACAGTCTGTCGGATTTACGCAGGATCGAGGAGGAGATGAACGCTGCCAACTCAGAACATTTGTTAATGAATGGAACTCGCTCACAGGTGATAGACAGTGACGATGTCGAGATGATTGATGGGAAGGGGGATGGGGTGGTGACGCTGAAAAATGGAAACCCTCAGAATGTTTGCATGAATGGCAGCGTACACGAGTGTCACACTGAAGACATGGGTGAGTGTTTACAATTTCACTGACACTGTTACAAGTTAATAACAGGTTGTAGGGCTGACAGTGGAGATTTTACATTGGTTGAAATTATAAAAATATTGCTTTTCAAGTGATATTTAACCTCATTAAAATTATTTTGATACTCTAGAATTGTTTTATCTACAAACATTTTGTTTTTTACCTAAGTTATTTTTTAAATAATGAGCCATGTTAATTAAATGATGTTAACGAGGTTGTTGTGTTGTGTAGAGGTGGACTCGCCGTCCAGTCGCAGACAGCTCTGTGGAGGAAGTCAGACTGCGATAGAGAAAATGCTTCGCTACGGCAGGGAACTTCAGGCAACAAGTTTACAGCTGAGAAGAGAATTTGGTAAAAATGAAGCCAACAAGAAAGCCCTGCAGGTAACACATTTCTGTTACAAAATCTCTGGTATGTAGTGTCTGCTGGTATTCAAAAAATCCTTATTGCTGTCATTAACAACAGTCTGTAGTAGAACTTAACAATTTTTGATTTGAGAACAACATAGAAATAAACTTGTGTGTTAAATGTGAAAATGTACAAAACCAGTGTCTGTTTCAGGATGCGTTCAGTTTACTTGCGTACTCAGATCCCTGGTCAAGTCCTGTAGGATACCAGCTACAACCAGTGCAGAGAGAGAGTGTGTGTGCAGCCTTAAACAGTGCCATTCTAGGTAAAGCTCTGCTCTTTCTACATTTACACTTTATTTTTACTGTCATGAGACACATCTAATCATAAATTGAGAGTTTGTTCATTTTGGAGGAAATGTTTGTACACAAAATACTGTTGTTCAATACAACAATTGTTTTTTTAATTTTTTGTTTTATTTTGCAAAATCTTCTGCAAATGTTTTATTTCTTTTCTGTAATTTGTTATATTTAATTTGTTTGCAGATGAGCACTCTGCTGTAAGTTACAGTTGTTTCTGTTATTTTCAGAATCTAATGGATTGCCTAAGAAACCCCCGCTGGAAGTGGCTATAGCACATGCGAGTCAATGCATGAAACTCATGTCAAAGGAGTCGATAGGGACATGTGCATTTACCAGCGTCACTGATTATCTTCACTGACACCCCCACTGTCTAGACCACCTAGCTTCAGACTCACACACACACAGACAAACATAACCACAGACACACACACACAGAGATAAACATAACCACAGACACACATACAGACACATACACACACACAGAGAAACATAACCACAGAAACACACACACAGAGATATATTCATTTTTTGATACCCTCTTAAGAGACATACAGAAAAATAGTTTCAGACACACATACTACTGGAAATACAGACAAGTAATGTTAGACACACAGGCAACTACCTTGAAAAACATCCACTAACTGACTCACAGTTTGCCTGTTAACAGTTTCAGATTAACAGACAAGCAGCAGTCACCTCGTTCCAGACATTGTGTTACTGAGTAGCTGACATACAAACAGGTGGAGTAACAGACATGCAGACAACATATTGAGTAACAGACATACAGACACACACATACACTAATAGACATTCTGAAACCTAGTTACTGTGTAACAGAAATGAGGCAAACCAAGTAACAGATATACACACACTTAGAATAACAAACATACAGACATTCAGACTCACTAAGTAACAGACTTACAAACATATTGAGTAATATACACACATGTGAGCTCACAGACATACAGACACATTGAGTAACACATGCTGAATAAGAGACATACGCAGAGTAACAGATACTGAATAACAGTTACACAGTGAGTTTCAAAAACACACTTGCAGATGGATATGTGAAGTTTTCATGGATGCGTAGATATTTACAACACAGAGAACTGTGATTGAGAAAAAACCATCAACTTTAATAATGCCTACAATATTCACGCACAAGATGAATATTTTTTTTTTTTTATAAAACCTGAGATGATTAGAATCATTCGTGAAAGAGGATAGTAATAAAAATGTGATGATAAAAACATTTGACTTCACTTCTTTCATACACATACAGAATGTATGAGCATACACCCAAACACAGTAACAAGTGCATGTATATGTATCTATAGGTATATCATGCACATGTATACATTATATTTCACAGACATACAGACAAATGTACTAAATTTATATTGTATCTAAGAACATATATATATACACACACACACACACAAACATAAAAAGAAAGAAGGAAGATAAAAAAAAAAAAATTACACTGTCTGAAGTATACACTTTGATGAAGTATTACTCAAATTCTGTTGTTTTTTTCCTTTCTACGTTTAACCACAAGTTCATTTACAGTATTTCTGCAGTTTCTGAAAATGCAAAATGCTTTCCACAAAATGTTAAAATGTTTACATTTTTCTTTCTAAACCCAGGACTCTTTGTTATTTTTTTTATTAATAAAATATTTAAGAAACTTTTACATTTATTTCCATGGTTAGTATGTTGCATACATACATGCTTGCACATAAAACATTCACACACAGACAGACAGACACATGGATGAAGCAGGTTACTGATTACAAATTGATCTCATCTCTAACCATCAACTCTTAGAATGTCTTAATTTTCAAACAGGTATTTATTCATCCTGATTTTGTCTACTGCTGGCAAACAGAGAAATGTGTGAACTTTGAGTCACTTTATGAGTCAGTTTTGAGTCGTCCATATCTCTATGTGGTACCTGAGTAATTAACAAACAGATAATTGACGTGCAGACAAGTCTTCAGAAAGTTTCAAGAAAAAAATTAAACTAGGGTTTTGACATGTTTTGTTTTGTAAACAAATGAAATAATGTTTTCTAACCAGGTGAAACATTTTGAAGACTCAGTTGTTTCTTGCAGTATCAGAGAGAACAGACGTCAGAATATTTGTAAAATGTTTCAAAGACAGTGAAGTGTTGGACTGTACTGGAATGAGTTTGAAATAACTGTGTAGTTTTCACTGTGAGAACTTTGTAAATTACACAGTATTTCTACTCGCATGACTTAAAATTTCCAAAACACAACCAACTTTTTAAAACAGCTTTTTCTTTGTGATTGTACAAACAAATATTAAAACATGTTTTTTAAATGCTTGAAATATTATAATGATTGTCATTGGTGTTTATCTTTTTTTTTTTTTTTTTTTTTTTTTTTTTTTATCACCACCATCCCCCGTTTTTAGCTTTTGTTTCATATTTTTTTTTTTCATTTGTTTTTGTTTTGTTTCTGTGAGAATGACTACTTGATGATAACCACAAAACTGTAATACATTTCTCTGCTGTCTATGCAATTTTTATACTGTTTGAAACAAAGGAAAAAAGAATATCTTTGTGTATATGTTTTACAGAAAAAGATGGTGGTGTGATTTCTGTAACTAGAAAATGTTTACAAATCACTTGATTCTCACAGGAGGCTGTCAGCTTTTCTCTTGTTGTCACACAGTTCTTGTGTATCTGCTTCACGGGATTACTAGGATGTACACAGGATGCAGTTTACCAGGATCTGCACAGGATATTCATAGGATGAAATATGTAGGATGAGAATTATTAGAAAAAGCACAGGATACCATTTACCAGAATCTTCACAGGATATTCATAGAATGAAATGTACTAGGACACATGCAGGATAAAAATTACTAGGATATTTATAGCATATTTACATGTGTATCCTAGAAAGAGCCAGTTTGTGACTATGGTAACCACAGAACTAAGTATGAACAGTTGTATCCTCAGCAACAGGATGTTTGTGAGCAAATTTAAATTTGTTACTTTAGTTCTGGACCATTTTCATGTTACTCCCACCCCCCAAAAAAATAATTTAAGAACTGTTTAGATTTTTTAATTATCTTTGTTATGTTGCATAGTCATGGTTTGTGTTTTCTTGTTACAGTTGCCAAGATACACTGTGTTAGAATATGAAGAAAAGATTTTATGATGATGTATATCAGTGACACCTTTATAGTGTTTAATTTATTTCCTTTTTTCAGGGCATTATCTGTTTATTTTTTATGAATACATCTAACAAAAAAAATAACAAAAGTGTAAAAGGGTTACATTTCTTACAAAGAACTAAGAAAAAGCTGTTTTATTTTCTGATCACCATCTTTTATAAACATTTATTTTTATTTTTTTATTTTTTTATTTTTTTTTTTTTATTATTATTATTATTATTTTTTTTTTTTTTTTGATATATTTAAATTTAGTCTAATTGTTAACTGTATTAACATTCATCTCTGATCATGGGTTCAAATTTAACTGGTTTGCACACATTATATTTATCAGTGAACTGGGGTATCTGAAAAAATTTATTTTTTACTTTTATGTATTACTATATTTTCTTTTAAAATGTTGACTTGCTACATACTGAACTGAAACAACAAAAATTTTGTAGGAAATATTTAAAGATTTTTTTTTCTTTTTCTGTTAAGTGACAGTAGATGAACTGGGTACAAATGTGGAAGATTATTTACAAAATTGTTATTTATTATCAGTAAAGAAATTAATAATCTTTTTATGGCATCTCGAAGACACATATTTGTGCAAACATTTCCAAAAATTTTATTTATACATCATTAGCTACAAACAAACAAAACTAAGCCAGACAATAAAATTCTTTAAAAAATCAGGTCTCAGCTACAGGTTATTTCAGTAAGTAATGTGTTGTTTGCTGTGTTTCCAATGTTTGACTGTATCGGACAAAATAAGTCAGTTCTCAGGATTTTAGTTATTCCTTTTCTTTATTTATTTAATTTATTTAATTTTATAAAAAATTTTTTTTTTTTTTTTTTTTTTTTTTTTAAGACATATCGTTGTTGACAGGAACAAATAGCCACATCAGGTCAGAACTAAAAATGTCTAATTTTTATCATCTTCATGTTTTGCTTCTCATCAGAAACTAATGGCCAATTTAAAACACCCACAGAAACATCTGACTATTACAAACTTCTGTGTAATAGCAAAAACAGAGTAAAAGAAAAAAAGGTGGATATAAAAAAGTTATTAATTTTTATTTTTTAATCTCAAAATGTCAGCAGTTACCTCTGAAGCTTTATAATTCTATTACAGATCTTGTAGTACTTTTGAAATAACATTCTACAGGAACATGAAAATTTGAATAAAAAATAAAATGTACTTTGTTCAGGTTGGTGTAAGGAGTACTGTCTAGAACAGGATAACTGCACAATGCATAAAACTGACACTGATGATGTAAATTTATTTTAAAATAATGTCAGCAGTTTGCTGGTTGAATGGATTATTTATTATTTATAATATTTGTGATGTTAGAACAGGAAATCAGGTTTTAGTAACATTCTATCTGCTGTACAGTATGAAAGTGCAGATGATTTAAAATATTTTTCTTCCAATGTTCTTCTGGAGATGTGTGTTTTTCAGTGAGAACATCTCTCATCCAGTTTAAGTATTATATTAAAACATGCATGTGTGCATACATGCACACACACAAACACATATCTGGTATTATGAAATGTCTTTTTTTTACCCTGTTCCAAAAATTACACTTTTATTTTCTTTTAATTCATTTATTCTGTTCTTGTTCTTAGTATTTTCTATTGATGACACACCAGAGACTGGTTAATTTAAGATTTATCTTTTTTTTTTTTTTATTATTATTATATTCCTGATACTATTACTACTATCATTACTACTACTGTTACTATCATTGCGCACTGTTCCCAGTTTAACTCAGTACTTCCAACACAACTCTGAAGACACAGCTGTGTTAAAAAACTGATGTATTTATTTTTTTGGTGTAACAAATATTATTCAGTTTTGATGTGTGGCTGACGTGATTAATTTACAAATGTAAGTAATGTAAATATGAATGTTTTTCCTTTTTAATAATAAATAATAATAATTTTAAGAATGTTTTATTAAAATCAGTGAAATTGTGAATATTTTGTTTGCGATGAATGTGTGATAATGTAATAAAACAAGTTATTATAAATTTTTCATTGTTTTTTTTTTTATTTCAGATTAAATAAAAATGTTATCAAAATATCACAATATTTGAACAAATAAAATAAATATTAAAAAAAATAATAATAACCATATACAGTTCATCACATACCACAAAGGTTTTTTTTTAGTTGTGCATTAACAAGCTGTGGTATGTGGTGTCCTGATTTTATTTGAAAGGGGAAACTTTCCAGCTCCTCTCTATATAAATTAGCAACTAGGATCTTTTATATTCAACCTTCCTACTACTGGGAAAAAAACCCACAGATTAAAAAAACTCCACACACTGCATGTGATGTTACAGCCCACCACTGTTCACATTCTAAACAACCACCAAGCAAGAGCTGTTACTGTAACAGGTGTAAAAAGGGAAGTAACTGCTGAACAATTGTTCTGTAATGTAAACGAAATTTGCAAATTTTATAAAATTATTATAAAAGTGAGAAATGATTATTTTATGTGAATGAACCACTTAATGCTTGTCTTAGAATTTAACATTACAAAGTATCGGGCTTTTTCTTTCATCTTCTTGAATACATTTTCTTTCATACAAATTACAACTAATTTCTAAACAACAGTTTATTAAAACAAATAATGACATCTCTTGGTAGAAATAAATATAAATATTTTCTCTTGAGGATTAAGAAGATGCTGGATATATAAATATTTTAAATTTCTAACTTCAGTGAGAAAAGAAAAAAGACTGACAACATGAAATGCTGATATTAAAATTGTTAACAACTAGTCAGACATTCTGAACACTTCAGATCAACTAAGATTTATGTTCTCATTTTACATTTTCTAAATGTACAGAGATTTAACTTAACAATATCACAACTGTATCTTGCTGTAGAAGAACAGAAAATAAGACTTAATTAGTTTTTAAAACATACAACAACACTATCAATAGCACTTTTGTTATGGTTAAAATTCCTTCATAAAAATATGTAAGATCATTTAAATATTTAATTTGTTTTATATTAATTAACTTTTTACTTTTTCTTTCTTTTTACATTTTTTTTTTTTGTTTTTGTGGGAAATTTAAAAATCTTTACAATGTTTTCAAACTCCTAATAGGTAAAGTTTTTAATTTCTTTTCTTCTTTTTGTCTTGACCTACTCCTTTCATCTGTTCAAAGCGAGCAATCTGTTCCTCCTGAGTCTCGGGCAGGGCAGGGCAGTACCGACTGTACTCCATGGTAAACTCCCCCTTCCCCTGCGTCAGTGACCTCAGCTCGGTGGCGTAACCGAACATCTCGTTGAGGGGAACCTCGCAGAACACAGAGAAGTAGCCCTCCACTGAGTCCGTCCCGTGATGATCGCGTGTCTCTTCGACAGACCGGCCATCACCTGACCCTGGAACTCAAGAGGAGCCGTGGCCTCGACCAGCATCACCGGCTCAAGCAGCAGCCACTGTCCAGTCTGGTACATCTCTTTGACAGCCATCTCCGCGGCCGTCTGGAAAGCGAGATCGCTGGAGTCCACGGGGTGGTGGTTGCCGTCTATCAGCCGCAGCCTCACTCCCGCCACTTTGTGTCCTGTCAGTGCTCCTTTCTCACACGCTCGTCGGAAACCCTTCTCTATCGAAGGAATGAACTGTTTCGGGATGTTTGTTCCAGCAGTCTCGTCCAAAAACTCAACCTTCGTGTTTTCTTCAGGAGGCAAGGGTTCCATGACCCCAATGACCCGACCATACTGACCTTGACCGCCAGTCTGTTTCTTGTGCAGGTAGTCAAACTCAACAGGTTCAACAAGAGATTCCCTGAAAGCAACTTTAGGTTTGCCCAATGTGCAAGCAGCATTGTATTCACGCTCCAACCGTTGTGCGTAAACATCAAGGTGCAATTCTCCCATTCCGGATGCAATTGTCTCTTTGCTGTCATCATCCCAGTGGATTCTGAAGGTTGGATCCTCCTTTGTGAATCTGGCAATACCTTTTGAAAAATTATCTGCATCTTGCTGTTTAGTTGGTTTTATAGACATTGATATAACTGGCTCAGGAACAAACATCGATTCCATTGACAAGTGCAAATTTCCCTTGTTTACAAAAGTGTCTCCACTGGCACAGTCAATACCAAACAGAGCACAGATGTCTCCTGCATAAGCCTCATTAATGTCTTCCATTTCATCAGCATTCATTCTCACAAGTCTCGACACTTTGGTCTTTCTCTCAGTTCTCGTGTTGAAAATTGTGTCACCTTTTTTCAAGCCACCTTGATACACTCGTAAATACGTCAGCTGTCCAAACCGCCCTGCCTCCAGCTTGAAAGCGAGTCCAATAAAAGATTTGTTGTAGTCTCGCGCAGGATCCATTAACACTTTCACTGCTTTGTCTATTCCCTGTGAATTGTCCATGCAGTAGTTCTTCACTTCAGATGGATTAGGTAAGTAACTGACCACTGCATCCAGCAATAACTGAACACCTTTGTTTTTTAGAGCTGTGCCCATCATGACTGGGATGAATGTGCGCTTTATACAGCTCCTTCTTATTGCAGCTGTGATGTCAGCTTCTGTAGGAGTCTTTTCCTCAAGAAACATCTCACCAATTCGTTCATCAGCATTAGCAATGTGCTCTATCATCTCCTGACGCTTTTCTAAAGCTTCTGTTCTCATTTCTGGTGGAATTTCCTCTTCTATCAATTTTATACCCAGTGGTTCTTCGAAGTACACTGCTTTCTGGTGAATTAAGTCTATTATGCCTTTGTGCTTTGACTCGAGGCCGATAGGTAACTGAATGAATGCGGCATTGTGTCCTAGCTTTGATCGAAGGTGTGAGAGTACTCTGTATGGATTGGATCCCTGTCTGTCCAGTTTGTTGATGAACGCTATGAATGGTACATCATATCTCTTCATCTGACGATTTACCGTGAATGTCTGCGACTGAACACCACCAACGGCACACAAAACCAATACAGCGCCGTCAAGCACGCGCAATGCACGTTCTACTTCGACTGTGAAATCGACGTGACCGGGAGTGTCAATAATGTTAATGGTAATGTCTTTCCAAGACACATACGTTGCTGCTGACTGAATAGTTATACCTCTTTGTCGTTCTAGTTCCATAAAGTCCATTTTAGCGCCTACCTGATCTTTACCTTTGACTTCATGCATTTCTGCCAAACGACCTGTGTAAAACAGTAGTCGTTCTGTCAATGTTGTTTTTCCCGAGTCGATGTGAGCGGAAATTCCAATGTTTCGTATTTTTGTGACATCTTCTTCTACCTCGCCCACTCTTCTCACAGAGTAAAATACTGCCTGTAAATTCCTTGTCTGTTTTATTTGCCGTAAAAGTAACAAGCGAGTCAATGCACATGGCATCATCTTGGCGACCCTCATTGCTAACGGAAGTCACGTTCACTGTCAAAAGAATCACTTAAGGGGAGATAACCAGCCTTCACATTAAAGGAAATCGTTTTATTTTGACATTTTCGTGGAAAACGAGGAATAACTTTTTGGAGCGTGTCCAGTGACTTTTTGCCGTTCTAACATTTAGTCAGACATATTTAAATTTCTCAGCAATCAACATACTCATCTCTTACCGGTAATTACAAATAATGTAAACTGTTATTTAATAACTAAAACGAAGAAAGATAGTTTTTACAGTTTATTTTGATGGTATAATTTCTTTCTTTTCGTTTACAGCTTCTCTTTCAAAAACTATTTAATTACTTCAGTTCACCGTTGTTTAGACTTTCTTAATAAATCAGTTACTTAAAACAGTATCAACAAACAGGTATGTGTAACAGCTAGTATTCAGCACAAATGAATTTGTTCAACAACTTGGTTGATCAAATTTGTCTTTCCATATGAATAAGTATAGGTAGAACTGTATTTTAACCATAACGCAGTTTTAACATCATCATTCATAATACTTGTCATTGTTGCTGTTCTAATAATAATAATAATAATAATAATAATAATAATAATAATAATAATAATAACATTATTATTGTTGATGTTGTTGTTGTTTTTGTTTTCCTAACTTTTATTTAATAAACATATGTCCTATTGGCAGTTTGTTGTCACTGTCAGTTTACTCAAGATGGAATTATTAGCACTTAAAGAGTAATAAATAATGGCATTTTCAGAAATTATAAAAAGTGACAACAGTTATATTAAATTAATTTTGTTTCAAGAATATATATTAAAATATATCTGACCAATTAAACCCATAATAAATACAACAATATAGATAATTTTAAAAAATAACATTATACAGTTCAGTATCATCTAGACACATGTAAATTTTTAAATATATGCTTATGTGTGTGTGCTTTCTAACATTTTGTAAATGAATGTGTATATGTGTCATTGTGTAAGTTGTTTCTGCAGGCATATAATTAATTAGTTATAAAATGGTTAGGAAATGTAAAATGATAGAATAAAAATTATTTGAAATAAAAATATTTCTATAATTTATAAAGGCTTAACTCATCAGTTTAATATTTATTTTTTAGAAAATTAGTACTACATTGATACATACGTATTTAAAGAGGCAACTTAATCCAAAAAAAAAAAATAATAATTATAAATAATCAGCAACAAGGAAGTTTATAAAAAAAAAAAAAGAAACGTTTGAAATATTTATCTGCACACTAACAACATTTTTCTGTAGTATGATATTTTGTTTACGGTGAAGAGTGTAAGAGATGACACTTGTCTAGTGTGATGTTTTGTTTGCAGAGTTGAGAGATGACACTTGTAGAATCTAGTGTGATGTTTTGTTTGCAGAGTTGAGAGATGACACTTGTAGAATCTAGTCTGATGTTTTGTTTGCAGAGTTGAGAGATGACACTCAGCAGCTGAGTCCCACCATGGTGGAAAGTCTTGATGGGTTCTAACCATTCCCGCCGGAGGAGAATGTCTAACACTGAAAACCACGAAGAAAACAACTTGAGTAACCATGACGATGGAGACCAAGATCTGCCTTCAATCCTAGCTTACCTCATTAGAAGGTGAGAGTTAAATTTACTTACTTACTTACTTACTTACTTACTTACTTAGTTACTTACTTACTTACTTACTTACTTACTTACTTACTTACTTACTTACTTACTTACTTACTTACTTACTTACTTCCTTACTTACTTACTTACTTAGTTCTTACTTACTTACTTACTTACTTACTTACTTACTTAGTTCCTTACTTACTTACTTACTTACTTACTTACTTACTTACTTACTTACTTATTTAGAGAAGAATTATATAAATTATTATCAAGATCAAGTTACTATTTTTGTTGTAATACAAATTATATCATCATCATTACTGGCACTGGAAGATGATATAAATTATTATCAAGATCAAGTTATTGTAATAAAATTATATAATAATAATAATAGATAATAATAATAATAATAATAATAATAATAAGAATAATAATAATAATAATGAAAAAATCTAGTCCAGTTTTTGGACATTGAGGATTGATCCAGCCATCCTTCATGTCACAAAATTTATTTTAAAATTATAGCTTTATGTTGAAATTATTTATTTTTTTTTTATTTTTTTTTTATTTTATTATAACTCTAGATAATCATACATTTTATTTTATTTTATTTTATTTTATTTTATTTTATTTTATTTTTTTTTTTTATTTAATTAAATTTATTTTTTAAATTTATTTTTTTCGTATTTATATTTTATTTTTGTTTTTTAATTTTTTTTTTTTTATTTTTTTTTTTTTTTTGTATTTTAAAATATTAAATTTGTTGTTGTCTGAAAGTGGACAGATTCGAATATTTTCATCTGATGATCCACCTGATGATGATGATTCTTCTGACACAGAATTCTGTGGCCCATCAAGACCCCCCCTAGGTATGTATCCACATCACTGTACTTTGTACTCTACATTACAAGACAGGTAATGATAACATTGTCTTGAAAGGAAATAGCATCCATTAACCACAGACTTGTATATAAGTGTCATACTTTATTATCAGAAAACATTAGTTTACTAAAATCAAATAAAAACTGTTTAGAAAAATGAAGTAAGAATTAAAGTTATTAGTTACAACCACATCATATACACTTTAGTGATTATTCTTTTTGTTGTATTTTTCTCTTTCAGTTGATCCAAATCCAGATACAAGTAATATAAATGTAAGTTAAAAACAGATTATGTCAAAAATTATATATTATATCTATTTGCAAACACATGAGAAAATAATTTTGCTATCATATGATGGAATGTTTGTTGTTTTGATTTTGTTTATGATGAATAACATTTATACTGTTCTTAGTTATTTTAGATACACTTTTTTCACTTAGTAATCTATCATCGTAACATGATGAAAAATATCAAAATATATATTAATTTATTTAAATGAAATAGATGATTAGAAATCAAAAACCAGAATGTAGTATGACAGGTGGAAATATTATCGTCAGTGACACAAATCTGAAGTTAAAATGTGAACAAATGTTTAAAAATTTTAAATATTTTTTTTTTTTTTTTTTTTTTCAAAGGTGAATGATATCAGCCAGTTAGTCATGATCCAATCAGGAAGAAGTTCAACAAGTTCACAGAAAAACATTCCCACAATTCCACATCTCATCAACAAGGTAAACATTATGGAATGTTTGATGATTTTATTATATTCATGAAAATTATAAAATTCCCTAGAGAATAATATTTATTTTTGAATAATGAATAAAAATTAATGTGTATAATGTTTTGTTGAATGTGTTTTTGAATACTGAATAAAAATTAATGTGTATAATGTGTTGAATGTGTTTTTGAATACTGAAT
The DNA here is from genome assembly GCA_012295275.1 of Chrysomallon squamiferum. Taxonomy (NCBI): domain Eukaryota; kingdom Metazoa; phylum Mollusca; class Gastropoda; order Neomphalida; family Peltospiridae; genus Chrysomallon; species Chrysomallon squamiferum. Next base: position 6,711,190 of record CM022667.1, read on the forward strand.
AAAAATGAGTTTATAACTGTTGTGTTGAATGTGTTTTTGAATACTGAATAAAAATGAGTTTATAACTGTTGTGTTGAATGTGTTTTTGAATACTGAATAAAAATGAGTTTATAACTGTTGTGTTGAATGTGTTTTTAAATACTGAATAAAAATGAGTTTATAACTGTTGTGTTGAATGTGTTTTTGAATACTGAATAAAAATGAGTTTATAACTGTTGTGTTGAATGTGTTTTTGAATACTGAATAAAAATGAGTTTATAACTGTTGTGTTGAATGTGTTTTTGAATACTGAATAAAAATGAGTTTATAACTGTTGTGTTGAATGTGTTTTTGAATACTGAATAAAAATGAGTTTATAACTGTTGAGTGTGTTTTTCAATGTTCACAGCGAGAGATTGGGTTTAACAAACAGCAGCACTTCACACATGGAGACAGGTGTCGGATCAGCTCAAAGTGAGACTTTTCTTTTCATTACTTTATCTTTTTATATTTTAGTCTTATTAATTATTGATTCATTTTGTTGTTTCTGTTTTGTTATTATTACTACTACTACTATCTTTATTTATGTTTTGGTTTTCTTGTTGTTTTAGACTTGTTCAGGTCTTTTAACTTTTTTTTTTTTTTTTTTTTTTTGGACATGAGCAAACTGTTTGTTTCTGTTTTTACTTGAATCTAGTGAAAGGTTGTTACAGATAAAAAGTAAATAAACAAGTATATTTTTTTGTTTCTTTATTTATTTATTTAAAAAAAAAAAGTATTATTATTAATTATTTTTAATATTATGATTATTAATTTTTTTATATATATATTTTTAAATTTTTTTTCAGGTTTTTGCCAAACAGGATGACTAAAGTGGCTTCCTATCATCAAAAAGCTTTTTGTGGAACTTACTCCTTGCAGGGTGACATTTTCTTAACTGCTTCACAAGGTAACTAAACGCTTCTAGTTATTTTATGTATATATATATATATATATATATATATATATATATATATATATATATATATGTTTAAAAAAAGAGAAAAAAAAGAAAGGCCAATATTTAATTTAAAAATATTTGAATCATATATTATATTGCTGTTATTATTACTAAAACTGTTGTTAGTTTTGTAATTTATTGTTACCATAGATCAGTATATCAGAATATACGACACAACTAATGAGCAGTTTCGACTCTTCAAGGCAATACGAGCCAGGGATGTAGGCTGGAGTGTGCTAGACACAGCATTCAGGTCAGTCTGTCTGTACATCCATGTGTCTGTCTGTCTTTTAAAATGAATATATATATATATATATATATTTATATTTATATATAAGCTTATAATCACTACAAACAAATGCCAGTAGAAGCAAACAAAGATTTATTTAATAATTGAAGTCTGTATTCAACCATATTTTTGCCAGTTTGTTAAACAGTTAGTTATTGAGTTATTTGTTTCCTATATGCCTTGGTATTTATTTATTTGTTTATTTGTTTGTTTATTTATTTATTTATTTAAATTTTATTTATTTATTTATTTATTTATTTTTCAGTCCTGATGGCAACTTTTTGATTTACTCCAGCTGGTCAGACAGTAGTAAGCGTTAAGTAGAGAATCTGTCTGTCTGTCTGACAGAGTGTGTGTGTGTGTGTGTGTGTGTGTGTGTGTGTGTGTGTGTTTGTGTGTCTGTCTGTGTGTGTGTGTGTGTGTGTGTGTGTTTTGTTATCATCAAATATTAGCTTTATATTTATTTTCTGTTTCTTATTATTATATCTAGTTTTCATAATTTAAACACATTAAGATAAAACTTCTTGGGAAAATGTAGTATTTTTAATCGTTTCATCTATGTGTTCTAGTACACGAATGTTATATTTACTTATTTACTTATTTACTTATTTATTTCAGCATGTAAAAAAATGTTACATCCTATGTTTATTTTTTTAAGTGTTACAGAACATGAAAAGGGGTATTTAACGTGTATTTCAGTTCACCTGTGTAACATCTACGGAGAACAGGACATACACGAAGCTCTGCATCTTGTTCCAGGAGAACACAGCTTCTGTATCTTTTCTCTCATGTTCTCTTCCGACAACCGCGAAATCATTGGAGGGTGAATCTCTTTCTTCTGTCGCCTCTGTCTAAACCATTTCAATTTCCTTTTTGTCGCTAGATACTAGTATACCAGACTACTTTGTCTGAGAAACATACACGTTTATTTTATCTAGAGTTTACTGTGTAAATTTATACTTATAAGTGACTGTGTGTGATTGATTGCCAGTGTATGTATTGATTGTTTTATTTTCTGTGTGTCTACGTATGTGTGTGTTTATTTAAGGGTATGTATGTCTGTGTTTGTTTCTATGAAATTTAATTTTATTCTCTTACATAGTCATATATATCTATGGTATAGATAATAGTGTGTTTTTCAGTGATGTATGTAATAAATGAGTAAAGTGTTTATGTTTTTCAGTGATGTATGTAATAAGTAAAGTGTTTGTGTTTTTCAGTGATGTATGTAATAAATAAGTAAAGTGTTTGTGTTTTTCAGTGATGTATGTAATAAATAATGTGTAAAAATGAGTAAAGTTTTTGTTTTTTCAGTGATGTATGTAATAAAAATATGTAATATGTAATAAGTAAAGTGTTTGTGTTTTTCAGTGATGTATGTAATAAATAAGTAAAGTGTTTGTGTTTTTCAGTGATGTATGTAATAAATAAGTAAAGTGTTTGTGTTTTTCAGTGATGTATGTAATAAATAAGTAAAGTGTTTGTGTTTTTCAGAGCCAATGAACGCTACGTCTCTATTTGTTTTTTTTCAGAGAGATGTAATGAAATAAATAAGAACACTGAGGGTATTTTTTATTTACCTCCTAGTTTACCTAGCATCTCACTTTATTCTTTTATTGAATGTTTACTAACTCATTCAGCTGTCTAAAATTCAGTGACTTTTGTCCCAGACACTCATTATAGCTTACCTTGTATCTCACTTTGTTATTTGTTTTTATTTTAATTATTAAAAAGAACAAAGTAAAATAACCCCAAAGCATATTCATTTTAACCACTTACCAAAATTCCTGACTTTTGTCACAAACATTTCATTGTTTTATATTTGTCCAGTTACCCGATACAACTAGTTTGTTGTAATGTACCATGTTTATTTACATGATTATTGATACTGTACTGAGTGTATGATACAATGACTGTATTCTGTTTATTTATTTTAAACACGTTAGTTACTACAGTGATGATGTGTGTTGGTATAATGTATTTGTTTTAAACATGTTAGTGACTACAGTGATGATGTGTGTTGGTATAATGTATTTGTTTTAAACATGTTAGTGACTACAGTGATGATGTGTGTTGGTATAATGTATTTGTTTTAAACATGTTAGTGACTACAGTGATGATGTGTGCTGGTATAAAGTATTTAAGCTTGATGTGTGTGATTTATTGTATTATAAAACTGTTGTAGATTGAGTGTCACGACGATGATGTCAATGCGGTGTCATTTGCTGACGACAGTTCACAGATTCTCTTTAGTGGAGGAGATGATGGTCTTGTTAAGGTGAACAAACATCTGTCTGTCTTTCTGACTGTCTATCTGTCGGTCTGTCATTATTAAATTGCATATTCTCTTGAGGTTCTGTGTACATATTACTTTAACAAACTTTTCTACTATTTTCTGTCTCTTTATCCATTTCTCTTTTTCGTTCTGTTGTTCTACCTCTGTTTCTTTCTTACCACTTTCTCTTTCTCCCTCTCTCTGTTTCTGTTTTTTTTCTTCAGTAAATTAAACCAAGTCTACACACACACATACACTTACAACAAAGAAAAACACAAGAAGTATCATTAAGTTCTTAAACTGACTGTAAAATGAAGTGGAAAAAAATCAAAGTATAATCAGATATTTTTAAATTTTCAGGTTTGGGATCGAAGGACTCTGCAGGAGTCGAACCCAGTACCTGTAGGTGTGATGGCAGGTCACCATGATGGTGTCACCTTCATAGACTCCAAGGTGTTAATTCTCCCTTCTTTTCTCATTCCACTGCAAGACAGATATATATATATGTATTTGTATAGCAGAAAGAATAATCACCACAGTCCTAGACAAATATTCTCACTTGTAAAAAATATATCTTGAAAAGAAACAAGATGATTTTTTTTCAGTATCTGTGTCTCTATTACTACTAACTCTATGAACTTGTCAGTAGGAATAGAAGTGAACTTTAAGTGCAAAAAAATACATTTCTGCATACCCAAATCTTCATAACAAATAGTTTTATTATTTTATCATTTTAGAAAGAAATGTTTTTACATAACATGTATATAATTATGTTACTGCTTATATGGACTATTATGACTATTATTATTATTATTATTTTCTCTTTTTGTTTGTTTGTTACCTCTGTCTTTGAAGTTTGTTAGTATTTTTACTAATTTTTATTTTTTGTTGTTATTATTATTACCTCAATCTTTTATTACTTTTATCTTTCAAGATTGTTAGTTTTTTATCTATTATTTATTTCTGACTCTCTCCAGTGTCAGTGTTTGTCATGTTGTGTTTTCTGATTCTCTCCGGTGTCAGTGTTTGTCATGTTGTGTTTTCTGATTCTCTCCGGTGTCAGTGTTTGTCATGTTGTGTTTTCTGATTCTCTCCGGTGTCAGTGTTTGTCATGTTGTGTTTTCTGACTCTCTCCGGTGTCAGTGTTTGTCATGTTGTGTTTTCTGACTCTCTCCAGTGTCAGTATTTGTCATGTTGTGTTTTACAGAGGGATGCCAGGTATTTGGTGTCCAACTCGAAGGATCAAACTATCAAGTTGTGGGATGTGCGAACTTTCTCATCTAAAGATGCAATTGAGGTAAGCATATCTGTCTGTGTTACCTGTTACATATATTACCTGTGTAACATGTTCCATATATTACCTGTGCAACCTGTGTGAAGAGGTTTAAAAACTGAAATAATAATTCACAACAATGTATTTGAGTGTCGCAAGTTGATCATGCTTGTATTTCACATACTAGCTGCTTTCTCTAAGAATGTCTACAGCATGATTGTATCTACTTTGAGTCATTGAGTATTGCTCAGTATTCACTAAAGAGTTTGTAGTCTACAGTTAATATAAATTAAAACTGAACAACCATTTTCTTTTTTTTTTTTTTTTTTTTTTTTTTTCAGGCAACCAAAAAAGCCGTGTCCAATCAGAGATGGGATTACAGATGGCAACAGGTTCCTAAGAAAAGCAAGTTACACTTAATAGTGATAATAATAATAACAGCAACAGTAATAACCATAACATAATATATATTATATATATAATAAAAATAATAAAAAGATAATAGTAGTAGTAATAATAATAATATATTATGATGATTATGATGATAGATGTGCTTAAACACTGGCACAACAAGAGCAAGTGAAAAATTATAAATATTTTTTTCAAAATTCTCTTGTAAACAAAAATATGTTTATTTTTCACTAAAACAAACTAGAAATAGAAAAGAAAAGAGAAAATGAAATAAGTGAAAAAGTAAATGAACAAAATAAACGAGACTTGCATGTTGCAGTGACAAAAAGATCGAAGATGTCAGGTGACACCTCTGTAATGACATACAAAGGTCACTGTGTCCTGCACACATTGGTCAGATGTCGATTCTCCCCCCACTTCACCACTGGTCAGAGATACATCTACAGTGGCTGTGCCACAGGCAGCGTTGTCAGTACGTCTGTCCATACGTCTAATATGTTTATTATCTGTCTTCTCCCAGTCTCATACTTTTATGTTTAATATCATCTTTATCAAAATAATGTCCACTTCTTTGTCTCTCCATCTCCCTGTCTATTTCTGTCAGTTAATTTTTGTGTTTATCTATCAATCCTTCTTTCTATCTATTTATTATCTTTCTCTCTATTAATTTATTTATATATGTTTGTTTATCCATTTACTTATCTATTTATGTTTGATAATTTGTTTATTGATTGATTTATTTACTTATTTATTTATTAATGTATTTACTTATTTATTTTCTTACTTACTTACCGTTTATACTTGTGTATAAGTCGAATTTTTGGGAGACTATATTATGGTAATATTTTGGGGGTCGACTTATACATAGGTAATGCTTTTGTAGCTGTTGCTGAAGAGTCGCCATTTTGACTATTTTTTGCTACAGGATGCATCTAAAATAATCGCGGTCTTTCAGCTTTTCAAAAATATAATTTTATCTTATAAAAAATTTGGAAAAATAAAAAATAACAAAACCAAATATGAATGTAAAACATGATATTCTTCCGTTTAATGACATAAAAATACATTTTAAAGTGAGAAAACCATCAGTACGGCATTATGCCTTACGGCGTCTTGCAATGATTTAGGCTATAGCTCGTGTAATACATGCATTTACGTTATTATGGTATGTTCGTGCAAGTTATGTTACAGTAGGCGTACAATGTAGGCCTTCATGGCACTGTCGCACTAGTCTAAAAATAGTGACGGTGCCTGGAATCTACAGTCAACTTATACACAAGTAATACCTAAAATGACGCAATTTTTGGTCTTAAAATACACATCGGCTTATACATAAGGTCGCCTTGTACACAAGTATATATGGTATCTGTTTGTTTATTTATTGGTTGGTTTAGTTGTTTGTTTATTTATTTATTTATTTACTTACTTATTTGTTTGTTTGTGTGTGTGTTCAGTTTATGACCTGCTCACTGGTCAGGTGGTGAAGAAACTGGATGGACACAAGGCGTGTGTGAGAGACATCTCCTGGCACCCATTTGACAACATCCTGCTGAGCACCTCTGTGAGTACTCACCGTGTGTGCGTGTGACTAATATCTGTAGTTAATACATATATTTCATTCTAGTGGGATGGCAGTACAGTTGTGTGTGTGTGTGTGTTACTAATATATATATATATATTTTAACATCTATATTTAATTCTAGTGGGATGGCAGTATTGGTAAGTGGGACTATGTGGAACAACAGAGAGGTGAGAAGGTTGATTCATGTCATGATTGTCACGAAGTCAGAAAACGACCTCGGCGTAAACTACGAAGTCATCATGTCTTGTTTGACTAACATTGTAACAACCAGGCAGTACTTACCACTCACTTTGTCTATTATATGCAAACATAACAAAAATATTGAACTATGTTAATCTGCATCAGCACTGATGTCTGATGTTTTTACAACATGGACTGTGATGATGTTGTAACAGTGAACAGTGATGATGGTATTTTTACAACATGAATGGTGACGTTGTTGTAACCATGTGGATTATGGTGGTGATGTTCTTACAAAACATGGACATTGATGTTGTTATAATGATGATGATGATGCTGATGCTGTTGTTGTTGTTGTTGTTGTTGTATAGATTTTTTTTAAAAGAATTGTGTATAATGCTTTGTGCTCGACAAGTTGAGAATTACTGTCAATTTGTGATTTAATGAAAATATACAAAATAAAACAACCTTCAAACATACATAAATTTACCAAAATACAACAAATACATACTCTAATATGAATGTGTCATGTATTAATGGTGTACATGTGTACACACACAAATACATACACTAACATGAATGTGTGTATGTATATAATAACATCTTGTAAGTAAACTATACTTATGTATATTCTTTTTGCCTGTAATTAGATTTAAAATTAAAAAAATAATTATATATTAAACCTGTGTATGGATGAGTTTCTCTCTGTGAGTGGGTGTGTACACGTACGCACACACACTCTGACATGTACATACATACTTATAATTTTGTGTGTGCATACGATCACATTTTGTTTCTGTACAAAGGTGATTCTAAGAGAGATTATGTATTGTTTTATTTAGTTGCACTAATCTGAAAACAAAATGTAGTGGTATTGTTTTTATTTAAAGGCTTTTGTTTTGGGGTTATTCACTGTACATAAGATGTAAAATAATTACTTTATAATTTAGTAACTGCCTCTGAAAAAAGAAAATAAACAAATAAATGAAAATGTTAAACTTTTAAAACAAGGATATAAAGATTCATTAATACAAAAATATATATTTTGTATGGACATGGTTTTTGTTTGATATTAAATTGAAACTATAATACATTGGTATCTTGTTTTTACATAAACTTTGAAAGTGTACACTGTATGCAGCCATTAACTGTTGTTTCTCCTAATTACAATCCAAAAAGAAAAACACAAAAACTAAGAATAATAAATAAAACTTGATGAGACTAACAGGGTATATTAATTAAAATGTAAACAGGACAAACTTGTTTTAATTTATTTTTTTAATATTATTTTAGTCCACTAAACATTCATTTTAAATTGCTCCCATTTTGTGCTGAAATAAACTGCATTGGAATTTTATTATCATTATTGTTATTATTATTGCTTCTTATGATGAACACAGTTTATCTGGAACAGAGCAACTAAAATTTGCCTCCAAGATTCATCAGTATTTGAAAAATCACGCACTTGATGCCAGAATCTAGTGTTTTTGTAGTAGTAGTGGTAATAGTATTTAAAATTATAGTACCAGTCACTTTTAGCATTAATTGTAATAATAGGGTTTTAATAGTAATAGTAATACTAATATTAGCAGTAAAAGCAGCAATAACAGTTGCAGTAGTGGTGGTGGTAGTAGTGGTAGATGTAAAAGTGTCACAGCTATGGTAATCGTTGTAGATGCTGATTTGTGCTTAATTATAGAGATTTCTCTTTAGCCTAACGAGGGCTAATTAAATAGTAGACAGGGGGGAGAATGTTGTATGGATTAAGACGAGGACAACATCGTGTCTGAAGTAGTGCAGACCAAGCAGGAGACATCAGTGCTGTCGTTGACTGAGTTCATTCTTGTAGTGAATAAACTTTGAATTTTGTTAGCACCTGATATTTACTTACCTGTCAAATGTTAGATAAATAAAAGTATTGGCACACACACACACATGCACACAGATACACAAGCATGCATGCACCTGTTTATTTTAACACACTATAAATACAGCATTTATTAGTTTACTCGTGCACAAAAACGTAAACTTATAAAACGTGATAATGTATACAAATTATTCTGTATTAAAAGTATATACTTATTTATCACAAACCAAAACACCCCATTACTCACACTTCTGTAGAGGTATTAAATAAACAATAACAATAACAATAACAACAATAATAATAAAGTAAAAACGAAACTGGTCTGTAAAAAACATTGTATTCAGGTGGAGTAAATCATGAAGCATTTAGTTTATTCCTCAGTGTATCCCGGCGGATATGTAATCGTCACGCCAGGAGGACACGATGGTCGTTTGCAGCACTTTCCGGGGTTTGGAGGCAATAACTGACAGGCGGAATCCAGATGCCACGTAACACATCTTTATTAAAATAAATAACGAATATTAATTTATAAAATTGAGTCGGTGTAGTTAATATATTTTTTTTCATTTATACAATAATTTTAGAAATAATTCATTTAAATTTCAACAACAACAGTAATATAAAAATAACAGTCAATAATAATAATAACAATAATAACAACAGTAACAACAGAGCCACCCATTATTTGTAGAGGTATTACCTAAGATTTTGCTGTATATTGTTCTGTTAATGGAGATGTAGAAAGGTCATACAAAACTTTACAAACCCACTTTCGCTTGCTAAACCTGTCAGTCGTTTAATTTTTCCAATGCCAGCGCAGTCGCCATTAATGACCCTGTGCATGGAACTTTATTTAATTTTATAAACAAAACTGACCCGAAAGTAACAAGCCGTTTACATTTCCAATAGCTGCCGTACGCTACCTTTTTCGGTTAAAAGGAAACATTAACACCAGATTTGCGAATACATGGCTGCCTATGTCGAAGTTGACAACAATTTCACAAATTTGACAAGCTAAAGTGGGTTTATTCAGTTTTATGTGCTATTTTCAAACCAGAATTACCAGTAAAACAAAATTTTGTAGCAAAATATTGAGTAAAACCTCTGATAAACAATAACTGTGGCACTTAAACATTTTAGAAGTGGACCTTGAAAAAATCACATTTCAAATGTCAACACAACTGTCGTCCAGTTTCGCAGAAGTGCAAAATTTGAAATCTTCTGACGACAATATTTAGCGCCATCTGTATTACATCGTGTTATTCCGAAACTATTCGTAATGTTAGTACCATTAGTATATCGCTACCGACCGATGTCGTCCCATTTTCTAACTAATTAAAGAAACAAATGAGAAAAAAAAAAAATAAAATAAAATAAAATAAAATAAATAAAGAATACAACAATAAATTTTTAATAAAATAAAATAAATAAAAAACCTAAAATAATTAAATAATAATAATAAAAAAAAACAAATAAACAAAAATAAATAAATAAAAAATAAATAAATAAATAAATATTTAAGAACATGTACTAACTTGCTCGTGCAGCTGTAACTTCCTTTAGCTGCATCGGTGCATGTGCACTTGAATCTACATCCGTCGTCGAACTTTTCACCTTGTTGGTAAACATGACCTTGAAAAACACACCCGCTACCTGAAACCCACAAGAAATATATTTAACTTCGTTACTTTGTTGTTGTTCATATTATTATTATTATTATTATTATTATTATTGTTATTGTTGTTGTAGTTGTTGTTGTTGTTGTTGTTGTTGTTTTTGTTGTTGCTGCTGTTGTTGCTATTGTTGTAGTTAAAGTAACTTACTACTACCGCTAAATGATCCTCCTGTTTGGCTGACTCCTTGGTTTGTGCCGCTCACGTGACCTGACACTAAAAACATCATTTAAATATTAATCTCTCTCTCTCTCTCTCTCTCTCTCTCTCTCTCTCTCTCTCTCTCTCTCTCTCTCTCTCTCTCTCTCTCTCTCTCTCTCTCTCTCTCTCTCTCTCTCTCTCTCTCTCTCTCTCTCTCTCTCTCTGAATCTCAGAGTCACTCAGTGTATACGTCCTCGTCTTTCTCTCTTCTTTCTCTCTAGTCGCGGTCTAGGTTAACGGTGTACATACTCCCAGGGTAAAGTACCTGAACACACGTGACAAAAGCTGGGACAGTTTTGCAACACCCACTTGGTGTACTCTGGGTTTGAACACACAGCCTGCCCGTAGTCCTTACAGTTTGGTAGTTTGTCTGCACATCCCCCTGAAAACACAGAACACGATAAAAATACACTCATCATTATCATCATTATAACAACAACAACAACAACAATAATAAGAATAATAATAAGAAGAACAAGAAGAACAAGAACAAGAAGAACAACAACAGAAACAATAAAAACAACAGTAAAAATGTAATGATTGTTCGTTCAAGTAATAACAACATTAAGTAAGTAATATTTTGTTAAGTAATAGTATTTACTTTTGAGATAAACCTTGGCGTGTTTTGGGGGTTTTTTTTTTTTTTTTTTTTTTATTTATTTGTTTTGGCTCTGTCTCCATTATTTATTTTTTCATTTATTTATTTGTTATTTATTAGAAGTAGTAGTAGTAGTAGCAGCAGTAGTAGTAGTAGTAGTAGTAGTAGTAGTAGTAGTAGTAGTAGTAGTAGTAGTAGTAGTAGTAGTAGTAGTAGTAGTAGTAGTAAGTTGTTTAAAACGATGCTTATTTTACAAGTATAATAATAATATAATTATTAAAAAAATAGAAAAAAGAAAAGCGTAATTGAAACTATATATAAAATAATACATTAAAATTCTTACCTGTTCCTATTACTGTGCCTGTACCAGATCCAGTTCCAGTGCCTGTATATGTGCCAGTGCCTGTACCAGTTCCTGATCCTGGGTACGTGCCAGTGCCTGTACCAGTTCCTGATCCTGGGTACGTGCCAGTGCCTGTACCAGTTCCTGAACCTGGGTACGTGCCAGTGCCTGTACCAGTTCCCATACCTGGCTGATATATTACACTAGTGCCTGTCCCAGCTGAACCTTAATTAAATATAAATGATTAGAAATGATGTTGATGCTGCTGATGCTGATGAGGATGAAAATGATAATGATTTTGACGTCGAGTGCTGTGTACCAAGTAACAGAAACTAGTACCTGAAGAGCTGAAGATGATAAATGAGTGATTATGATGATAACGGCTTTCTGATACACTAGTGAACATATATATACGTTCCAGCCTCGTCAGCGGCATCTGACATTTGTAAGATGGTGATTGGACTTCGTCCTCCTGTACCAGCGCGTTCCCGAATATTGTGTATGTGCAGAGACTAATCAGACGCACACAAGACAGAAAATATTCATTCCTAAAGTGCATATATACATATACGCACACGCACACATAAACGCACATACGTACCACACTTGTTACAAAATTTTCTGCAGTTTGTGTTCACCCACTGACGGTAGGCTGGATTACTGCAGACAGTCGTTCCATACACCGCACAGTTCTTTAGTGAGTCCACGCACACACCTGTAAAACACAGTACATCTAATTAATACACACCTGTAAAACACAACACAAAGTTATCTCTTTAATGCACGCACACACCTGTAAAACATAATCTAATTAATACACTATATACCTGTAAAACACAACACAGAGTTATCTCTTTAATGCACGTGTATACCAGTAAAACACAATACATAGTTATCTAGTTAGTACACGTGTAAAAGTAAAAACACAGTACAGATATTACCTCGTAGACTGTACGCATATATAATGCACAATGAATATAGGTGATGAATGTCATCTGAATGCACATATTGATGATCATTAATGGACGTAAGATTCAGTCTTATCATTCACTTTAGTAGCTGTAATTGTGATTCTAGATGCGTGTTCAGGTAGAATGAAAGAACATGTAGGGTTATTTAATTTACTACTTTGTTGTTGTTACTTAAATATTTCATGTAAGGTTAATTTTCACTCGTATTGTGATTTTATAACAATCTATTCTTTATCAACGTCATCGTTTTATTTTATTTTAAACCAGTACCTATTACATTTCCAGTACCAGTGAATGTTCCCGTTCCTGTTCCAGCTCCAGTTCCAGTTCCGGTTCCTGTGAATGTACCAGTTCCTGTTCCAGTTCCGGTTCCTGTGAATGTACCAGTTCCTGTTCCAGTTCCGGTTCCTGTGAATGTACCGGTTCCTGTTCCAGTTCCAGTCAATGTTCCTGTTCCAGTACCGGTTCCTAAACCAGGGAATTGTCCGGTTCCAGTTCCAGTCCCAGTGAACGTTCCAGTCCCAGTTCCGGTTCCAGTTCCGGTTCCAGTTCCGGTGAACGTTCCAGTTCCAGTTCCAGTTCCAGTTCCTATTCCAGTTCCGGTTCCAGTTCCGGTGAACGTTCCGGTTCCTGTCCCGGTACCAATAAAAGTTCCTGTTCCAGTTCCACATTTGCCACAGAATTTGGCACAGTTGTCCGATGCCCACTGAGCATAGTCTGTGCAGACTTTGACTCCATACTGCTTGCAGTCAGACCGCCTGTCCACACACGTGTTCTCTGAATCAAATAACAACACGTCAGTGTCAGCAACGTGTACCAACATTAGTATGACGTCATAATATATAGTCTCCATGACATTAGTATGACGTGCACTGGAAAATCTGTCAACATCATAAGTTGCCATATTTACAGACATGGTACAAACTTCAGCCAGAAACTGTGACAGAGCTGTTGTGGTGCACACAGACAAAGAGATCATGGCAAAGAAACAGGACATCATTGTCAAGAACAAAAAGAAAAAGTTCAGCCTGCTGATAGACAGGATTTCAGTCAAAGAAATGGAGAATGTACAAAAGACTTGAAAGGAGGTCAGCAAGATGTGAGCAACAACAGTGTCAGTTGTGATCGATGCAATGGAACAATTAAAGAAGGGTCTGGTGAAATACAGCACCAGCTATTCAGTAATTACTATTTACACCCTAGAGCTGAACCCGTCACTACACCGATTGAAATTAACATAATAATAATAATAATAATAATAATAATAATAATAATAATAATAATAATAATAATAATAATAATGATAAACGAATAATCAAACAAATAAATAAAACATAATCTCTACATACGAGATCCTCCGGTCATTGAACCAGTCCCAGGACCATTTATTATCTCTGAAACAAAAGAGTTCGTTCTGTTGTTCATGTGATTAAATTAGAGTATCTAAAAATAAAGCAGAAAAACACACAAATGAAAGAGTGAATGAATAGTAATACATACATAGATATCTGTGTGTGTGTGTGTGTGTGAGAGAGAGAGAGAGAGAGAAGATAGCTAGATAGGTTGGTATGTCTGTGTATGTATATACATGTGTGTATGTTCTGTGTGTCTGTACAATGAAACGTACGCGTTCCTCCAGTCACGTGACCAGTGTTTACGAAGTTACACTGAGGCTTGCTGCAGCACTGACCCGGCTGTTTGACGAGATGGCACTGCGCGGGAAGATCCTTGTACGTGGGACAACTGCGAACAGAGAACAACCTGACATACATTTACATTAGTAACATTATTTTAGAAATCATTTTTGTTTGCTTGTTTTGGTTATTATACATGGGTGCTTATGGTTAATCAGAAACCATACATACATATATATATATATACTGCATGTATACTCGTGGTTTAAAAATTATTTATGTTTCATTCACCCTCGAGTCTCTGTCACAAAATTTCATTCACCCGAGACAAAATATCCTTCACTAAATTTCCTTAAGCTTATTCGAATTATTTTTTAACTCACCCCAAACAAAATACTGATCATTTGTGCACTGGGTTCACCATCACCACTTACAGAATCACTGGTGTAGACTATAAATAGGGTTAGAACGGACATTAAATAAATAGCCTTTGTGAACTGAATGCAAGCAAATATACACTAGACTGGTACTGACATCTCTTTGCACTGGTACTTGCCAACTGATGCGTCGACGCACGTGCAGGTCATTTTACAAGGAATTGTCCAGCTTTCCCCTTGTTCGTGCGTGACCCCTTCATAATAACAACCTAGAAATAGAAATTACGTCATTCGCTTTGATAACTCGAATTTATATACTTTTGTACATAACAAATATGCTGATAAAATGATGACAGACAAACAGATGGACTGAACAATGCAAAGGTCATAGAGATACACAGATAGACAGACAAGAAAAACAGATAGACAGAACAATGAAAGGTTAGACAGATACACAGATAGACAGACAAAGAACGACAAAAAGACAGATAGATAACAGATAAATATATAGTAGAAAGACATACAAAAAAGACAGAGAGAGAGACAGACAGACAGATAGATAGCTTAGATAGTTAGAAAGACAGAAAGACAGACATATAGATAGATAGATAGATAGATAGATAGATAGATAGATAGATAGATAATATAAAGAAAAAGAGAGAGACATAGTTATACAGACAGGTAATGACAGAAAGACAGAAAGCTAAATAGCTAGTTAAATAAACGTAAACTAACAGGTAAGTCGTCGGGTAGAAACAAACTGACAGACAAACAAACATACACTTAAACAGACAGAGATACAAATACGGGTGTGGACGAGTGTACTGAACGAATGAGAAAATTAGAAACGTACAATAGTGAAGAAAGACAGAAAAACGAACAGACGAGCAACAGTTAGAGATTAAAGAGAATCTACCTGATTGTCGTCTTTCGAGTTTTAGTGCTGAGCAGGTAACACACAAGGTGAGTAGCAGGTAGAACATGGCGGACTCTTCTACAACACGTGTCCTCTGCCCTGCGAGATAAGCGCTTTGTGTAGGCGTGTAGCTTCACAGAAAGTTTTGTAAAAGAAGGCCAAAAAAGAAAGATAATTTTGAAAACAGAAACAAAAGTATGATGTATGTGTGTGTGTGAAAAATAAAGCAAAGAAAATAAAGTAAAAATTTTAAGTAAAAATAAAGCAATAGAAAGAAAGATAAAACAAAATTAAGATGAAAAAAAAAGAAAGGAAAGAAATGAAAGATGGAAAACAAAATTATATTTTTTTATTTTATTTCAGATGGTTCCCTAAGATAAGGAATAAAATAAAGAAAACAGAAATGATTTTTATTAATTGCCTTCACCTAATAACTCACACACGCACATACACTCATATATGGAGTTCCCAGATGGCCGACAAAATATTGGTAAAAAAAAATAAAACAAAAGGTGATTTGATTTAATTTTGAACTGGAAATAAAACAAAAGTCATGGTATCTATCTTATCTGTTGGTAGATACGAGGTGTCACGTGACTTCACTTTGACTATGACACATTTACTACAGAGCGCTGACTTCACTTTGACTATGACACATTTACTACAGAGCGCTGACTTCACTTTGACTATGACACATTTACTACAGATTTTCTTCTTTATATTTACTGCCGTACACGGTACGTTTATTTACTGTTTTAATCTGTCTCGCTTTTCAGCTTCACTTTCTATCTCCTTCCATTTCTCTCTCTCTCTCTCTCTCTCTCTCTCTCTCTCTCTCTCTCTCTCTCTCTCTCTCTCTCTCTCTCTCTCTCTCACACACACACACATACATACACAAACACATGCACACACACACACACACACACACACACACACATACATACATATACATATAAAAACCATGTTTAGTAGATATCAACAAATAAAAGTCGAAATTCTCCTTTACTTTTCTTCCCCTCTTCTTTGTTACTTTTTGTTTTTACAAACTAGTGTTCGAGTTAGAGAAGACAGACAGACAGACAGACAGACAGATAGATAGATAGATAGATAGATAGATAGATAGACAGACAGACAGACAGACAGACAGACAGACAGACAGACAGACAGACAGACAGATAGATAGATAGATAGATAGATAGATAGATAGATAGATAGATAGATAGATAGATAGATAGAGAAACACTCTTTTGCACAATGATACCAATTAAAAAATGTCCAGCATCAATTTCACATACTATTAGAATCAAGTGATTTTCTTGTAGTTTGGTGGAGTTGAACCCACGACCATCTGGTCTCAGTTCACACTGCGTGTTATCTTAGCTTGTGAACTAGCACACTAGTTTGATAAAAAAAAAAAAAAAACGCAGAGAACAAATCGCAGATGTTTACAATGTGAAAATTCCAGTACAATGTGTGTTATAGTGTGAGAATATGTGTGTGTGTGTGTGTGTGTGTGTCTGTGCGTGTGCGTGTGTGTGTTGTGTGTGTGTGTGTTGTGTGTGTGAGTGTGTTGTGTGTGTGCGCGTGTTGTGTGTGTGTGCGTGTGTTGTGTTGTGTGTGAGTGAGTGCGTGTGTTTATCATGCAAACAGTTCAGATGAATTTCTGTATTTGCAGTTATTTCTATATTTAAATATTATTGCTTTTTGGACGAAACTATTCTTACTTCAATACATTTCATGTTACACACACACACATAAACACACACACATATACACACATACACACAACCACACACACATATATACTACACACATACACACACAAACACACACACACAACATACACACACATATATATACACACATAATCACACACAAACACACACACACACAACATACACACACATATATACACACATAAACACACACAAACACACACACACACAACATACACACACATATATACACACACACAACATATATAATGTTCAATGTTACTTCGTTAGTGTTTAATTGCTGCTTTAGATTCTAAAAGACGATTCTGAAAAAAAAAATTCATTTAAAAATTAACAAATAAAGTGTTGTCATTTAAGAACTATTTTGCTTTGATGAATATATTTATTTTTTTATTTTTTTTCTATACACGAAAACGAAACCAATACAGTAGCTATTCTAACATAAAAAAAAAAAACCGTTATTTTCATATTAATTTTGTATTATTGCAGGATAAAAGAAATAACTGGTTATTGTGTTAAAATGTCAGCTTTATCCTGCGAAGGTTAAAATATCGAATGAAATAACCGTTTGACCTGAGCAGGATAACGCTGATAACGTACATGTGTGTTCATGTGTGTGTGTGTGCGTGTGAGTGAGTGTGTTTGTGTGTGTGAGTGTGCATGAGTGTATGTATGTATGTTTTTATGTGTGTGTTTGTATGTGTATGTGTGTGTGTCTGTTTGTATATGTGTGTGTGTTTGTATGTGAGTGTGTGTGTTAAATGTTCTAAATTGTGTTTATTTAATATTTCTCCAGGACACACTGGTACACGACGTCAGACATGCGCAGATAAGATTAACAACTGCGACGCATACGGGTCCAGCGTCTGTATTCAGTTTCAGAAATGGGCGGAAGACAACTGTAAAAGATTTTGTAAACTCTGCCGTAAGTAAAATGTCCCAGTAAACTAATTATTATTAAAACTGTGAAACGAATGAGAGTGGAAAGATGTAAACTTTGTTGTTGTTCTTTGTCTCAAACAACTGGTGTATGCCTGAAAGTGTGTGATACGAGTTAAACCTTTCACTTTACAAAGTAACATGAATAATAACAACAACAACGACAATAACACAGCAGCAACAACAACAACACAAAATTAATAATAATAATAACAACAACTAAAATAATAACATCAACTATAACATAACAACAATAATAATAATATCAACAGCAACAATAACAACAACAACAATAACAATAACGATAACAGTAATAATAAGAACAGCAACAGCAATAATAATAATGATCGACATTATAATACATTTAATTCTTTTTTTTTTTATTATCTCAGTTATAACACAGACACACACACACGTGTGTGTGTGTGTGTGTATATATAGATATATATATTACTGCTGTAAAATAAAATTACTTCATTAAGATGGCGGTGGAACGGGAAACCCAGCTCCCAGTCAGGTGACCTGTGAAGACAAGGTAGACAACTGTCACCTGCTGGGATCGAACCTGTGCACTGCCTACGTGCAGTTCTCTCAGATCAACTGTAAAAAGACGTGCAACATGTGTGGTGTGTATTACACTGTTTTCCTCTCACAGCTCTCGTGTTGTTGAATGTCTGATTACTGCCTAGTTTAAACACACAGTAACTCTGATATCCCTAGCAACACACTTTTATATAAACTAAGTCCAAATTGTTTAACTTATGTAACTGTGAACATAACATTATTATTATTATTATTATTATTATTATTATTATTAACTGTACATACGTAATAAATTATCTATAAGTCATCGTCAAATGGTTATTATTTCTATAACATCTGGTATAGTAATGATGTTCTTGATCTTACTTCATATGACGTAATCTTTCTGTTAACTATGACGTCATATACTTTTCATGTACAGGTACACAGGTTTCTAATAACAACTGTCAGGACAGATTAACAAACTGTGCATTGTACGGACGGACGTCTTGCATGGCGCCTTATGAAAGCTGGGCCAAAGCAAACTGTGCCAAATACTGCAACAAATGTTGTAAGTTCATTATGTCGGCTTTTTAATTGCTTTATTTTTTATTTTTGTTGTTATATTTTTTGAATTTATTTATATAAAGTATATTTGCTATTCTGATTATTTTAAATTCTTTAACAAAAAGAACAAGAACAACAAAAAGTCTGCTATATCTAATTCAAGGCAGGTTTGTTATCTTATTACATTGGAGAGAGAGAGAGAGAGAGAGAGAGAGAGAGAGAGAGAGAGAGAGAGAGAGAGAGAGAGAGAGAGAGAGAGAGAGAGTTTGTATATGTGAGGTGGAAAGTTATTCTTTATCTATTATTTCTCTCTCTCAGACACTTTGAAATCAGACACTTTTGTTTTAATCTATTTTATTTTATTTTATTTATTTATTTCAGCGAGTACGGCTGGGTCTATAACGGGACACAGTAAGTAAATGAAAACATTAGACAGGGAGACGTTTTAAAACGTAAATAAATGGATGCAGAAGTGTGAAACTGAACATGTTTTTTTTTAGAGTGTATTTGTGTGTGTGTCTGTGTGTGAGTGTGTGTGTGTGTTTGTGTGTGTGTGTCTGTGTGTGTGTGTGTGTGTGTGTGTGTGTAGGTGCGTGTTTGTGTGTGTGTGTGTTGTGTGTGTGTGTGTTTGTGTGTGTGTCTGTGTGTTTATCTGATTGTCTATCTCTATGAATGCATGCATATATTTGTACGTGTAAATGTGTGTGCGTTTATGTACGCAAGTCTGTGTTCCTGTCTGTACGTATGTTTATAATTGTATGTATACGTAACTATGAATGTATGTATGTATTACTAAATGTGTATTACTAAAGGTTTTTATACAGCTAATGTGTGTGTAAGACTAAATACGTCACTGGTTTTCATACAGCTGATGTGTGTGTAAGACTAAATACGTCACTGGTTGTCATACAGCTGATGTGTGTGTAAGACTAAATACGTCACTGGTTTTCATACAGCTGATGTGTGTGTAAGACTAAATACGTCACTGGTTGTCATACAGCTGATGTGTGTGTAAGACTAAATACGTCACTGGTTGTTATACAGCTGATGTGTGTGTAAGACTAAATACGTCACTGGTTTTCATACAGCTGATGTGTGTGTAAGACTAAATACGTCACTGGTTGTCATACAGCTGATGTGTGTGTAAGACTAAATACGTCACTGGTTGTTATACAGCTGATGTGTGTGTAAGACTAAATACGTCACTGGTTTTCATACAGCTGATGTGTGTGTTTACAAGGGACAAATCCACAGCCAAGGAGACACGTGGCAGGACGGATGTGACAAAACCTGCACATGCGTCAACGGCAAGTCGGGATACTACACCTGTCAGTCAAAGTAAGCAGTTAAATGTTAATTAGTGGGAGAGGGCGGAGTAAAGAGTGAAATTCTTCAAAAAGTGATATTTACTAATATAAGACAATGATCAAATACTAGCTCATTGTGTAAATTACATATCACTCACTCACTAATACCATCACTTTTATCACTGACTTTTGTATTTTTGTTGTTGTTATTATTACTGTCGTTGTAGTTGTAGCTGTTGTTATTTTCAAGGTGTCCTGTTTATAAAAACTTGCCTCCATCTTGTACTCTGGTGTCACAGCCAGGTCAGTGCTGCAAGAAACCAAACTGTCCCAACGGATTAGGAACAAGTGAGTTTAATACGTCACGTAATACTCAGTGAGTTTAATACGTCACGTAACACCTCAGTGAGTTTAATACGTCACGTAATACTCAGTGAGTTTAATACGTCACGTAATACCTCAGTGAGTTTAATACGTCACGTAACACCTCAGTGAGTTTAATACGTCACGTAATACCTCAGTGAGTTTAATACGTCACGTAATACCTCAGTGAGTTTAATACGTCACGTAAAACCTCATTGAGTTTAATATGTCACGTAATACCTGTGAGTTTAACACGTCACGTAATAGCTCAGTGAGTTTTAGCACGTCACGTAATACCTCAGTGAGTTTAATACGTCATGTAATAATACCTCAGTGAGCTTAATACGTCACGTAATACCTCAGTGAATCTAATAACATTTATCTTGGGAAACAAAAGCATTTTTTTTTTTTGCGATTCCTTATAATTTGCTTTTGTTGTTGTTATCCTTGCTAATTATGATAGTTATTCTGCTTCGTGCTTCTATATATATATATATATAACAAATTAATCATTTCTTCTTGCTACTTTTGACGAATTGTCTTTTATTCAAAATAACAATTTGTAAAACGTCAGGAATTATACAAATCGTCTCGATTATTTCTGTTTTCACTGGATGGTTTTAATACGTGTGTCTGTCTGTCTGTTCAGACTACTGCGTGTACAAAGGTCAGAACTACAAACAGCTGCAGACGTGGAATGACGGGTGCAGCTACAAGTGTACGTGTGAGGACGCAGTCAAAGGTTTCTACAGGTGTAGATCAAGGTAAGTGATTATTGCAGGTGTAGATCAAGGTAGGTGATTATTGCAGGTGTAGATCAAGGTAAGTGATTATTGCAGGTGTAGATCAAAGTAAGTGATTATTGCAGGTGTAGATCAAAGTAAGTGATTATTGCAGGTGTAGATCAAAGTTAGTGATTATTGCAGGTGTAGATCAAAGTAAGTGATTATTGCAGGTGTAGATCAAGGTAAGTGATTATTGCAGGTGTAGATCAAGGTAGGTGATTATTGCAGGTGTAGATCAAGGTAAGTGATTATTGCAGGTGTAGATCAAAGTAAGTGATTATTGCAGGTGTAGATCAAGGTGATTATTGCAGGTGTCGATCAAAGTAAGTGATTATTGCAGGTGTAGATCAAAGTAAGTGATTATTGCAGGTGTAGATCAAAGTAAGTGATTATTGCAGGTGTAGATCAAGGTAAGTGATTATTGCAGGTGTAGATCAAGGTGATTATTGCAGGTGTCGATCAAAGTAAGTGATTATTACAGGTGTAGATCAAGGTAAGTGATGATTACAGGTGTAGATCAAGGTAAGTGATGATTACAGGTGTAACTCAAAGTATACACACATGCCCTTACATAGATAAAAATATACATACACAGATACACACACATACACATTTACAAACACAAACAAAATAAAGATGGGTGACCAAGTATTTATCTCACCTGCCGAATTCCAAAAACGGATTTATTATTTTATATTTAAATGATTCAATAATTTTTTATTTTAATAACAATACAGCTTAAACAGTTATTATTATTAATAAAATAAATTAGTTCTGTCAGTGCATCAGTAAAGACAAGTAACTTAAAAACTACATTATCCAGTGATTCCAACTAAATTTAATATATCTATCAAATGAAAAACTGAAAATATTATTATTATTATTATTATTATTTTTTTTTTTTCATAGATGTGTTCAGTGGAATCTTCCCAAAGAATGTCACTTGCAGTCACCTGCCCCGGGGTTGTGCTGTGACACGCCCAGCTGTCCCCCAGAATTCAAAATAAACTACCCACCAGGTTACACCGTGGAGTGATAAAAAATAAAAATAAAATAAAAATTACAAATATTTATTTTATCTAGAAATTACTTTTCTTTTCTGTGTTATTTTAAATTCTTCCTTTACTGCTTCATCGTTATCAATATTTATTTATTATTATTATATATATTTTTATTTATATTTATTTATTTCTTCTTCTTCTCATCATCATCATCATCATCATAATCATCATTTTTATTATTAAATTAAAATCCACAAAACAAATTAAAAAATAAAAAAATAACAAAAATGTCAGTAATTTGAAAATATTTTATAAAGAAAGTGGGAGTCAGTCTGGGTGAAGTACAGTTATTTTTTTAACCAGTGACTGTTTTGGAAAGAGGAAGTCTCTTGGCAGTTTTATCCAGTTCCTGCAGAGCTCCAAGAATGTGAAATTTGACTCCATCGTCAGGGTCAGTGTTGTGTATCAGTTTGAGAAGATGATAGAGATCTTGTAACACACCTGACAAAACCTGCAACATAAAACATAGTCATAGAAAGTAAAACGTGTGTGTGTGTGTGTGTGTGTGTGTGTGTGTGTGTGTGTTGAGTTGTATGATGAGACAAAGGGTACATCCTGGTTAAAGTTCTGATAAACATTTATCCCATTCCTGTAGTGCTCTACAAATGATGAATAAACAAAACTATTTTCTTATGACAATAATAATTACATGTGACATTGTAGTTTTTTTGGTTTTAATATTTTTTTTCTTTTGTAGACACTTGTATTAGACTGCTTACACCAAAACAAGAAAAAGAATTAAAATTAATTATGTAAATAAGTAAATTTTTTTTAAAGATTTAAAAATCACTTATTATACATATAAAAGTATAATAAAAATAAAAATAATACAAATTAATTAAAATAAAAAACCTGCAGTGAGTTTTTCCCAGTCCTTCTAGGAGGGAGGTTAACGTAAGAGCTGCAGCTTTCCGAACGTTCACAGATTTGTCAGATTTCAACACAGCCCCGCAACATGAGACAATCTGAAAAACAAGATGTCAGCTTACAGTAACGTTGTCTTTGTTTAAACAAATCAAATCAAAAATGTGAATAACTGCAGTATCAAAATTAGTAACTTTGTAATACTGATGATAAATTTCATTTTTTGTCATATTACTTCAAAACAATTTCTGGAAACAAACTTTCAAAAAAAAAGAAAAAAATAATGATAATAATAATAAGAAGAAGAACAATACAGTAAACTGTAAATAACAATAAAAGGTATTTATAATAAATAATAACAACATTATAATAATAATAATAATAATAATAATAATAATAATAATAATACTGTAAACAACAAAAACAGGTATTTGTAATAATAAATAAAAAGTCTGCCACTGTCTGTGTGTATGTTTGTCAGTGAGTGCACTAAGTAGATTTGATCCTGTATTCTGCTGTATCTCAGTAATGGCTACAACAACATGTTTTGTGTCTACTCACTTCATTGATGACAGGTGACACAGAGAAGTTGAGCAGACGACAGACGTCAGCAAGGTTTGACAAGCTGCTCGCGCGAACATCATCATCATCATCTCTGACACCAGACAATATGGCCGACAGCAAAGTGTCTCGATAAACTGGCATCATATCACCTGAAAAATGTATATATTATTAAAAACACAAATAATAATTATTTAAATTAAAATATTTTATTTATACATAATTATTTTTAACTTTTATTGGTAAGATTTAAATACACTGTACATTGATCATTATATTCTTTAATAATTGTTTTTGTATATCAAAAGTTCTTTAGCTACTGTTTTTTCCTTCTTAGATTTCATTGCTACAAAGGTATAATTATACATTATAAAAATTTTTTTAAAAAGGCCTCATATGTATCCTGTACTCTAAGCTCCCTCGGCAAGAAGGCCAAATTTTCAAAATCTATTTTCAGTCTTTACAAGAAAAACTAAATATCTAATTAATGTTATTAATTAAAAACAACAAATGAACAACACCTTACAGTAAAAATATCCACTTCTCAGGTATAAACATTCTCATTTTTTGGTTTTTTCTGGTTCAAATTTTATCTGCTTGGGTTCAAAAGATTAAAAAGTTTTTAATTATCACTACAAAAATTCTAAATTATTTAATTCACACAAACCTAGATTTCTGAAAACCTTAACCAAAGCTTCTCCGAGCTTTAACCTCATCACCACGCTTCTCTTAACTCTTCTCTCTGCGGAGTCGAAGTCTGCAAACTCTCTCGCCAGTCTGGGGACTATTTTGTGTGGAATCGTGTCTGCGAGGGCTGCCAGACCGTTGACAGACGCCAGGTAGAGGTAGGAGTCAGGATGGTCGAGGTTTTCCAGGAACACGCGGAGGATCGTCTCCTTCTTGTCGTCGTCAAGCTGCTCCTTCCTGCTCTCAACAAGTTTTGTCAGTCGAATGAGTCCGTGACCTCGCACGGGAATCAGAGGGTCACACAGCTCATCAAATGCCTGCTGCAGTTCTGACATCTCTGTGCACCGAGGTTTTTCACGTGCAAAGTCGGCCATCTTGGATGAGTCTGAACTAGCAAGTCTACTTGAGTCAGACTTGGTCAGATGACTTGAGTCAGACATGGACGAACTGTTTGAATCAAACTCCTGTCTGTTTTCTGTCCCACTCAAACACTTCACATTTAACCCTTTGAGAGCTGAGTCTTTCTCGTCCAGTTTTTCTTTCACTTCTTCTGTTTCAGTCTCTGGCAGTTCTTCTATGAGAATTTTCTTTTCTTACTTTCCACTGTCTTTGAGGTGGTTGTATTTTTCACCTGAAATTTAAAATGAAATTACAACACTTACATAATTTAATTTACTGTCTAATTAAGATTTGTTAATAATTTTGGGAAGAAGAAATATAAAAGCAAAATATTAATATGAATTGAATTTTCTGTATCTTTATAAATAAATAAAAGTTTTTTTTTTTTTGTTTTTTTCAAAAATAATAATAATAATAACAATAATAATAATAATATTTATTTATTTATTTATTTATTTATTTATCATCTGATTCTGTATAAAACATTTAATTTAATTAAGAAAACTGAAAATATTTAAATTATTACTTTTTCTGACATTGATCTCAAATCTGTGGACTCTGTTTTAATGAGGTCACTCCATACTGCTCCTCTCGTTGCTATAGCGATCCTGACATCAGCAGCCATTTCCTTCACAAAATCATTTGTGTGGTTTGCGCCAATCTCCTCCAATAAGGGAAGTAACTTTTGCATAAAGGCGTGGTCGCTGTCACTCAGCTGTAAAGGTAACAGATGACAAGTTTCAGTTTACTCCATGTTAAAATGGGTCATCCAAAGTGAAAATGGGTCACACTAATTTAAGACGGGCCACCCTATGTTAAAACAGGCCACCCTATGTTAAAACAGGTCAGCCTATGTTAAAACAGGTCAGCCTATGTTAGAACAGTACTAAACCTCCTGCTCTTTCATATACACTTGTTTATTTTTATATTCTTGCTAAAGTAACCAACTAACCAGTGAACTAAAATTCTATTTTTGCAAGAACATGAAACCCCTTTTAAATTAGAAAATTTCATAACAGTTATAAAATGTCTAAGTAAATGTTCATTGTAATGTTTTTAAAAAAAATAAAATTATAAAACAGAAAAAAAAGTTTATGAATCTGGCTTCTGAATACACATTTAGCTGTATGTTTGAAAGAAAACAACTTTTTATTTAAAATTAGTAAAATTCAATAGCTGAGGACATTCATCATGACTGGTTTTTTTTTTTTAAAGAAAAAGAAGAAAGAAATAAAATAAATAAATAAAAATTAAAAATAATAAAACTACCTTCTTCTCTCCACTCATTACAGCTGTTACTAGTCCTATCGCCATGATGATTGTTTCAGTTTCAAACATGGCCGTCATTCCTTCATCAGTGAGTTTCAAAACCTCCACAGCACGTTCCAGAGTTGTCTGTAAACACATTAAAACTGTTTTCTCTTGTTGTTGTTACTTTGTTGTTATTGTTACTGTTTTTACTGTTGTTACTGCTGTGTAATATTGTTATTTATATTGTTATTGTCATTACTGTTAAAGTAAGTATTCTGTCTAAGCAAATGATTAAAAGAGAAAACAAAAAACAAAAAAAGTTATGAAACAAAAAATAAATAAACTAAATAAATAAGCAAATAATAAACAAAAAATTAAATAAACATTGAAAAAAACAAAAAAATTAAACAAATAAATAAATAAATAAATAAACAATAAGTAAATAAACAAATAAGTAAATAAATACATACATACATACATAAATAAATAAACAAACAAAAAGAATAAAAACCAATATTTAACAACTAAATAAATAAGCAAATAATTGATAAACAAAACTGTAAGTAAATAAATAAATAAATAAATACACAAAGAAAGAAAGAAAGAAGGAAGAACTCACCATGACAAACTGAAGAATGTGTTTAGTACTTTTCAAACACGCTGGTCCCAGCTTGTCACACATGGCTGACAACAGACTCACAATTAAAATTCTTTTTCAGAGTGTTGAACATTTTCTCCTCTCGTTTCTCTATTTCTCTCAGCTCCTGTCCAGGCTCACAGAAATTCTCTACTTCAGTTTTCACCGGGTTTGATTCGTCAGAGATTATTTTTGTAAACTCCTTTGCAAGAAAAATAAAAAAATTAAACAAAAATATATATAAATAATAAAAAAATAAATTGATTTTGACATTAGTTATTTGAACAGTAAACAAGATAAAAATGTAAAATTAATGTTTAATAAACCTGTAATTAAATTAAATTTCACTGTAACAAAATACTATTGTACTGATGAAGGCAGAAAATATTCAAATTTTTGTAGTTTCTATAATAATTTATAAATAAATAAATGATAAATTGTATTAAGAACAGATTTTAAGGAAGTTAAAGTTTAAATATCAACACAGAAAAGTGAATGAAAAGAAAAAAGAGATTCATGAAAGAACAGAATGAGAATAATAAAAACAAACAATAATTAAAATATCATTGTACTAGAAAGTCACCTGAAGCAGAAAGAGGAAGAATTCCCCAGCCACGTCGCACTTCTCCAGTGGTTTAATTATTTCAATTAAATTTTCCACAACAGCATCATAGTCAATGTCTTGTTCTCTGATAATAAAACATCAATTAACTCTAAAATGAAATGTCTTAAAAACAAATAAAATAATGTAAAATTAATAATTTAATAATAATTTTTAAAAATTAAAAATATAATAAACATAAATAAATAAATAAATAAATACTTATAAACTGCAAACTACTACTAGTGCTGTTTTATCCTTAAAGTAAAATTGCTCTTTTTATATAGATCAGAACACAAATTAAATTAAATATTAACACAAAAGAACATTCAATATGGCTACCAACCTAAAATCTGCAACATGAAAGCAAATACTCTTTAATCACCACCCTAATTTTAAAATTTGTTACACATATTTTTATCATCAGAAATAAGAGTATCTGTTTTCTAATTTGTCATAAACAATTTTATTACCTCTCTGAGATGTCAGGGTTGTGAATAACTTCAACTTGTCCACTGGTGTTAGTGTGGAAGGATATTTCAGGATGGAGACAGTGAAAACTGAGGTCGTTGACCTTTGTTTCTTCTCCAAGAGCGAGGACAGAAAGTAGTGACAAGCTGACAGGCGTGTCGCACTGTTTTAAAAACGTCAGCAGAATTGCCTTACACAGTGCGCTGAAACCAGACATTACAGACAGTGTTATCAACCAGACAGATATACAGCTGGACAGACAGACAGACACACAGATAGACAGATAGATAAACAGACAGATAAATACAGTTACAGATAGATATACTGATAGATAGATAGATAGATAGATAGATAGACAGATAGATAGATAGACAGATAGATAGATATACAGTTACAGATAGATATACTGATAGATCTAGAGATAGAAAAACAGAGATACAAACATACAGACAATAAATAAACTAATAAAATAAAGGAAAAGATGAATAAATTTTATAAAATCGAATAAAAAAATTTTTAAAAATAACCATTTAATAAATTAATTTTAAAAAAGGTAGGAATTAAATATATAAGTAAATAAATAAATAAGTAAGTAAGTAAATGCATAAATGTTTTCTTCATCTTAATTATTTTGTATTTAATTAGATTATCCATCTATCTGTCTATATGTCCATCCATCCATTTCATTCATGAATCTGTGTATGTTTATTAACTTAACTTACCTGAGCTGTGTGTGTTTGTGTTGACAGTAGGAGAAGAGTTGAAAGAGAGGCTGCGAGACAGGACAGAGTTGAAGTAAAACTGAACTACACGACACCGAACTCACTACAACAATCTGTAACATGAAAACAAAGTGAGAACATCACACACAGGAAAACAGAAAGTTTAACTTTATTCTACTCCTCCATTTACACATTCAAAATTTAAAACTGTAAAAATAGATGTAATTTTTTATTAAAAGGTTTAGCAATAAAACAATTTGTAATATAATATCTTATAACAGAGAAATCAGGAAATTACAGATAGAAAAAAAAAAAAAAAAGATTTAGTTAATTATTGCACAGGAAAAAACAGTTAAATTTAAAAACAATAATATCACAACAGGTAAGAAGTTTAATTTAAGACTCTTACAGTAATGTAAATTATAAAACAATCAAAAAAAAAATTATTCATTAAACACAGAGAAATTATTAAAATAAATAAAAAATAAAAAATAAAAAATCACCTTGTGTAAATTTTGAATACAATTTTCCAGCTCTCTGTCAGATACAAGTACACATGTACTGGCTGCAGACTCCACATCTGTCAAATAAAAGTTTAAAAAAATGTAAAAAATCAAATACATATCAGGTGATATCAGTATATATATATATATATATATATATATATTTATATTTCTGAATAATACTGTAAAATAACAAAATTATAAATGCTGTTTTTGATTTAAATGGTAAATTAAACACAGTATGAACAGAGAAAACAACAACAACATCTAACAATGAAGCACACAGAGCCAGATTATGAATAATGAATATAGATACTTGGGAGCAATGTTTAGAAAATAAAATAACTATTTCAACTGAACAGTCATCTTGTACAAAAATCTTGTGTTATGAAATGACAAACCTGGGTGCTGTGAACACGATGTTGTCAGAGGTTGAATGAGAGGCTGTATGAGATGACGATGTGACAACTCTGGGTGTGTGTCGTTCACGTCTCTGATAAAACTACTCACAACTCGTAACATGTAACCAGCAGTGTCAGTCTGACGTAACAGTGACAACACCTGTAACATAAACCTCATATGTAACATATACATCTGTAACATAAACACTCATATTTGACATATATATCTGTAACATAAACACTCATATTTAACATAAACATCTGTAAACTAAACACTGATATTTAACACACACAATAATCAATACATAAAAATCACATAATAATACAGTAACTGAGACATTGACATTTTAACCTAATAAATCATGACGTACAAACACGACAATGTCTGAAACTCAGATACAACTGTAATCATGTAGTGGCAATGAAAAGAATTAAATTTGCTGGAGACTGTCAGTGATTACTGATAAAAAGAAACAGGTAAGTAACAATTACATAACTTTAATGTGTACAGAGTCACAGTATGATCAAACACAAAGTTTTATAAGATAGAACACTTAGGTTTTACAAACTAAATATTATTTAGTATACTTCTAATGTACTTATTGAGAAAACTGATACATGTATGTGTATAGTAAACAAATATACATGTAATATAATGTTAATTATTACATATACAGTACTAAGTTGAAAAAAACGTGTATTTATTTCACTTACCTGAGGACAAACCTGTTTGTAGTACTCCTCCACTGACGATGCTGTCATTGGACAGTGAGAAATGATTTTAGCAACAGCATCGCACTTCTTCCAGTAACCAGGGTCACTGCCAGATGGATCTAAGAAAAGAAAAAATAATCATATATAATGATATATACACAAATAATAATAGAGATTAATAATAAATATCTCTTTGTATTTCACATATCTCTGAACACAAACATACATACACACAAACACACAGTATATTTGTTTTTACCTGAAAACACATAATAAATCCTATTTTAGTTATATTTTTATTTTCATCAGTATTGTTCTTTTATGAATAACTCACCCACAACTTGTCACAATGTGGTTATATCTAAACCTTAGCAAGAACAAAGCATTATTTAACAAAACTGTTTAGAACTTTTTAATCAATAATGGTCAGATATTACTAATTGTCATTTCACTTGGAGAAAAAACAAACAAAATAATCTCAGCTGCAAGTGAAAATACTAACAGTAGACTCAGTGACGCAGTACTTTACACACTGACATCAGTAACAACTGTTTCTTTTTGAATCTGCTGCTATTCATATCATGTGACTTGTGTTTATGTTTTTACCAAGCATTCCTTTGAGTACATGCAGCACACCGTTTGGTCTGGTCAGTATTCTGGTCAGCAAATGTCCACAAGCTTTTCTCATCCACAC
The DNA here is from genome assembly GCA_012295275.1 of Chrysomallon squamiferum. Classification (NCBI taxonomy): domain Eukaryota; kingdom Metazoa; phylum Mollusca; class Gastropoda; order Neomphalida; family Peltospiridae; genus Chrysomallon; species Chrysomallon squamiferum. The sequence goes on from CM022667.1 coordinate 6,742,544, forward strand.
TGGACTTGGACTCAAACCTGACTTGAAATTCACGTCTTTCTGCAACATAAACTTTAGTTTTATTTACTGTGATATGTTTGAAATTATACAAATTTCAAATATATATATTACTAATCAAACTGTATTATGTCAGTTAAAGAATTATCTTGTTACAAGTTGTAATAAAGAGATTGAAATGTTTAATCATTTATAAGCATGTATCCAAAAAAAAAAAATAATAATAATAATAATAATAGTAATAATTTTAAAAAAACAAATAATAAATAAATAAATACAAAAAAACAAAATAATTATAATTTTTTTTTGTATGTAAAATCATGGAAAAAAGATAAAGAATTATAAAATATTTTTCTACTGATTTGTTCTCCTTTTTCTGAGGTTTCTGATGAGCACCTCCCTGCAGAAGGAGGAGTTCTCTGACCAGTATGGGGGGTGACACATGATCTAACAAATGCTGCAGAGACTTCTCACAAAACTCTAAATCTGCACTGTCTGAACTACAACAGATGTGACCTTTGACATCTCCAGGTGGAGAAGAGTCAACAGGCCTGCTTGTTGTCAGATCTGCTTGTTTCGTGCTGTATTTACATCTTTTTGCATTGTGTCTGCTGCCAGATGAATTCACACAGTCAGAGATTTTACAAGTATTCTGAGAATCAGTGACGTTTTTACAAGTCTGCTCCAACACTGAACGTAGATCATTTCCACATGCTTCACAGTCATCACCATGGTGATGACCTGAATCTGAGTCATCTTTTACATCTCTGTCTGTCACTGAGATCTCACCGACATCTGAGCCACGCCCTTTTTCAGAGCCGACATCAGAAAGATTTCTTTTTTCTGCTGTCTTCTCATTCCTCTCATTTCCAGCAGATAACTGAGACTGCTGCAAAATCCTGTCAACAGCCGCAGCTGGAGTCAGTGATTCACTCTTAGTATCCATAGCAACAGGTAAACACGTCTGATGGGTTGTCGCGTCTGACTTGTTTCGACAAAAACAAATCTGAAGCAGAGCTGCTAAGAGGTCACTGAGGTGTCTGGACAGGATGAGCGCTCCGACACACGACACGTCCACGCACTGCATCAACACTCTCACACAGCTCACCAGTCGGCAAGCTTTCTCACGTTCCGACAGCGTCACGTTTTCCTTCACGAGACTGCCAAACCCTGACCGCCTGTGGACTGGGACTCCGACTCCACTGTGAAGCTGAGGACAGAGGCCAAGACACGCGACGAACTGCAGACAGGTGAGGACTGTCTTCTGCTGGGACACGCTCAGGACGTCAGGGGACAACGCTGGAGCCTGGCTCGGTGTCAGAGGTTTCGACCTGTTTTCATCTTCGAACTCATCTGATGCCCTGCGTATCGACTTATGCAGGCGATTAAGTAGTTCTAAACAAAGTGTAGCAAATTTCCAGTTTACATCTTCATCTTGACAGACGTCTGTTTTTTCTATCATGCTTCTCAGAGCCTGAAATTTGGGTTCTGTGTTGATGGTGGTCTGAAGTTTTTCCATGTTTTGTAGAAGCATTTTGTGAAATACTTCACTGCCTGCAGTGCTGACGTTACCTTCAAAATAAATACAGTTGTATATGAAAAAATTAACAGACACAAATAACACTAGGTGTGTAATAAATAAATAATATTCTAAGCATTGACCCAATTTTTCTCTGGCAACTTCACAAACTAAAAATAAAGCAACAATAAATAAAGAAAGAAAGAAAGAAAGAAAAAGCTAAAATTAAATAAAATTTAAATGTTTAATAATAATACTAGACAGACAAAATTTTCTACTGTTAATGTTTAATTGTTAAATTTTAATTGTACATTAGTTTTAAAACACTGTTTAAATAAAAATGATATAAATCAGTTATTATTTTTAAAAAAAGAAAAAAGAATAAACATAGAAATCAATTATTAGTAAAATAGGTCTATTTAAAATTGTGATTTAGTCTGAAAATTGTTTTTCTGTGTGTATGTCTGACTGTGCATTTTTCTATGTTTTTTTTTACATTCATCACTTTTGTTTTGTTACATCTGAAAATATGATATTATTAGAAAATATGTGTATGTAGGTATATGTGTGTATGTAGATACATGTGTGTGTATGTAGGTATATGTGTGTATGTAGGTATATGTTTGTATACAGGTATATGTGTGTGTGTGTGTGTGTAGGTATATCTGAGTGTATGTAGGTATATGTATGTGTATATGTAGGTATATCTGAGTGTATGTAGGTATGTGTGAGTGTATGTAGATATATGTGTGTGTATGTAGGTATATGTGTGTATGTAGATACATGTGTGTGTATGTAGGTATATGTGTGTATGTAGGTATATGTTTGTATACAGGTATATGTGTGTGTGTGTGTAGGTATATGTGTGTGTAGGTATATGTGAGTGCATGTAGGTATGTATGTGTGTATGTGTGTGGTATGTATGTGTGTGTGTGTGTGTGTATATGTGTGCATGTAGGTATGTATGTGTGTATGTAGGTATGTATGTGTGTGGTAGGTATGTGTGTGTGTGTGTGTATGTATGTGTGTATGTAGATATGTAGGAACTTACTACTAGAGGCATGTGTAGCAGGTGTCACTAAGATGCTGACAGCATCCAGAACAGTTTTCATGTCAGACATTTCTACAACAGTCCTATTATCCACTAACTAATCCCCAGCATCAAAGTCACAGCTACTGTTGACATAACTATCAGTGTTGTCTGAAACATAATTAAAACTTGTTTGTTTTTTTTTTTTTTTTTTTGTTTTTTTGAAGTACACATAATATCACAATTAAAAATCATATAAAAAAATCATGGTATGTTAATTTAAAGCCCAGTAAAATGGCCATATCAATTGACAGAATTATAATTAAAATTAGTGTGATTTAGAGGATACGAATATTACAACAAAACTGCTATGATCGTCTATGTTTATGATAAGCTTTTGTATGGTCCATTTATCATTTTATGATTTATCATGCATGTGATATTTCTGGTTTTAGTTAAAATGTTAATCATGTTTTGAGTAAAAACGTATTAATATAATTATCGGTATACCTCAAAGGCTCTTTAACCTCTTTAAGCATGAGTACGTGAATTTTATTAGTCACTAACTAAAATTAGTGTTACAACTGTTAATATACGACGTTAAGATCATAACGAAAATACATACGAACACATTACTAAAAATTATAAAGTTTGAAAACATTAAAAGAGGAAAATAACCACAACATTTGGCTTTAGCTAGTAATGTGTTTTCACTAGCAAATACTAATATTGTGTCAACAGAATTTCCATTTCAACAAAATTCATAAACAAATGATGGGTGAACGCAAAAGCCTCCTACTTACATGATACTTCAGTTATCTCCCATGGAAGTGAAGACACTTTCATTTTGCTTGAAATTCATTTCCTGTTCCCGTTTTACAACCCCACCCCATTTCGCCCATGTGTGTGTAAAACCTATTAATAATATTATCATTTTGAAAATAGTATATAGTAATAGTATTCTTATGTCATCGTTTTATAATATATTCTTTTAAGATTTTAATAATTTATTAATTTGCATTTTTTTTTTTTTTCCATAGTTGCAAACAAACCATAAACAGATTTGGTTATTCATGTATTATTTGTGATCATGATATTGGTAATTACCCAAGAAAGGAAAAAGTTTCATTACATTTAATGCTGCACTGTTAAAACTGGAACAAGTACAAAAGTAATTAAGGACAAAAATAATGAACTTTGAATTAGTTTTTATTCATTATTTGATTGATACAAGAATATTAAATTACAATAAATATGTTGTATATTACAATTTAATGTTCATTTATATAAATTAATTCCTATGATTACACAAAAGTTAATATAACAGTCAATGCAATATTATTGCACATTCACATAATTTCATAATTAAATAGATACAGATAAATTAACTGCAAAGATAATTAACCTGTTACAGAGCCAATTATTACAAAGTAAAAATTGTGTCATATTTAAAAGTGTTTATAAATTTATAAAATTGTAAGAAATAATGCACACATAATGAATACAAGTTACTAAATACTAAAAATTACAAAACAGAAAAATAAAAAGCTGTATTAATGGTGTGTGTTATATAAAATAATCTCAAAAATGAACCTGAATTCCAAAGGCATAAAACAATTTAACAAGAGTGTGCATTTAATCAACATCTTTTTCTGATACTTTTTAACATTTAAATAATAAAAATAAAAATAAAAAAATAAAATAAAAAAAATAAAATAATCAAATTAGGAATGTTTATATTATATTTTTAATGAATAATTATTTACATCAAGTACAACAAGTTAAAATATCACAACCTATCCGAAGACAAATGTTTGTTATAAGTTCTATACAATGTTTGTAACCATAATAAATATAAAATAAATGTAGAATATTAAATAAATAGAAAGTGTTGTTTTATGCATAGTTATGTTAATATACTGCTGCTTAAAACAGCTGAAGGCTTTATTTGTGAAAAGTACAGAACAAAAACAACATCTCAAAAATATTATTTTAAACATTCATGAATCGAAAAATAATAAATTCAACTCCTATGTCATGAATAAAATATCTGATTTAAATTTGTAAAAACAGCCATCTTCAACGTAATAAAACAATATACTTGACACTGAATGATAAATTTTACATGAATTAGAAAGTAATATGAATTTTTAAACCTAATTACCACAAATACTATTATCCCATAAAAATAGTGGGATCAAATAATAATTTTCAAAGTTTGATAATAATTCTTTTTGTGATCTGCTTTGCTGTCCTAACTACATTTATTAACAAAAATTTCATAAAGTAAAATGTTTTACATTTTGACAGATAAGAACAAAATGTCCAAAACATGGTGAAAATAACAAAGGAAAAATCATTCTAATTGAAAATGCAATTAAGTTCATTGTCTGTTGAAGTCCTGAGAAAAATTTTCCAAAATTTTTTTATTTCTGGATTGCTACATTGATAGCAGCACACACGTACACAGCTCCCTTGTCATCTGTGACTGACGCCAAAATCTTGTACTTTGTCTAAAGTTAAAATTTATATTTCAAAATACATGACAACAGTTAATTATTAATCAAAATTCTTTTAATGAGACGTTAAACAAGTTTTCATTAATATTTTACAAATGTCATTAATATATTAAAAACTTTTTCTTAAATAAATCTTTATTGATATTATATACATTTTATTTAAATAATCATTAATATTTTTAAAACAGGTTTATTCCCATTATAATATATATTGAAATATATTTTATCTTAGCAAGTAATCATTAATTAAAAATAATACCTATAAACAAAATATCAATCAAATTTAAATATTCTTTATCAACTATTATTAATTAAAACTGCATTGAACAGCACTGTTGTGAAATATATGATGTAATAATAGCTATATACACATAAATACAAATAATATTAATTCTTACATTGATTTTATTTATTATACTTACAGGAGGCATCATGCTGATATCCTTAATGGTGTATGGTAGATTGATTTTTTCTGAAACATAAAAATAAGTGAATATAAAATAATTTAACTGTTGTTTGATGTTAGCACTCACAAAAAAATAACCTTTTATCATTAAATTTAGTTTTATTATTAAAATATTCACCATCACAAACTATATTAATAACAATCTGTTTGTGTTTATGCCAAGTGTTCCATACTTTTGAACTTGATTAACATAATTAAAAATGTCTGAAGCTGATTAGTTCAAATCTTGTCTGTTTATTCCAGTGATTTACTCACGTCCTTTCCTGATGGGACAGTTCAAGCCAACCTGTGGAATGACGGTAGCACAGGTCAAGTTTCTGCTGGATAACTAGAATCCCATCCATGTACACCAGCAGCTTTATTGTTCCTTTTGACAGGTTTTCCGCTGGAATAACAATTGTGTATATATTAAACACACTGCATCTTCAAGACATGTTCAGATGTGATTTCAGTTCAGTCTCTGAATATTAGTTGTTTTTGTAAAGAAATAAAATTGTTCCTGAGCCATATAAATGACTGTTAATTATAAAATATACTGTACTAACAAGTTTAGGTAAGATCTGATAAGAAACCATGTTTAGCATAGCTAAAAGGAAAGAAAAAAATAACATTATTAAAAAAAATAACTTACAAGAAGTCAAGTTTAACTGAATAGAAACACTGTCTGTGGTCTTTGGTTTTTTTGGCTGCCAGGTCAATGAGAAACTGTGACTTGGTGGTCCTGAAATGAAAGACATGGATAATTATCATCATTATGATGATTACAGTGATAATATGTGAGCCCAGTTCTTGTATGATGACATAAAATCATATACCACAGACTTTGTTATTTGAAGCTGAAATAAAAACAGTAGGTACACAACTGAGCTGGATTGATCTCTAACCCATCAAATGTCAACAGCAAACAACAGCTTACATGTTTATATGCATGAGAAACACTTACAACCATTTCAATATGTAGAAATGATAAAAAAAATATTAATCACATTGAGACTTCAATGTTTAACAATCCTAATGCAACCAAAATTCTGTTGTGACTTCTGTATGGGATTTTTCATATTCAGGATTCCTGTTTAACAAAATCAGCTAACAGGACTAAGCAACTGGCGTAATTACATTACAAAAACACTGTTTTTTCTAAGAAAATGTAAGTATGACAGAGTTAACCAGAAACCTGAAAGAAAGATCAGTAAGAAGTTGTGGCTAACTGAGATTCTGCACCGAGTGACACTCACCACAGTTAGTGGCATGTCCTTCATCTCCAACATTCCCTCTCACCAACTCAGCAGTTCCAAACCTCAAAATGTTCTCCAGGATATCAGACTTCTTCTTGTCTAGATCATCTCTCAAGTGGTGAATTTCATCTGAATCCCATATCGTATTCAAAATATTCTTCGGTTCTTCATTTTTCACCACTTCCTTCAAAATTTCAGGAATCTGGTGCAAGTTCCAGAAAGCTGCTGTTCCAGACAAACATAACATAAAACAGACAAACAGTTTCTCCATCGTAAATGAATCTGTTTAAAATAGAAATAATTATTTATTACATGACTGGAGACATACACAACATGCTATATATGAAAAATGAACGGACAAGACTGATGTGAAGCAGTGTTTAGTGCAAAGCTATGAAAGTGATCATATATTGATTAATTCTAAATCCTCACACTCCAACCACCTTGAGGTTCATTGGTTTAAACTAACTTTTCTGTATTGAAAAAGTTAATGTTAGTTATTTATGAATACATCAATTTATAATTTAAAAAAAAAAACATTTCCTGTTGTTTATTTTTACCTGTTGGTTCTCTTATTAATATGCTTGGTGTATAAAGCAATCAAAAACTGAAACAGAAATGCATCAAACATGTTAAAACTTGCAAATGTACACAACTATTTCAAACATACTAAATATTTTGTTAACTGCCAATAACGCAAAGCTAGCCAAATATGCGTTTCTAAAACGTCAACAGAGAACACTGCCAACCAGTTACTTAATTACACAATATTCCAGAAACTGAATAATCAGAATATAAATGTGCTCGACTAGTTTCAGACATATCACATCTGAATATTTATTTTGTAATGATGTATATATTTTGTATTTACATTTTATGGTTATGCTTTATATCAGTGATATTATCACCACTAAACCGTATACTCTAAACACAAAACAGACCCAAGCAATTAAAACAGATATAGAAACAACGAAATATTCGATCTAAAAAATAACACATATGCCGCTTTCATCTTTAAATTTGTCAAGTTGGTACTACTGTTAGTACTAACAGTAGTAGTACTACTTCAGTATTTCATCTACTTGGCTTGGCTTAGACATGCTATTATAACTATTACAATAACTTAGTATATAGTATACTATAATATAGTCTATAGACTAATAGAGTATAGTCGAGACTTTAGTTTAGTATATTATAATATAGCCGATTCAGCGATTGTCAAACATTTATACTCAAATAAGTCCAGTGCAAAAATAAACATCACATGTAAAGTGATAATAATCATTCCATATGGGATGATTAACTTATCAATAAATTACAATTTAATATCAAATACATTACTTCTTAGGAACCCTATTTGTACAACATAAACAACTCGAACCTAATCACGTGCCTTTCAACCTGGTTAATTTAGAGTAATTTCCCCTGAAATAATCCCCATAACAGAGTTACGTTAGTAAGTATCGTGTATAAAATAAAAATTATTCATTAGGAAAACTTTAATAATAATGTTTATGTAAAGGAGTGTTTGTAATATAAAAATAAATGTTTATTTAGAATGAAAGTGATAAAGTTATTTTGTTTTAGTGTAAATCTAAGTCGTTTGTTTTAATAATAAACCTTTCTGCAGCCGTGTATCAGAACCCGTAAAATTACTTCATTAACTTTCATGAACATTTTAATAATAATAATAATAATAATAATAATAATAATAATAATAATAATAGTTGTAATAGTAGTAGTCCTAAGAATAAAAATAAATAATTAAAGACAAATTCAGAAATTGTTATGTAAATATTTTATTTTTATTTATTTTTGTTTGTTGATTAAAATTAATCAGAATTTGGATAAAAATTAAATAAATAAAATATATATATATATATATATATATATATATATATATATTCAGCAGATAAAAAAACCCTAAACATTCCAAACACTCCTATATGAGTATATCTAAACTGAAAATTGCATTTTTATTTTAAGAACTAAATGATGATAATAATCATAAGCATATGATCAGTTGATGAACTATGGAATGTTTATGTCCAAAATATTTGGTTCAAAACATCTGCATAGAGTTTATGACTGACTTGCAAACTAGATGTGGTGTTACCCAGATGAGAAATTTAATTAAAGTGAAATTACATATCTACGTTGGTTCTGGAGCAAACTATTGGATTGTGTCTGTTTTTTGTATAGTACCTCTTCAGTTTTTCAAGACTAATGTTTATGTATATCTGTATGTGAACAAGTTTATCTTTATGAATTAAGTACCTGACAGAACTGACTTTGCTGCTGACATCAGCTCACATTGAAATAAGAAGATTGGTATGTACTGATAAGAAGTTTATTTTTGTCCTAACACACATTTTTAATTATACTTTTATACTTTGTCAAGTCTCTTCTGATTAATGTTATTTTTTTTTTTTTTTGATGCTATTCAGTTTTTTTTAATAATCCCTATAAGTCTTACAGAGTTTGTTCAGTAAACCCATTTCCATTCCTGACTAAAGTGTTGAAGTAGTTTTACAGTTAATCTTTTGAAATGCACAATCAACTAAAAAGTTAATTAGAAAAAACACCAAAACAAATATAAATTTGTTTTATTATGAAAATGCAAAAAATGCTATAAAAAATATATATAAAAGCAATGACAATACTAGAGCACAGCATTAAAATAAAATAAAAATGAATAACAACATTATGTGGTTTTATCTGTAGACAGTATTAGCAAACTATAATTCCTTATCTGGAAAGAACAAATAACAGTGACAACCTATAATAATAATGTAGGAATATTGTAAATAGACAGTACTGGAAGAACTTTCAAATTATTTAAAATATAATCCAATGTAAATACTGTTCAACCAGTCATTTGCTGCAAATATTGAAATCAAAATTAATGATTATTTTGGAAACCAATCAAAATGACTAAATACCACTTAAACATCATTGCATTATTAAAAATCTCTTCTTTTTTTCCCCTCACTTATTAACAGCCTCATATAATTTAATATTTTAACCTTATGTTTTTATTTATAAAAAAATTATTTTAAGTAAAAAGATATTCTGGGTTAATGTCATTTCAGTAAAGCTTTGTCCTATAAAAATGACTAGCTACTACACATAATAAACAAAGTTCTGTTATGTAAATAACGAAGGATTACTAATTAAAAATAAAAGAAAATGCAAAAAGCACAAAATAATTTTAAAACTAAAGAATAAAACAATTTTTAAAAATTTGATTCAAAAAAAGATTCAGAATAACATATAAAACAGACAGTAAGGTAATTCCAGTATGTAACAAGGGTAATTGTGTAATAATATTTAAAAATTAAAATCCTGTTTAAATACAAAAATACAAATACTTTCTCAGTAGTATAACTAGTGTTACTAAACTTAGGAATCTGATAGGAAATATTTTAAGTAAATTAAAATAATCAGAGAAAAAGTGTTTGTTAAATCAGTAATGAATTTTAAATTTCAGTTCTGCACAAAGGAAAACAGCAGATTTCGCATCCAGAATTTTAGCTACTATCCTGTAGTTTGCCTGAAATAAATAAATAATAATAATAATAATAATAATAATAATAAATAATAATAATAAATAATAATAGAATAAAACAAAACTAACTAAAATTACAAATAATAAAAATCAAAAAAAGAAAAAATAGAAAGAAAAACATTAATAAAACCAAAACCCCTGTGAAACTTACCTATAATGACACATAGAATAATCATAAATTTTACAATCTTTACGAAGTATTTTTGTTAGTAAAACAATTTCAGGTAATTGTTTTTGTCATGAGGGGAACTATCCATACACAAAGAAATACAAATATTACAAACATACATAAACCCATCCATCCACCCATTTATTTATATTACATACACATGCCCATCTGCGATACATATGCATATATGATAGGTGATATTTTGTTTGCTATGTAAAATTATTATTAAATATTTATGCTGTACTTACAGTTGGTAAGATACTGATATCCGAGAAAGAATGTGAAAAACTTATTTGTTCTGAAACAAAAATATTTAATTTGAAATGAAATAAATAAATATACAAAACTAAAACCAAAAATTAGTTCAACTAACAGTCCTACATTTATAAACTGATGCTTTCTGTTTTTAAGTCATTGAATTACATGTTTTACACACGTTTGCAAAGAAAGATTAAAACTGAATATCTATTTTTACTAGTTATTTAGAATGCTATTTGTAACTTTATGTATTATTGTTTTTTTTGGATGAATTATAAAATAAAATTTTTATTTTTAATAGCAGGTGTCAGATTAATGTTGTTTTAATTATACATACCTCCCTTTTTAATGGGACACTTCTTTCCAATTATGATCAGTTTTTTGCACAAATCGAATTTGTCCTGAATAATAGGAGTTCCTTCCATGTACATCATAACATCAATAGTTCCACTCTTGACATCAGCAGCTGACAACCAACCCCACAAAAAAAAAAAAAAAAAAATATATATATATAAAAAAGCAAATACAGACAACACAAATTTCATCCAGGTGATGTAGTATGTTCAAGATCTTGCTGCAGATGCATCTTGGTGGATGTTGAAAGTTCCACCTGTGTGTTCTAACAGTAGCCAGTATGTGTTCCAACTGTGTGTTCTGTCAGTAGCCAGTGTATTCCAGCTGTGCTCTGTCAGTAGCCAGTATGTCTTCCAGCTGTTTTCTGTCAGTATCCAGTATGTGTTCCAGCTGTGTGTTCTGTCAGTAGCCAGTATGTGTTCCAGTTATTTATCTTGTTATTATAACACACTTAGTAACAACTGACTGTGAGAAGGAAATGGGGATGTAGTAATGTTTGGTAGAAAGTTCTCCTACACTGCAGATTTCTCACAGTTTTTAAACCTCAAACCAAGCATTCAAACACTGAGGTGTCACAACCTGTTAAAATCAGTATTTGTGGACAGCTGTTCTTAGACAGTGCAAAGATCTCATGCATGAACAGCCAGAGTGAATTCCCTAGTAATATGTACACCAGTCAGTATTTCACTTTAAGTATACTAGTTCAAATCTGAGAAGAAAAAGTTGAGTAAAATTATCCAGTAAGGTTTGTTTGACAAAATAATTTTAAAAATTTAAACTGTCAGATCTTCATTTATGTTTATCATAATACTGATATGAGAAACAAATGTCAAGTAAAAACATTTGATAATATTTAAATATGAATTTAAATATTATCAAATGTTTTTTTATTTTTTATAATTATTATTACTGAAAACTAAACTTACCTGAAATCACATTTAAATGAAATTCAACACTGTCAGTAACCTTTGGGTTTGCAGGTTCCCAGGTGAGTGTAAAATTGTGAGATGGTGGTCCTGTAAAATTTTAAAATAGCACTTTAGTCTTGAGTATAGTCTGTTTGTAGATTACAGACCATTTCCAAAATAGTATGGTTTCTGTCATCAGCTACAGGATGTCGGTTTTGGTTTAATGACATCATTAGGGTACACTGGTTAAGTTTCTGTCAGTATCTGTTTGGATGTGAAATGTTTGTGTAATGGTATGAAAATGTACTGAAGCACTGGTTGTAATTTCTGTCACTAATAATTATTACTGAATGTTAGAATGTTTTAATTCCTACATATTTCCACTGATTAAGAGAAAATTTACTGATTAAGAGAAAATTTACTTTATTTCTATTAACAAATTGTTTATAAATTCTGTCTCGCAGTACATAATTATATTAATGAGACTGTCGATTCAGAAGTCATGAATTGCTGGTTAGGTTGTGAAATGACACAGTCTGCCTGAGATGAGGACTGAACCATAGCTATATCTCACCACATACAGTTTGATATATCAGTAAAACTCACCACAGTTTGTAGCATGTCCCTGGTCATCTGCAGGTGCTAATGGTCTTTTGAGTGAATGAAATCGTATCATACTTTTCAGAAATCTGTCTTTGTCACCAGCAAGATTTTCCTTAACAAACTGAAGCTCATCAGAACTAAATATTTCCTTCAAGATATCTTTTGCCTCCCCACTCTCTCCTGTTTTCTGCAGCAGACGTAGTTTTTTCAGATTCCAAAATGCTGTTGTGTTTGATAAACTCAGTATAGTCAAAACAAGGAAGAAAATATTCTTCATTTTGTATTACTTTTTAACCAACACTGGAAAACAAGAAGAAAAGAAGTTATCATACTAAAAAAAATCTAGAACAACATGAAAAATGAGGATGTTATATAAAATAAATGTTTTACTCATTTCGATGCAGTTACGTTTAATAGTCATAATTTGTAAAACTTCGATAGCTACATTTATTTTATTTACACATTGATTGTAAAATGTTAAAACAAACCTGAAAGAAGAATAAATTCAATGTTTAATTTACAAGAAATATTTCCTGCATCTAACTAATGAGGAAACTTTATAAATAAAACCTTCCTCTTTGGGCTAGTTGCTTCCCTTCGTTGATCTTACGTACTAGTTAAATATATTACTGAAAGCAGTAGTAAAATGAAACAGGTCAGCGCATGTTATCCACAATAAAATAAATATTCAAACGTCTAAAATAGCCATTAATTTTCATTTTCGTCACTAATAGAATATTGGAAAAACTATCTCTTTTAATTGTAAGAAGTAATTTAATTTAAATAAATTATTTATCAACAAGTTACAATAAACAGTAGATTTTACACTGCCTGTGATAGGTCTGTTAATGGCGTATTATGTAAATTACATGGGAAATTAGCCCATGGATAAACTAAAAACGAGCACAAATAGAAAAGATACACGCTTGAATTTACGTAGCTGTTTTTATTTAAAAAAAATTAAATTCATGTACACACCTGTAAAAAGATGTTATCAGGAAAATTTCATTATTAATAAAAAAGAAACAAAAAATAAATAATATAATAATGTAATAACAACAATAAATAAATCTCATATTGCTGAAGAAAAAGATATAGTCATAAAAATTGTTCATTGTTAAATATATTACTACTGCTAATAAATGTTTATCTGCAGATAATTATTAATTTACTATCACAACAATAAATGAATAAATTAATAATTGATTAAATGAACAGGTAACTTTTAGAAAATAATACTATCTCTGACAACCCAACACTCATCAGTAGTAAAACATAAAAGTCCTTTTTCATCACAGAAAACATCAAACACTATTTGACAAAACAGCATTTGTAAGTTTGTAAGTTGTGTACACATTGTTGCGATTGTATCGTTGTATGTTTACGTTTGCCAATGTGGCGTCTGCTAATATCAACTCTTTTCCCTGTACTCTTACCACAGTTTACTGCATGACCTGGTTCAGCTGAAACACCTGAAGATGTCTGAAGTATTCCAACACGCAGAATATTTTCCAAAAAATTAGCTTCTTCGTTTACACTGTTCTCATTCGAGTGATGTGCATTCCACATTTTATCAATGATTTTCCTTGGTTCTTCATTTTTGATCACGTTGTGTACAAGATCAGGTAGTTGGTTCAGCCTCCAGAAAGCCTCAAAGATGGACAAACACGCCAGAAACAGAAAACTGAGTAGAATCTTTGACATTTTTTCCCCTGGAAACTGTTGTATGCAGATAGCTTTTTATCTACAAAGAAAAAGTGATAATAAATAAATAAATAAATAATTAAATGAAAAAATTTATAATCAATATAAAAACCAAAAATAAGAAAAATAATGTAAAAAAAAACCACAAAAAACCCCACAACATTCCTATTCCTAGTCAGTACCGAGTATAAAACAAAAGCTATTCATTAGCAAAACTTTAATAATAATGTTTATGTATAGGAGTGTTTGGAAAACGTTTTTGTGTAAATCTAATAGTTAGTTAGTAAGTCGTCTGCCGTTTTAAATTTAATAATAGAACTTTCAAGTTTCAGCAGACGACGTGTATCAAAACCGGAAAATTATTTCATTAATTTTAATGAATATTTTAATAATAATAAATAAATTAATAAATTAATAAATGCAAATTCAGAAATTGTTATGTAAATATTTTATTTTTATTTATTTTTGTCTGATGATTAAAATTAATTAGAATTTGGGAAAAGTTAAATAAATATTTTTAATCTATCTATCTATCTATCTACACAGTCTGTGACTGACTTGCAAAAAAGATGTAGTGTTACCTAGATGAGAAATAGAATTAAAGTGAAATTACATATCTACGTTGCCTCTGGAGCAAACTGGGAATGTGTCTGTCTTTTGCATAGTACCTCTTCAGTTTTTCAAGACTAATGTTTATGTATATCTGTATGTGACAAAGTTTATCTTTATGAATTAAGTACCTGACAGAACTGACTTTGCTGCTGACCTCTACCATCAGCTCACATTGAAATAATACTGATAAGAAGTTTATTTTTGTGCTAACACACCTTTTTAATTATACTTTTCATACTTTGACAAGTCTCTTCTGATTAATGTTAACGTTTTTATTTGATGCTATTCAGTTTTTTTTAATAATCCCTATAAGTCTTACCGGGTTTGTTCAGTAAACCCATTTCCATTCCTGACTAGTGTTGACGTGGTTTTACATTTAATCATTAAACTGAAAAGGTTAATTAGAAAAAACACCAAAACAAATATTATAAAATTTGTTTTATTATGAAAATCCAAAATATGGTATAAAAAAAAATAGAATAGAGTTCTTGTAACTATATATCAGTATCTTATATATACAAAAGATGGTATAAAAAAAAATAGAATGGAGTTCTTGTAACTATATATCAGTATCTTATATATACAAAAAATGATATAAAAAAAAAAAAAAAAAAAAAATAGAATGGAGTTCTTGTAACTATATATCAGTATCTTATATATACAAAAAATGGTATAAAAAAAAATAGAATGGAGTTCTTGTAACTATATATCAGTATCTTATATATACAAAAGATGGTATAAAAAAAAATAGAATGGAGTTCTTGTAACTATATATCAGTATCTTATATATACAAAAGATGGTATAAAAAAAAAAATAGAATGGAGTTCGGTTGTAACTATATATCAGTATCTTATATATACAAAAAATGGTATAAAAAAAAATAGAATGGAGTTCTTGTAACTATATATCAGTATCTTATATATACAAAAGATGGTATAAAAAAAAATAGAATGGAGTTCTTGTAACTATATATCAGTATCTTATATATACAATAAGCAATGACAGCGTTAGAGCACAGGATTAAAATAAAATAAAAATGAATAACAACATTATGTGGTTTTATCTGTAGACAGTATTAGCAAACTATAATTCCTTATCTGGAAAGAATAAATAACAATGACAATCTACAATAATAATGTAGGAGTGTTGTTAATAGGCAGCACTGGAAGCACTTTCAAATTATTTAAAATATACTCCAGTGTAAATACTGTTCATCCAGTCATTTGCTGCAAATGTTCAAATCAAAATTAATGATTATTTTGGAAACGAATCAAATTGACCAAATACCAATTAAACATTGTATTTTTAAAATTATCTTCTTTTTTTCCCCATCATTTATTAACAGCAACATATAATTTAATTTTAACCTTCTGTTTTTGTTTATAAACTATCACTGTTCATTAAAATTATTCTGGGTTAATGCCATTTCAGTAAAGCTTTGTCCTATAAAAATGTGACAAGCTACTACAGATAATAAACATTTTAATTTTACAGAATGTAACAAAGTTCTGTTATGTAAATAACGAAGGATTACTAATTAAGAATAAAATAAAATGCAAAAAGCACAAAATAACTTGAAAAGTAAAGATTAATAACAATTTTTAAATAAGTAATAAAACAAAAGACACACAGGTAATTTTAGTACGTAAAAGGGGTAATTGTCTAATGATATTTAAAAATTAAAATCCTGTTTAAATACTAAATACAAATACTTTGTTAACAGTGTAACTAGTGTTACTAAACTTAGGAAGCTTTAGGAAATATTTTAAGTAAATTAAGATAATCAGAGAAAAACTGTTTGTTAGATCAGTAATGAATTTTAAATTTCAGTTCTGCACAAAGGAAGACAGCAGATTTCTCATCCAGAATTTTAGCTACTATCCTGTAGTTTGCCTGAAATAAATAAATAATAATAATAGAAAATGATAATAGAACAATACAAAACTAACTATAATTAAAAAAAAAAAAAAAAAAAAAAAAATACAGAGAAAAACATTAAAAAAAACCCCAAAACCCATGTGACACTTACCTATAGTGACACATAGAATAATCATAAATTTTACAATCTTTACGAGGTATTTTTGTTACTAAACGAATTTCAGGTAATTGTTTTTGTCATGAGGGAAACTATCCATACACAAAGAAATACAAATATTACAAACATACATAAACCCATCCATCCACCCATTTATTTATAATACATACACATGCCCATGTGCGATACATATGCATATATGATTGGTGATATTTTGTCTGCTATGTAAAATTATTATTAAATATTTATGCTGTACTTACAGTTGGTAAGGCGCTGATATCCGGAATAGAACGTGAACCACTTATTTGTTCTGAAACAAAAATATTTAATTTGAAATGAAATAAATAAATATACAAAACTAAAACCAAAAATTAGTTCAACTAACAGTCTTACATTTATAAACTGTTGCTTTTTGTTTTTTCAGTCATTGTTATGAATTACATGTTTTACACACATTTGTAAAGTAAGATTAAAACTGAATATTTATTTTATTAGTTATTTAGAATGGTATTTGTGACTTTATGTATTATTGTGTTGTTGTTTTTTTGGTGAATTATAAAATTAAAAATGTTTTTTTAATAGTGGGTGTCAGATTAATGTTGTTTTAATTATACACACCACCCTTTTTAATGGGACACTTCTTTCCGATGTTGGCCAGTTTTTTACACAAATCATATTTGTACTCAACAACAGGAGTTCCATCCATGTACATCATAACATCAATAGTTCCACTCTTGAGGTCAGCAGCTAGCAACACCCGAATTTTTTTTTTTTTAAATTAAAAAATTAAAAAATTAAATAAAATTTAAAAAACAAATGCAAAAACAAAAACACTATAGAAATAGACAATACAAATTTCACTCAGGTGATGTAATATGTTCAAGATCTTGCTGCAGATCCATCTTGGTGGAGGTTGAAAGTTCCACCTGTGTGTTCTAAAAGTAGCCGGTATGTGTTCCAGCTGTGTTCTGTCAATATCCAATATGTGTTCCACCTGTGTGTTCTAACAGTACCCAGTGTGTGTTCCGGCTGTGTTCTGACAGTATCCAGTGTGTGTTCCGGCTGTGTTCTGACAGTAGCCAGTATGTGTTCCGGCTGTGTTCTGTCAGTAGTCAGTATGTGTTCCAGCTGTGTGTTCTCTCAGTAGCCAGTGTGTGTTCTGGCTGTGTTCTGACAGTAGCCTGAGTGTGTTCCGGCTGTGTTCTGACAGTAGCCTGAGTGTGTTCCGGCTGTGTTCTGACAGTAGCCTGAGTGTGTTCCGGCTGTGTTCTGACAGTAGCCAGTATGTGTTCCGGCTGTGTTCTGACGGTAGCCAGTATGTGTTCCGGCTGTGTGTTCTCTCAGTAGCCAGTGTGTGTTCCGGCTGTGTTCTGACAGTAGCCAGAGTGTGTTCTGACAGTAGTCAGAGTGTGTTCCGGCTGTGTTCTGACGGTAGTCAGTATGTGTTCCGGTTGTGTTCTGACAGTAGCCAGAGTGTGTTCCGGCTGTGTTCTGACGGTAGTCAGTAACTGTTCTGGCTCTGTTCTGTCAGTAGCCAGTGTGTGTTACATTTATTTATCTTGTTATTATAACACACTTAGTAACAACTGACTGTGAGAAGGAAATGGGGATGTAGTAATGTTTGGTAGAAAGTTCTCCTGCACTGCAGATTTCTCACAGTTTTAAACCTCAAACCAAGCATTCAAACACTGAGGTGTCACAACCTGTTAAAATCAGTATTTGTGGACAACTGTTCTTAGACAGTGCAAAGATCTCATGCATGAACAGCCAGAGTGAATTCCCTAGTAATATGTACACCAATCAGTATTTCACCTTAAATATACTACTTCAAATCTGAGAAGAAAAAGTTGAGTAAAATTATTCAGTAAAGTTTGTTTGACAAAATAATTTTTAAAAATTTAAACTATCAGATCTTCATTTATATTTATCATAATACTGATATGAGAAACAAATGTCAAGTGAAAACTTGTGCAATTTAAATATGAATTTAAATATTATGAAATGTTTTTTTTTTTAATTTTTATAATTATTATTACTATAAAGTAAACTTACCTGAAATCACATTGAAATTAACTGTAACGCTTTCAGAAACCTTTGGGTTTGCAGGTTCCCAGGTGATTGTAAAATTCTGAGATGGTGGTCCTGTATAATTTTAAAATAGCACTTTAGTCTTGTCTATAGTCTGTTTGATTGATTACAGAAATAATACACAGCAACAAAAACTAAAAACAAATTATGTATATATTAAAATTACAAATTTCAAGACCATTATAAAATAGTATGTTTTCTGTCATCAATTACAGGATGTCGGTTTTGGTTTAATGACATCATTGGGGTACACTGGTTAAGTTTCTGTCAGTATCTGTTTGGATCTGAAATCTTTGTGTAATGACATCACTATAAACTAAAGCACTGGTTGTAATTTCTGTAACTAATAATTATCACTGAATGTTAGAATGTTTTAATTCCAATATAATTATATTAATGAGATTGTCGATTCAGAAGTCATGAGTTGCCTGAGATGAGGACTCAACCATAGCTATATCTCACCACATAAACAGTTTGATATATCAGTAAAACTCACCACAGTTTGTAGCATGTCCCTGGTCATCTGCAGGTGCTAATGGTCTTTCAAGTGAATGAAATCGTATCATACTTTTCAGAAATCTGTCTTTGTCACCAGCAAGATTTTCCTTAACAAACTGAAGCTCATCAGAACTAAATATTTCCTTCAAGATATCTTTTGCCTCCCCACTCTCTGCTGTTTTCTGCAGCAAACGTGGTAGTTTTTTCAGATTCCAAAATGCTGTTGTGTTTGATAAACTCAGTATGGTCAAAACAAGGAAGAAAATATTCTTCATTTTGTATTACTTTTTAACACACACTGGAAAACAAGAAGAAAAGAAGTTATCATAATAATAAAATCTAGAATAACATAAAAAATGAGGATGTTATATAAAATAAATGTTTTACTCATTTAAATGATTTACAAAAAAAAAATAAAAAAAATAAATAATAATAATAATAAATAAATAAATATAAAATAATTAAAAAAATAATAATAAGAAAAAAAAAGAAAAATAATTAAAAAAATAATAATAAGAAAAAAAAAGAGAAATCGAAATGGATCAGTGTGATGGTAGATAAAACCTTGTACATCGATGTGGGATAACAAAAACTAGGATTTATAATTATCACAACTTTTATCGTTGTTATCTTTTTCGACAAACTCCTACTTTGTGTTTTTTTCACAACCATTTACTATAACATCAAGTTGATCGACTTTACTATAACATCAAGCTGATCGAAATTCTTACGTCAAAACAAAAGCGAAAACTTTAGTTCGACGACTGACACGAGAATTTCGATGCAGTTACGTTTAATAGTCATAATTTGTAAAACTTCGATAGCTACATTTATTTTATTTACACATTGATTGTAAAATGTTAAAACAAACCTGAAAGAAGAACAAATTCAAAGTTTCATTTACAAGAAATACTTCCTGCATTTAACTAATGAGGAAACTTTATAAATAAAACCTTCCTGGTTGGACTAGTTGCTTCCCTTCGTTGGTTGGACTAGTTGTTTCCCTTCGTTGATCTTATGTACTAGTTAAATATATTACTGAAAGCAGTAGTAAAATAGAACAGGTCAGCGCATGTTATCCACAATAAAATAAATCTTCAAACTTCATGTAAAATCGCAATTAATTTTCATTTTCGTCACTAATAGAATATTGGAAAAACTATCTCTTTTAATTTTAAGAAGTAATTTAATTCAAATAAATTGTTTATCAACAAGTTACAATAAACAGTAGATTTTACACTGCCTGTGATAGGTCTGTTAATGGCGTATTATGTAAATTACATGGGAAATTAGCCCATGGATAAACTAAAAACGAGCACAAATAGAAAAGATACACGCTTGAATTTACGTAGCTGTTTTTATTTAAAAAAAATTAAATTCATGTACACACCTGTAAAAAGATGTTATCAGGAAAATTTCATTATTAATAAAAAAGAAACAAAAAATAAATAATATAATAATGTAATAACAACAATAAATAAATCTCATATTGCTGAAGAAAAAGATATAGTCATAAAAATTGTTCATTGTTAAATATATTACTACTGCTAATAAATGTTTATCTGCAGATAATTATTAATTTACTATCACAACAATAAATGAATAAATTAATAATTGATTAAATGAACAGGTAACTTTTAGAAAATAATACTATCTCTGACAACCCAACACTCATCAGTAGTAAAACATAAAAGTCCTTTTTTATCAAAGAAAACATCAAACACCATTTGACAAAACAGCATTTGTAAGTTTGTAAGTTGTGTACACATTGTTGCGATTGTATCGTTGTATGTTTACGTTTGCCAATGTGGCGTCTGCTAATATCAACTCTTTTCCCTGTACTCTTACCACAGTTTACTGCATGACCTGGTTCAGCTGAAACACCTGAAGATGTCTGAAGTATTCCAACACGCAGAATATTTTCCAAAAAATTAGCTTCTTCGTTTACACTGTTCTCATTCGAGTGATGTGCATTCCACATTTTATCAATGATTTTCCTTGGTTCTTCATTTTTGATCACGTTGTGTACAAGATCAGGTAGTTGGTTCAGCCTCCAGAAAGCCTCAAAGATGGACAAACACGCCAGAAACAGAAAACTGAGTAGAATCTTTGACATTTTTTCCCCTGGAAACTGTTGTATGCAGATAGCTTTTTATCTACAAAGAAAAAGTGATAATAAATAAATAAATAAATAATTAAATGAAAAAATTTATAATCAATATAAAAACCAAAAATAAGAAAAATAATGTAAAAAAACCCCACAAAAAAAACCCCAACATTCCTATTCCTAGTCAGTACCGAGGATAAAACAAAAGCTATTCATTAGCAAAACTTTAATAATAATGTTTATGTATAGGAGTGTTTGGAAAACGTTTTTGTGTAAATCTAATAGTTAGTTAGTAAGTCGTCTGCCGTTTTAAATTTAATAATAGAACTTTCAAGTTTCAGCAGACGACGTGTATCAAAACCGGAAAATTATTTCATTAATTTTAATGAATATTTTAATAATAATAAATAAATTAATAAATAACTAAATGCAAATTCAGAAATTGTTATGTAAATATTTTATTTTTATTTATTTTTGTCTGATGATTAAAATTAATTAGAATTTGGGAAAAGTTAAATAAATATTTTTAATCTATCTATCTATCTATCTACACAGTCTGTGACTGACTTGCAAAAAAGATGTAGTGTTACCTAGATGAGAAATAGAATTAAAGTGAAATTACATATCTACGTTGCCTCTGGAGCAAACTGGGAATGTGTCTGTCTTTTGCATAGTACCTCTTCAGTTTTTCAAGACTAATGTTTATGTATATCTGTATGTGACAAAGTTTATCTTTATGAATTAAGTACCTGACAGAACTGACTTTGCTGCTGACCTCTACCATCAGCTCACATTGAAATAATAAGATTGGTCCGTACTGATAAGAAGTTTATTTTTGTGCTAACACACCTTTTTAATTATACTTTTCATACTTTGACAAGTCTCTTCTGATTAATGTTAACGTTTTTATTTGATGCTATTCAGGTTTTTTTTTAATAATCCCTATAAGTCTTACCGGGTTTGTTCAGTAAACCCATTTCCATTCCTGACTAGTGTTGACGTGGTTTTACATTTAATCATTAAACTGAAAAGGTTAATTAGAAAAAACACCAAAACAAATATTATAAAATTTGTTTTATTATGAAAATCCAAAAGATGGTATAAAAAAAAATAGAATAGAGTTCTTGTAACTATATATCAGTATCTTATATATACAAAAGATGGTATAAAAAAAATAGAATAGAGTTCTTGTAACTATATATCAGTATCTTATATATACAAAAGATGGTATAAAAAAAAAATAGAATGGAGTTCTTGTAACTATATATCAGTATCTTATATATACAAAAGATGGTATAAAAAAAAAATAGAATGGAGTTCTTGTAACTATATATCAGTATCTTATATATACAAAAGATGGTATAAAAAAAAAATAGAATGGAGTTCTTGTAACTATATATCAGTATCTTATATATACAAAAGATGGTATAAAAAAAAAAAAGAAGAATGGAGTTCTTGTAACTATATATCAGTATCTTATATATACAAAAGATGGTATAAAAAAAAAAATAGAATGGAGTTCTTGTAACTATATATCAGTATCTTATATATACAAAAAATGGTATAAAAAAAAAAAGAATGGAGTTCTTGTAACTATATATCAGTATCTTATATATACAAAAAATGGTATAAAAAAAAATAGAATGGAGTTCTTGTAACTATATATCAGTATCTTATATATACAATAAGCAATGACAACGTTAGAGCACAGGATTAAAATAAAATAAAAATGAATAACAACATTATGTGGTTTTATCTGTAGACAGTATTAGCAAACTATAATTCCTTATCTGGAAAGAATAAATAACAATGACAACCTACAATAATAATGTAGGAATGTAGTTAATAGGCAGTACTGGAAGCACTTTCAAATTGTTTAAGATATAATCCAGTGTAAATACTGTTCATCCAGTCATTTGCTGCAAATGTTCAAATCAAAATTAATAATTATTTTGGAAACGAATCAAATTGACCAAATACCAATTAAACATTGTATTTTTAAAATTATCTTCTTTTTTTCCCCCTCATTTATTAACAGCCACATATAATTTAATTTTAACTTTCTGTTTTTATTTATAAACTATCACTGTTCATTAAAATTATTCTGGGTTAATGTCATTTCAGTAAAGCATTCTCCTATAAAAATGTGACAAGCTACTACAGATAATAAACATTTTAATTTTACAGAATGTTACAAAGTTCTGTTATGTAAATAACGAAGGATTACTAATTAAGAATAAAATAAAATGCAAAAAGCACAAAATAACTTGAAAAGTAAAGATTAATAAAACAAAAGACACACAGGTAATTTTAGTACGTAAAAGGGGTAATTGTCTAATGATATTTAAAAATTAAAATCCTGTTTAAATACTAAATACAAATACTTTGTTAACAGTGTAACTAGTGTTACTAAACTTGGGAAGCTTTAGGAAATATTTTAAGTAAATTAAGATAATCAGAGAAAAACTGTTTGTTAGATCAGTAATGAATTTTAAATTTCAGTTCTGCACAAAGGAAGACAGCAGATTTCTCATCCAGAATTTTAGCTACTATCCTGTAGTTTGCCTGAAATAAATAAATAATAATAATAATAAAATAATAATAGAACAATACAAAACTAACTAAAATTAATTTAAGAAAAAAAAAAAAAAAATTAAAACAATACAGAGAAAAACATTAAAAAAAAACCAAAACCCATGTGAAACTTACCTATAGTGACACATAGAATAATCATAAATTTTACAATCTTTACGAGGTATTTTTTTAGTAAAAGAATTTCAGGTAATTGTTTTTGTCATGAGGGGAACTATCCATACACAAAGAAATACAAATATTACAAACATACATAAACCCATCCATCCACCCATTTATTTATAATATATACACATGCCCATCTGCGATACATATGCATATATGATTGGTGATATTTTGTTTGCTATGTAAAATTATAATTAAATATTTATGCTGTACTTACAGTTGGAAATTCGCTGATATCCGGAACAGTACGTGAACCACTTATTTGTTCTGAAACATACAGATTTACTTTGAAATGAAATAAATAAATAATACAAAACTAAAACCAAAAATTAGTTCAACTAACAGTCCTACATTTATAAACTGATGCTTTTTTTTTTTTTTTCAGTCATTGTTATGAATTACATGTTTTACACACGTTTGTAAAGAAAGATTAAAACTGAATATTTATTTTTACTAGTTATTTAGAATGGTATTTGTGACTTTATGTATTATTGTTTTGGGTTGGTTTTTTTTTTTTTTGGTACATTATAAAATATTAAAATTTATTTATAATAGTGGGTGTCAGATTAATGTTGTTTTAATTATACATACCGCCCTTTTTAATGGGACACTTCTTTCCTATGCTGGGCAGTTTTTTGCACAAATCGAATTTGTACTCAATAATAGGAGTTCCTTCCATGTACATCATAACATCAATAGTTCCACTCTTGACATCAGCAGCTGACAACCCCCCCCAAAAAAAGAAATAAAAAAATTTAAAAAATTTAAAAATTAATAAAATTTTAAAAAAGCAAATACAAAAACAAAAACAGTAGAGAAATAGACAACACAAATTTCACTGAGGTGATGTAGCATGTTCGAAATCTTGCTGCAGATCCATCTTGATGGATGTTGAAAGTTCCTCCTGTATGTTCTAACAGTAGCTGGTATGTGTTTCAGCTGTATGTTCTGTCAGTATCCAGTATGTGTTTCAGCTGTGTGTTCTAACAGTATCCAGTATGTGTTCCAGCTGTGTTCTATCAGTATCCAGTATGTGTTCCAGCTGTGTTCTATCAGTATCCAGTATGTGTTCCAGCTGTGTACTATCAGTATCCAGTATGTGTTCCAGCTGTGTGTTCTAACAGTATCCAGTATGTGTTCCAGCTGTGTGTTCTAACAGTATCCAGTATGTGTTTCAGCTGTGTGTTCTATCAGTATCCAGTATGTGTTCCAGCTGTGTACTATCAGTAGCCAGTATGTGTTCCAGCTGTGTACTATCAGTAGCCAGTATGTGTTCCAGCTGTGTGTTCTATCAGTATCCAGTATGTGTTCCAGCTGTGTGTTCTAACAGTATCCAGTATGTGTTCCAGCTGTGTGTTCTAACAGTATCCAGTATGTGTTCCAGCTGTGTACTATCAGTAGCCAGTATGTGTTCCAGCTGTGTACTATCAGTATCCAGTATGTGTTCCAGCTGTGTACTATCAGTAGCCAGTATGTGTTCCAGCTGTGTATTCTATCAGTAGCCAGTATGTGTTCCAGCTGTGTACTATCAGTATCCAGTATGTGTTCCAGCTGTGTGTTCTAACAGTATCCAGTATGTGTTCCAGCTGTGTGTTCTATCAGTATCCAGTATGTGTTCCAGCTGTGTTCTATCAGTAGCCAGTATGTGTTCCAGCTGTGTACTATCAGTATCCAGTATGTGTTCCAGCTGTGTACTATCAGTAGCCAGTATGTGTTCCAGCTGTGTACTATCAGTATCCAGTATGTGTTCCAGCTGTGTGTTCTAACAGTATCCAGTATGTGTTTCAGCTGTGTGTTCTATCAGTATCCAGTATGTGTTCCAGCTGTGTACTATCAGTAGCCAGTATGTGTTCCAGCTGTGTACTATCAGTAGCCAGTATGTGTTCCAGCTGTGTACTATCAGTAGCCAGTATGTGTTCCAGCTGTGTGTTCTAACAGTATCCAGTATGTGTTCCAGCTGTGTGTTCTAACAGTATCCAGTATGTGTTCCAGCTGTGTATTCTGTCAGTAGCCAGTATCTGTTCCAGCTGTGTTCTGTCAGTAGCCAGTATGTGTTCCAGCTGTGTTCTATCAGTAGCCAGTATGTGTTCCACCTGTGTATTCTGTCAGTAGCCAGTATGTGTTCCACTGTTCTGTCAGTAGCCAGTATGTGTTCCACCTGTGTATTCTGTCAGTAGCCAGTATCTGTTCCAGCTGTGTTCTGTCAGTATCCAGTATGTGTTCCACCTGTGTATTCTGTCAGTAGCCAGTATCTGTTCCAGCTGTGTTCTGTCAGTATCCAGTATGTGTTCCACCTGTGTATTCTGTCAGTAGCCAGTATCTGTTCCAGCTGTGTTCTGTCAGTATCCAGTATGTGTTCCACCTGTGTATTCTGTCAGTAGCCAGTGTGTGTTACAGTTATTTATCTTGTTATTATAACACACTTAGTAACAACTGACTGTGAGAAAGAAATGGGGATGTAGTAATGTTTGGTAGAAAGTTCTCCTACACTGCAGATTTCTCACAGTTTTTAAACCTCAAACCAAGCATTCTAACACTGAGGTGTCACAACCTGTTAAAATCAGTATCTCTGGACAACTGTTCTTAGACAGTGCAAAGATCTCATACATGAACAGCCAGAGTGAATTCCCTAGTAATATGTACACCAATCAGTATTTCACTTTAAGTATACTAGTTCAAATCTGAGAAGAAAAAGTTGAGTAAAATTATTCAGTAAAGTTTTTTTGATTAAATAATTTTTAAAAATTTAAACTGTCAGATCTTCATTATATTTATCATAATAGTGATATGAGAAACAAATGTCAAGTAAAAACTTGTGCAATTTAAATATGAATTTAAATATTATCAAATTTTTTATATTGTTTTATAATTATTATTACTGAAAAGTAAACTTACCTGAAATCACATTTAAATAAACTAGAACACTATCAGAAACCTTTGGGTTTGCAGGTTCCCAGGTGATTGTAAAATTGTGAGATGGTGGTCCTGTAAAATTTTAAAATAGCACTTTAGCCTGGAGTATAGTCTGTTTGATTGATCACAGAAATAATACACAGCAAGAAAAAAT
Source organism: Chrysomallon squamiferum (assembly GCA_012295275.1). Classification (NCBI taxonomy): domain Eukaryota; kingdom Metazoa; phylum Mollusca; class Gastropoda; order Neomphalida; family Peltospiridae; genus Chrysomallon; species Chrysomallon squamiferum. The sequence goes on from CM022667.1 coordinate 6,770,039, forward strand.
GAAAAACAAAATATATATATATATATATTAAAATTACAAATTTCAAGACTATTTCCAAAATAGTATGTTTTCTGTCATCAATTACAGGATGTCAGTTTTGGTTTAATGACATCATTAGGGTACACTGGTTAAGTTTCTGTCAGTATCTGTTTGGATGTGAAATGTTTGTGTAATGACATCACTATGAACTGAAGCTCTGGTTGTAATTTCTGTCACTAATAATTATTACTGAATGTTAGAATGTTTTAATTCCTACATATTTCCACTGATTAAGAGAAAATTTACTTTATTTCTATTAACAAATTGTTTATAAATTCTGTCTCGCAGTACATAATTATATTAATGAGATTGTCGATTCAGAAGTCATGAGTTGCTGGTTAGGCTGTGAAATGACACAGTCTGCCTGAGATGAGGACTGAACCATAGCTATATCTCACCACATACAGTTTGATATATCAGTAAAACTCACCACAGTTTGTGGCATGTCCCTGGTCATGTGCAGGTGCTAATGGTCTTTCACGTGAATGAAATCGTATCATACTTTTCAGAAATCTGTCCTTGTCATCAGCAAGATTTTCCTTAACAAACTGAAGTTCATCAGAACTAAATATTTCCTTCAAGATATCTTTTGCCTCCTCACTCTCTGCTGTTTTCTGCAGCAGACGTAGTTTTTTCAGATTCCAAAATGCTGTTGTGTTTGATAAACTCAGTATGGTCAAAACAAGGAAGAAAATATTCTTCATTTTGTACTACTTTTTAACACAACACTGGAAAACAAGAAGAAAAGAAGTTATCATACTAAAAAAAATCTAGAACAACATAAAAAGAATGAGGATGTTATATAAAATAAATGTTTTACTCATTTAAATGATTTACAACAAAAATAAATAATAAATTAATTAATAAATTAATAAATAATAATAATAATAATAATAATAATAATAATAATAATAATAATAATAATAATAATAAAAGCAAAATAAATAAATTCAAATAATAATATTAATAATTATAAATAAATATATAATAATAATTAAAAAAAAACAATAGAGAAATCGAAATGGATCAGTGTGATGGTAGATAAAACCTTGTACATCGATGTGGGATAACAAAAACTAAGGATTTATAATTATCACAACTTTTATCGTTGTTATTTTTTTCGACAAACTCCTACTTTGTGTTTTTTTCACAAGCATTTAGTATAACATCAAGTTGATCGACTTTACTATAACATCAAGCTGATCGACTTTACTATAACATCAAGGTGATCGAAATTCTTACGTCAAAACAAAAGCGAAAACTTTAGTTCGACGACTGACACGAGAATTTCGATGCAGTTACGTTTAATAGTCATAATTTGTAAAAACTCGATAGTTACATTTATTTTATTTACACATTCATTGTAAAATGTTAAAACAAACCTGAAAGAAAAATAAATTCAAAGTTTCATTTAAAAGAAATACCTACTGCATCTAACTAATGAGGAAACTTTATAAATAAAACCTTCCTGGTTGGACTAGTTACTTCCCTTCGTTGATCTTACATACTAGTTAAATATATTACTGAAAGTAATATGTAGTAAAATGAAACCGAGGTCAGCGCATGTTATCCACAATAAAATAAATATTCAAACTTCGCCATTATTTTCATTTTCGTCACTAATAGAATACTGGAAAAACTATCACATTTAATTGTAAGAAGTAATTTAATTTAAATAAATTATTTATTAACAAATTACAATAAACAGTAGATTTTACACTGCCTGTGATAGGTCTGTTAATGGAGTATTATGTAAATTACATGAAAAATAAACTAAAAAGGAGCACAAATAAAAAAGATACACACTTGAATTTACTAGATTTTTTTATTTTTCCAAAATTAAATACATGTATATACACACACATAACCATATGTTGAAACACAGTAAACAACTCACACACACACAGTACTATACATGATAATAATAATAAAAAGAAAATTAAAAAACATATTGCTATGAAACAGATTGGGTATTCAGTGTGCTGTTTAGAAAATGTAATAATTCGATGTATTTAACTTCAAATACTTGCATATTTTTAATTATATTTCTTTCATTTTTCAATTATTTAAACATTTTCTAGATTTTGTATTTTTTTTACTGTCATTTTATAAATTTATTTGTTCATCTTCAAATAAACACAAAAAATAACCTAAAATCTACAAATAATGATAAATGCCAACATAAGGCAATACTGATCACAGTATAAGAAGTGTAAAAACAAAATAAAATAAATAATAAAACAAAATGTCCAGAAAGTCTGCAATCAGTTATGAGATTAGTAGTATTCTGTATTTACATCATCCTCACTCAAAATTAAACTGAGTGAAACAAAATGAAAAGAAAAACCAGCTGACTATTTATGGACGAATCTTCACATCAACTTCAGCACAGAGAAAAACATCTGACTTGTCATCAAGAACTTTCATTAGAAGTTTGTAAGTTGCCTGAAAAAATTAGAAAAAAGTTAACCAACAGTTAATTTAAAAATTCAGTATATTCTGTTTAACAAGTAATTAATTTATATATGTATATTTATATTTGTGTTTATGTGCGTTTCCTATTCAGTACATTTATTATATATAATCTTATCCAAGTTATATAAAGTTGCATAAAATTTTGTTTCTTTACACAACCAAGAATCATTAAAAAAAGTTAAAAAAATACAAAATATCAGTTATTCCTAAATAATATGATTAAAAATTAAATCTATCAGTTATTCTTAAATAACATGATTCAAAATTAAATCTATCAGTTATTCCTAAGTAACATGATTCAAATTAAATCTATCAGTTATTCCTAAGTAACATGATTCAAATTAAATCTATCAGTTATTCCTAACAGAGAGCTAACACAGCAAAAACAACAATAATAATTAAAATGACTGCTAAATTTAAAAAGTTTAAAAAGAAACATTTCACAAGTAAAACCATTAGCTTTTTGCTGTATTATTTCATTCCAATTTAAGAAAAAATTAATGTATGTTGTTTACAAAATAAAAAATAATAAATAAAGAAAATATAAACTTACAGGTGGAATCATACCCATATTACTGAAAGTGTATTTGTCAACAATCTTCTCTGAAACAACAAAAGACAATTTATTATTACTCAGAGAAAGTTTAAAACGCTTTGTCTTAAAAGTATATTAAAACCATTTTATGAAAAATCCAACAGCAAGCATTGTTATAAACTGCCAACTGAATGTTCTGATTATACCAGCCACTCTTTCATTCCAATAAAGTGTGATGTTAGTATAACAATATGATTTTTGAAGATGCTTGAATATTCAATAAAAAATATGTAAGTAAATAAATAAAACAAAAAAACATAAGACCAAAACAAGAATAATGATAAAAATAATTACAAAAATAATAAAACATTGACTAGCACACACATACACTTTTATTAATAATAAAGATTGGAAATAATAGATTTTAAATTAGTAAATTATCAAGTGTTCATTTCATTCATCTTTGAGCCCATCAGTAAAGTCATTCTTTAAACCTGAATATTCTTCATGTTAATGAATTAAAAAAAGTCAGATTGGTGTAAATATGTATTTTATTAGTATTGTTTTATGTCTCACTCACTCTGTGCAAGCCTGGTTTTCTGAAATCAAACAAGAAAAAGAGGAAATACTCACGTCCTTTGCTAAAGGGGCATGTCAAACCAATCTTTGCAGATGTTGCACAAAAATCAAGTTGATCTTTTAATATTAGTGTTTCTTCCATGAATACTGAGAGTTGAAGTGAACCTTTTTCAAAGTTTTGTGCTGACAAAAAAAAAATAATAATAATAACAATAATCATAATAAAGAAAAGGTAATAAATAAATAAAACAATTTTTAAACAAGAAATATAATCCAATTGTTAAATAAATAATATTAATTATAATGAAAATTAACACCATAGTTAAACTACTATAAGAAACTGAATGAAAACTTGTTACTTACGAGAAACCATGTTGAAGTTGATCTTGACGTTGTCTTTTATTTCTGGCTCTTTGGGGTCCCAGGTAAGTGTGAAGTTGTGACTCGGAGGTCCTGAAAATAAACTTGCTGTTTGTATAAAACTGACAACATTTCTCTTTTCCTTATCAACATGGCAAAAATACAGAGATCAAACCCAGACTGCAGAAGAAAAATAAAAAGATGTTATCAGGAAACTTTTCATTATTAATAAAAAACACAATAAATAAATAAATAAATAAAATAATAATGTAATAACAACAATAAATAAATCTCATAGTGCTGAAGAAAAAGATACAGTCTCACAACAATAAATCAATAAATTAATAATTGATTAAATGAAGAGGTAACTTTTAGAAAATAATAAAACATGTCTGACAACCCAACACTCATCAGTAGTAAAAGATATGAGTCCTTTTTTATCACAAAAAACATATCAAACACCATTTGACAAAAAAGAGCATTTTTCTGCATGACGTTTGTAAGTTGTGTACACATTGTTGCGATTGTATCGTTGTATGTTTACGTTTGCCCATGTGTGCGTCTGCTAATAACAACTCTTTTCCCTGTACTCTTACCACAGTTTACTGCATGACCTGGTTCAGCTGAGACACCTGAAGATGTCTGAAGCATTCCAACACGCAGAATATTTTTCAAAAAGTTAGCTTCTTTGTTTACACTGTTCTCAATGGAGTGATGTGCATTCGACATTATATCAATGATTTTCCTTGGTTCTTCATTTTTGATCATGTGGTGTACAAGATCAGGTAGTTGGTTCAGCCTCCAGAAAGCCTCAGAGATGGACAAACACGCCAGAAACACAAAACTGAGAAGAATCTTTGACATTTTTTCCCTGGAAACTGTTGTATGCAGATAAAACTGATGTTATCTACAAAGAAGAAAAGATCATAAATAAATAAATAAATAAATAAATAAATTTATAATGAATATAAAAATGAAAAATAATGATAAAAAACACCTCCTAAAACATTCCTATTTCAACAAACTATTATATGTTTTCATTTCTTATTTCATTATAGTCTGTCTGGAATGTTACATTTGTTAATATTACTCATATGATTTAATCAATAGTTAGATGTAGTGTTACAAAATGTAATCACTGACCAACAAATATTCGTAAAAACATCCGGAAGTGATCGTGAATAGAGCAACATCACACTGTAGCTCGTGACATTCGTCTATTGTTACATAACGTCGTGACTGTACAACGAACCTTATACTATTTAAATATCAATTACATATATCATGTTTAGGAAAAAGTCACGACTTTTCATATATATCTTTTTAAAAAGTTATTTACAGTAATTCTAAACGAAACAAATAGATAACATGTGCATCATGACGCAACAAGAAAGCAAGGAAGTATAAAAGTAACAGATTTAAAATTGCATCACCAAACCTTGTTACACTTTCAACTTTGTGACAATTTCTTGAAAGATGGATCCGTTTCAGGAGTTATTTCCCCTTACATAACAAAACTTTAGAGTTATTCTTCCTTAGTCAACCCAAAAGCGAAACTATGATTTCGTGCAATATTTAGATTAATTAACGACAATCATGCTAAAAAACAATAAACTTTCAAAGCATCGCATCTGTAAACCAGTTAAACGAAAGGTCGGCCTTTGTTTTCTTGTTAATCTAATTTTAGTACTTTCAAGTGATCTTTTTTTTTGAAAAAAGTGTTTTTAATTCCAAGGATCTGATAAAACTGCTTTTAATTTTAATTTTAATTTTAATTTATTGTTAAAGCGGAGGATATACAGTGATTATTTCCAGTTCAAATAAATAACATTTTACTTCATTAATATATTCCATTACACAGATAGCAAAGAAAGTATTAAATAATAATAATAATAATAATAATAATAATAATAATAATAATAATAATAATCATAAGTAAAAAATTATTATTATATTTTATTAGATTGAAAATAACATAGTTATGAGGTGTAAAATGTTCTCTAGATATCTTTAAGCAGTCTACTTATAAACAAAAAAAAAAAAAAAAAAAAAAAAGATGCTGAAATGTTATTAGCATGCAGAATATGACTGACAAATCAAATAAAAATAAAAATGTATTTTCAGTTAGAAGACTTGTCCACAAACCGGCCTGTGAAGAGAATAAATTTTACATCAGATGAATGGAAACGATGTGGTGAAGGTTTTGAGTCTGACGAAGTGAGACGTGTTGATGAAAAGAAGAAAGTAGTTCCCTCACTTGATGCTTTCAGCATAAAAAGTAGTTTTGACTCTTTGCCTGACAAGTCAACAAGAAAATCAGAAAGTAAGAAAAAATATTTTTAATAGAGATTATGTAATAGAGATCATGTAATTCGGATTAGTTAATGCTTTCAAACACACTGGTCTTACTGTAGCTCACAGTACACCTATACTGGACATACTGGGTTTGAACAAAAATTCTAAGTGTTTTTTAAGTGATTTTATGTGTTATTTTGTTTCACTACGTTTTGTTCTTTGAGCCAGTTTCATGTTTCCATTTTCCCAGAGCTTCACATCTTTCTGTATTGTAAACTGTACTAAACACTACAAACTTTTGTTCCAGCACAGTACACTGCAGTCATATTTTTGTCTGAGTAACAATGTTAGTAAGTTAGTGTGTTAGAAGAGAGGAGGGTGCAGGTTTTGTTTCTGTATTCACACCTTCCACTAATCAGTGATATTCTAACAGAGTTAATGTGTTATAAACATACAGTTAAATCTTGATGTTAGTCTCTACACAGATAAGATCCAAGTATCTGTCACTTGTGAGCCCACTACATCACTGCTATGTTAATTTTGTTCTTTCCTTTAATTATAATACAGTTTAAATAAAGTAATTAAATATTTTAAAATTTGTTTTTGGATGTTGCATTATTTACTCTCATTTAAATATGTATATATATATATATATATTATAATTTATAAAATTTTCTAAATGTGATAAAACTTAGAAATAAGCCATTACATAAATATAGTAAGCTTAATTTTATTTATTCATTTCATTTCATTTTATTACTTTATTTTATTTTAGTATATTTGTTTTATTTATTGTATTTTATTTAAATTTAAATTATTTTATTTTGTAATTAGATATAATTGTATTTAATTCAAATTAATCTTAGTATTTCTATTTTAGGTCCTGTTGCTGAGATTCTGTGGGATTCTAGTGACAGTGAAGATGATAACAAATTGTTGTGTAACAGTGTTGCAGATTCTAGTAGAATTTTGAATACTGAAAAAAAATCTTTGCTACCAAAACCTGAAGTCCATCAACGTAAAAACATCAAGAAACATGTTAAAAATGTAAAATGTGTAAATCAGAAGAAGAAGCTAAAACAAAGCTGGACAGAAGTAGAAAAGAGTGAAGATATTGTTATTTCTTCAAGTGATTCAGAATGTGAAAAATCCAGTCTTGAAATATGTAAACCTGATCAAAGTGATTTCCTCTCAGAGGTGGGTTTATTTATCTCAAATATATTTTAAAAATTTTCTATATTTAATTATTTTTTCATTAGTTGTAAAAAAAATCCATATATTAAACCTTTTAATTCAGACTACTTTCATTACTGTCAAAAAAATAATATCACTGTTTGTTATTTTACTGTGTAGATTTAACAGAATTTATTGTATATTATAAACTGATTAAGTTATTATTATCATTAAATTATTATCTGTCAGACTTAGGGATGATTGTTTTAATGATTATGATGATGAAAAATATGATGAACATTTATTTTGAAGATTATTAAATTTACATTTATAGATGTTTCCATTTGTTCTGTTTTCAGATAGATGATACAGAGGAATTTTATTCACCTTTATTGAAAAAAGAAAAAGATTCAAACCCAGAGAAACAGAATTCCGTGAGTAAACTGATTCATTTTACCAACTTTTTTTATTCATTTAAAGAATCTGTTTTAGTAAACAGACTATTCAGTTAATTAAATAATTTGATTATTTATTTATTTTAAATATTAGAAAAATGTGATAGCATTATTAATATTTATAATATGTTTATTATTATTATTATTATTATTATTATTATTATTATTATTATTAATATTATTATTGTAGTTATTATTGTTTTTAATATTATTTTTAATAGTATTTTTATTTATGTTTTTGTTGTTTTTATTGTTATGATCAACAGAGTTGTGGAAATTCCCCTATAATTCAAAGTTGTCAATCAAGCCAATCAACCAATAGCACATCACCATCTACAGGACTGAAAGCCAGTGATTGGATAAAAAATGTACAATGGGAGACAACTCCAGTAAAGGCGAAAGTATCAGATGATGCTGAACTTGATTCTGCTAAGAAGAAAAAATTGAAGTTTAAGAAGTGAGAGAGACATTGATTAGTAATGTAGACAACTGACATAGATTTTAGTGTTCATTAACATTTTATAATTCAGCTACAAGAGTATATTCTGACTGTCTGATGAAAGAGAAAATTACATAACAGTAATAAAACAAACAGAAAATGATGCACATCAGATAACACAAACAATTAACTCTTAATCGGTAATTTAAATCTGCAAAATCTTATTAGTGTGTAAAATATAATTTCAGACAAGGTAAATTTTTTGAGATCTTACATTTAATCCTGGCAGTTAGGTATAAATTTTGTGATTTAAACAGATATCATGAATGATGTGTGTGTGTAAAATAGATGTCTGTTTACAGGGGAGGGTTTGCAGAACAGCTGTTTCGTCTTCAGAACAGAGAAAAGTCGTCAGTTCGAATGTGGTCACATGAACGAGATGAAACATCATCTTCTTCTTGTTAGTAACTTTTATGATCATATGAAATAAATATTAATAATTTTTATTTATTTTAAAAGAAAAAAACAACATTAAAAATAACTAAGAACACCTAGATAACAAGTTCAATCCACCTAAATGTTCTCAGTAGGCTTATTCCCATTTTAACTTTTACATTATATTTACTGTGATTAATGTTTATAGTATGTACTTTCATGACAAAGGGAAAAGCATGTGGAAAATAAACTGAATGTTTCTTGGTATGTAATAGAAGTGGTTCAATGCGTTTTGACAGAAATGTTTTCACATTTTAACTGACGTCGATGTCACAGAGTATTGTAAGAAATCTTACGTTCATACTTAATGACCATTAAAAAACAAATACACTCAAGCATTGCTTCGCTTTTGTTAATTTTATTTTATACATTTTTAAAATCTTTTTCTACTTCATTGTTATTATTTTTTGCTTATTTGTTGATTTTATATTAGATCAAATAATATCAGATGTATACAGTATGAGAAATGCATTTAAGTTTTTCTTTTTGCAGCAACTTCATCAAAATCGATCTCACTTCGTGTTGACAGGTTTGAAGTACTTTTCTCCTTACAACTTGCTTTTTGTTCTGTGATCAACTCAAAACTGAGTTCAGATACGGGAGATAACTGTAGAGAGGTTTATGTTTTGTTTACAAAACAGTTGATGGAGCAATTACAGATCCAAGTTGGAACTACTGTTAGAATAAATCCTCCATGGTAAATGTTTTTTAAACTATTATTCTTAACTTTTATGCACACACACACACACACACACACACACACAATATACTAGAATGATATAGTACATGAATGTGCCCAGTAATAAAATATATCAAACATATAATAGTTTAATTATGACTATTCATTCTGTTACAGGCAGCAGCTGGATGGTCTGTATGGATACCCAAGTATTTTGCTTTGTGCAAACTACACTAGAGTTATCTCCCAGCCAGACTGTGCTGCCCCACCCTGTGTAGTAGAGAACAAAGTGAGACACACCCACCTACACTGGAACTGTCCTTGTTTGACTGGTGAGCTGTAACCTGTAAAAAACTTTCAACTAATTAATAATGTGTGTGATAATTTTGTTACTGTTAACTCCGTAAAGCAGATTTACTCCATTGCCTTAAAACAAATCTGCTCATTGTGAGGTGAGAAACAGACACACCCACTAGGTGCTTCTGTGTGTGAGACAGCAGTCCTGCTACTGGAGTTGCTGGTTTTGCCTGGAGCTGTTTTTATTTATCCACTGAAAGAGTTCAGTCTTCTTTTTTCATAATTGTAACAAAAACTACTAACATACAGTAAATAGCTGCATAATCTGCATTTATAGTCATAGATTATTAGTTTTAGTTAATGTTTATACAACACATATTTACACATATGATTTATTACTTTTCAGTCAGACAGAAAGCTTTCTTATAAATTAATGTATTTATTTGTTTATTGCTTACTCTAAACACCAGACCATTTTTTCTGTAAAATTTCCTTTTCAGATCTGTTAATGAATCAGATACATTGCCCTGCTCAAGAATTCCCAGTTATGCCTTCAACTCTTAAATATGTAAGCTAATTGTTTAATATAATTTATATATTTATATAATTCATTTAACATGATCAAAATTTGTAACAGTAATAACAAAAAAACAAACAAATAAAGGTAGTAATAATAAAAAGAGTAATGAAATAATAAAATAATTTTTATATATAAAAAAAAAAGAAGAAAGTCTCACCATTTTCTTCAAATTTTATTTTCATGAATATGTTCATTTTTTTATATTATTTTCAGTTATGTTATTTGTTTAAATTCTTTTAATTAGTTAATTTAAATTTCATCTTCAGCATCAGAGTGGCAGTACAGATGTAAAAGCTGTACACACGTCATTTCACACAGTAACTGCCAGCCAGAGATGTGTGAAGTCAACATCTCTGTTAGAAAGTATAGAAACTGCTGGACCACACTCACTCAGACACCTCTCTTTTACAGCCACCGTTCACAGAGTGTTCTGTCACCATGACAACCAGACAAAAAGGTAAACTACAAATTAAGAATTAAAAACAGTTTGTTACTTACTATGATGGGTGAAAATGTTATAATTTAGTTTTTATTTTAATAAATAATGCAACATAATTAGTCTGTTGTATTAGAGAATTTTATCAGACTGTATAGTCAACTATTCTGTGAAACTGTGTATGGGAAGGTTTAGATAAAAGAGCTGGTATTGCTGATTAATGCAACACAGAACACTTATACAAAAAGATGTTTCACAAGCATTTAACTTTTGCTTAAGAAAACCTATTAAAATGTTAAATATTTCTTTCTGTTTTCTTTTCTTTTTAAACTTCAGGTTTTCACTTCTTGTACAAGATGATCATGGAACTGTAGCAGTTGTTGCAGTCCCTGGTAGCCATGGCAACCAGGACATGTGGAAGCTGGAAGGACGGACTGCTTGTTTTTCAGGATTGCTGGTTGACAGAAGAACAAATCGTGACAAGTAAGATTTTCTGCAGGTTGCGTAGTTAGTAGAGGATTTTGATTTTTACTAATATTTTTATATCAATGCAAGAAAAGGGTGAGAGCTGTGCATAATAAAAATGTATTATTAGGTAGTAAGTATAACATTATATTTATTTTATTTTATTTACTTTTTTTAAATTATTTCAGAGATCCTAGTTTGTTTTCTGTGATTGATGAGGTTTGGTCTGTGACAAACACAACACAAGAAAGTCAAGAAAATGAATCATCAGAAGAAAAGACTTCATTACAGGTTTCTCATTTTGTTTCTCTTTGTGTGTCTGTGTAGAGTACTGGGGTAAAACTTGGCATTTACAGGTTGCCCAATTAAATGAAAACTAACTGCCTGTTTTCAGCCTCAGCCTAGGGTGCCTACAAAATCTTCATCTGGTTTGCATTTGTATAAACATTAAATATATTTCATTTATAACATATTGAAATTTAACATCTTGTTTCTGATCATAGCTAAATATTCAAACATATTTATCTTTAAATACAAAAAAAAAAAAAAAAAAAACATTACTGACATAAATGTTGAATTAGTAACATATTGTGAGATGAACTATAAAATTATGCTACATAAATCTGTCACAGATTGACACTTATTTAATATTTTAATGACAAAAAAAAAAAAAAAAAGATTTTATTTAATATTTAAAAGCTTAGATTTAACTTTCAGACACACACGAATCCCACACCTCCAGGTTTCTGTTACAGCTTGAGATCAGAAGATGAGTTTTTCTCAGTTGACACATACCACGAAGTTTCACCTTGTTACAGAAACACTCAGTTTTCTACTCTGAAATCTCTGACTGAGGTAAAGTTTTCTTTGTAGCAAACAGTTATAGTTTAGTGGTTAGAGTGGTTGACTGATGTGTGATAGGTTCTGGGATCAGTTCTTTGGAGACTACTGTATTAACATTTTGCACACTTTTTTTCCTGTTAGGTATTTTCCTGCCATGGGAAGGCAAATAAGAAATTATTTGCTACTAATTGTTAAGGGTAGTCCACTCCCTGATATACTTCCTCTGATGTAAACATATCAGTAACAAGAAATAATAAAAATATATTAATTTTTCCTTTAAACCAAGTCTGTGAGAGGATATATATAGATATGACTGTTTTCTGTGAAAAGGAATCAGAAAAACAGGTATTTTCAGATTACATTCGTTAGAGAAAATAATTCAGTAAAATATTTTTTATATGAAAAAAAAACAAACTTTTATTTATTTTCTACCTGCAAAGAAGGAACATAATTTGTTTAACACTTTATTTGCAAAACACCTGACATTTTGATGAGAATAAAGTAGTGAGAAATACTAAATACTTCTGAAATTCAAGAAACTGATTAACTTTAAGCCATTATTTCCCTTTCTAACCAGAATAATTATATGGCAGCTACAACAATAACTTCTGATAAAAAATTTAAAAAATAAAAAAAAAAAAATAATAATAGTAATTTAAAAAAAAGAAAACAGAAAAATGTAGAAGCATAAAGAAAATGTCAAAACAATCTTTACATATTTCATCTGATGTTTTCTTTATTTGCAGTGTTCACATTTAACTCGGAAAAGTTTTCTGGCTAAAGTCATCTTTAGCTACATGTTAAAAGAGGTTTGTTTGTTTTTAATAACATGGTGTTATCATGAAATAAAGTTTATTTGAACTGTAAATAATAACACAAGAATTATAAAATGTTTTCTTTTGTTTATTTCTGTTGCAACCATGGCTATTTTAAATCTTTCAGAGCCTGTTTATAACACCATAATATTATAATATTTATTATTCAAAATAAAATAAAAACTAAAATTGCCACTAGCCTAAAATCATTTTCATTTCCTTTGTAGTATGCAGCAACAAATTCAAAGTTTCCAGTGGAAGGGAAACAACTGTTGTACCTAACAGACAAGTCTATACAGGATGAGTCTTGTACTTACATTGTACTAACTGTTGGTGACAGCAGCTGTGTAATGGAAAGTTTAAAAAACACAACAAAACTTTTCTTCTTCCGTGATGTGATGGTTGAGGATGGTAAATATTTTGTAGTTAATCAAATCAGAATGTTTTCTTACTCTCTCTTCCTGTCTGCTTTTAATAATCATTTAGAATTGTTTATACTTTTGTGTTTAGTTGTCTGTTGTAAACTTATTTTGTTTTGTATTATGTGCACTTCTAATTACTGCTTTATTTATTTATTATTAACCATTCACCACTGAGATGTATTGTCAAACATTTTAACTATGGTAGAAGTAGACATTCTGAACCAGTGAAAACACACCAAAGATTTTGTATACCTCACTATGGACATAATAATCCATGTATATTTAAACATTTTCAGCTATTTTCTTACTCACACTACATTTCCAATCTGTTTCTCATAGCTTGTGATGTAACTGATAATAGCAAATAACAGACTGGCAGCAATATTGAGTAATTTACTTAGTAATAATTGTAATAAAGCAATGACTTAAAATAATACATTGACACAGATGTTTATGTTAGCTGTTATTATATCTTTTTTATCTTTGAGGAAAGTGTCAGATAGACAGATATACAGACATATTTGATGTGCAGAGTGAGAGATTCATTGACAGAAACTTCACATCTGAAACTTTACAAGAGTTGAACTGTCTCGATGTCAGATTGCCACAAATATCAAACATGAGTACAGAACTCTCTCTAGTGACTATTACAGGTAATGTTAACTAACAGGTTAGTAATTAGAACTAGTTAACTAATTACAATAAATACACTACTCAATGACCTAGTTAAAATTATAGGTAAGATATAGGGTTTTTTACATATAAGGAGACATAATTTTTGGAATATTTGATATATGTAAATATAAGTCTTTCCCCCACCTTTATTTTTAAACCAGTATCTGTATTTCCTTAGAATTAATTTATAATTCAAAATGTGACATACATTCATACATATTAATGTAATAAATCATATATAAAACACAGCATGCAAAATGAATATTACAGTATTGTTTTAACATAATGGAAATTATTTTATGAAGTTTTAGGATTGCTGGCTTTAATTCTTTTTCTTTCCTGTGTAATATTTTCAGGATGTGTTTGTGACGTGGATGATGAAGCATCATACAGCTGGGATGTTTGTGATCACTGTCACTCTAACAGACTGACAAGAAGTCACATGTAACTTTCAAATGTTATTGTCTAATTGCCTATTCAAAACAGCACTCCTGTAAATGAGGCTATCTGATTTTCTTCTTTACTTAGAATCTTGTTAAATGTTTTCCATTCTAAGATATCTTTACATAGAAATCATGTTAGACCGGTCCAATAAAAAAATAATAATAAAATATTTTGAGGTGTGTGTGCGTGTGTATTTGTCTGTCTCTGTCTTAACATATCTGATTATGATGAGAAAATAATAATTAAAAATCTTGTTTCAGTGTAAATATTTGTGTATTTTCAGAGAACTGTTTTGTTTGAAATGTCAGAAACCAGTGACATCTCCAGAGACAAGGATGAAAATGGAGGTGTTTGTAGACACCGGTCAGGTTTCTTCTCGGTCTAGACTAAAAGTTGATGTGAGTATTTTTTATTTTGTTAAACTGTGGTTAAATAAATTCAAGACATTATGAACATTTCTCATTGTCAATATTTTTTATTCATATATACTGTGACAAACAATAATTTTCTTTTTAGAACTAATTATTGTAAGTCATAGTAATTATAATTATATTTGTGCACTTTCTTTATTTCAAAGAAAATTTAAGAAAAAGAAATAAAAGAAGAACATATAATTAAAATAAAACTGAAATAGTTATAATAATAAAACTATTCATTTTAAGTGAAGAACACAAAATATATTTAACATATTAGTTCATCTCATTAAACACATTTGCCAATTGTTTTTATTTTTTTTTAGTTATTACAGTCAACTATTAAAGAATTGTTGCCTGTTAGCCAAAATGAAGAGGTAAGTTAAACAACAACAACAATAGTAGTAATAATAATGACAAAAATAACAACATCAGCAACAAGAACAAAAACAACAACTTAACAATAGTAGTAATAATTAATAATGGAATGAACAGCAATTCTATTTTTATTTCTGTCATATGTAATTATATCTATGATCTTTAAAAATAAAACAGACAAAAAGTTCTATTTTAATAATATATGTTAATTTTCATATTCTGGAAATTTTAAAAATTGATAAAGTGGCTAAAGGTGATAGTTGTATTTACCAACTTTTTATTATTATTTATGATTTTATTATGATTATTATTATGATTATTATTATAATTATTTTTTTCAGGGTTACAATATTAACAGTATTTTGATGAAAGAAGTTGGACTGTTGAGGTGTTTTATTGAAACGATAACAACACAAAACAATCAGATGTTAATATATGCGAAAGAAATTGAGACATGATTTTTCTTTTTATATTTAATAATTTTAATAAAAAAATATTTGCCTTTGTGAAAATTCAAGGTATTTATGAAAACAAATATGAAACAGCACTCTGATCAAAATTAGATATATTTTTATCTGTGATTATTTTAGCTTTTAATTAATATTCTGTTTAAGAATTTTATGAATGAGGATCCAGTTCCTTTATTGTTATTGTTTTAGTTCTAAATTGTATTTTTAACGTATTATTATTTTCTTTTTGATTTTAACTTTAGTTTTTAAAAATTAAAATGCTTTTATTTAATTTTATTTTTTTGTTTTTTTAAAAAACAAACCAAATTTGCAAAACATATATGTATTAATATACTTACAACAAAAACGAGTTACTTGAGTTTGTACGCAAAATTTCTGACTATCATAGCTCTAATTTTTAACGTTCTACGATGTTTAAAACCTCTTCATTATTAAATCATGGAAATAACACAAGCTATCGTACCTTGTGTTAATCCCAAGATGGCGATTTGCAGATAATGACGTCATGTAACGACGAGCATTTTGGCTTCACGTGATCATGAATTACGTCAAAGTGGATTTATACTTCCGCCGTCTTCTGTGAATAAACGTTTAAAACACTGGCTTTTTGTTGTTTTCTTTTCCTTTCTTTTTTTTTTTTTTTCTGAAGTGTTCCACAACGGTGTCATTCATTTCTGAGTCATAAATATTTTCAAAACGAAACATTTATAGTACACAGTTAACGTCTTGACATATTACAATAACTAATAACTTCACATCCTGATTGATTTTTATTATTATTATTTTTTTTATTTTTTTTATTTATTATTTAAGTGAAAATAATATTAGGCCTACTGCTTCTGCTTGTAATAGTAATAACAACTGTAATATTATATTTGGGATTTATGTGATAATTCTAAAAGAATTTATTTATTAAGAGTTGGAATAATAATGTATTTACTAAATTTGTTCGTGAAACCAGTTTACTACCATAACGACTATCATGGGACATATCAAAACTTTAAGTATTTCGTTCAGACAGGAATTTGAAAATAAAATAAAATAAAATTAAATTAAAAATTAAAAAAAAAGAAGAAAACATAAATAATAATAATAATAATAATAATAATAATAATATTAATAATAATTTGAAAATGTTGCAATGATTAAATAATAACTATAGCAGTTATTTTGTTTTGTTTTAAATTTATCAGTTACACATTTAATATAAAAGATAAGTCTGTTTATTTTTTTTATATTACGTTAACTGGTTAAAAGAAGAGCTAAATAAATAAATGATATAACAGTTCCATCAGTTATTATATTCACGTTTTTCAAAAATGTTTGGCAACCTCTATGACCAAATACTTTTGTTTAAATGGTTTTGAAATTATGATACAACCCCTCATCATCCGGGCAGACGCGTCACCAGCCTCGGTTTGAAATATGTGCACGGATCACCGCCATATTGGTTAAATTTTTGTAAAAATATGTCCCTTGAATCTGAACCTGTAACTCATATACAGGTGGAAAATATCGGTGGTAAGATTAAAAAACATCTAAAGATTATTATTAATCAAACTGCCGCAAAAGATAGTCTGGGTCATCATCTTTGACCTAGATATTCGCGTGCTAATTTCACGACAGTTGCGCTCAGTCAAACAGTAAAACTGGGCGCAGTAATCTCGTTCAATCAAGATATTCCTACTCCAGAAGAACTAGATGCAGGCTTTAGTTTGGAGTAGGAATACTTTATGATTTAGGCCACTTTGCAAGAAAGTCCGTTGTGAATTATAAAAAAAATGTAGGTTAATGATTTGAAAACTGAAATAAAATGTATAGCCGTTGCATCTACGATCAGTCAAGCTGTTTCATGAGCATGGCCTCAAAGTCTTGTCGTCCGAACGATTTTTGTGTTGTCCTAAACCCATTGTTGTTTATGTTACGTTACGTGTAGAGTCTATTTTAAGCGCAAATGTCAAGTAACAAAAACAAAAATATAATAACAGAAAAAATATGCATATTTACATTATCGGCGACGCTATTTGCTACTCATTCACAAAGAACATCTTTTGTGTGGCCTTTCCTATAACATGTTGCTATGTAGTGTTGATGGATAAAGTACATGTTATAATATAACAAATAACCATTAAAGCACATGTATGTAATTTATGGGAGCTAGAAATATAATGTTTTAACAATGTAAACTGGAAAGTAATTTAAGAAGAAACAAAAAGTGTAATATATATTTAAAAGAAATTACACCTATTCACAGTAATTTAATCAAATCAGCTCATTCTGGGTGTCATGTTAACTAGTCACATTTAAGCAAAGAATAGTTTCTTTATTTTTAATTCTATAATGATATATTTAAATACTACTAATTTAAAAAAAAAAATCAATATCACCATGTTGCTAAAAACAGAATAGAATAAAAAAATAAAATAAAAAAGGTTTTAAAGTAAATAATGAAACACAGGCTTTCACTGAATAATCTTTTTGCTGTTTATTTTTCTATGTTCTGCACTGTTAAATTCAGCAAAATTATTATTGTTTTCTATATCAATCACGTGGATATATTTTGGATTAAATAAAATAATTAAACAATACACAAGAACAGTGTCCAGAAGATAACAATGAATGATACTGGTAACTGAGAAAGTATTGTTAGTTTGTAGTGCTAATACTTGTTTTCTTTAATAGTTATTTCTTTATAAAACAAATATTTGTAATTGTGTATGATTTGAAACATCTTTAAATAAAGTGGAAACATTTTTATTTATGTGCATACACAAATTTACATATAAAGAATATATATTAAAAAGGTTTTCATTTAATTCAGTGTAAATATTATTGTTCAAAAGGAAAGAAAATACATATGTAAGATATAAAAGTAGTTGTTAGGATATCTGAGTTTAGATTAAAAAAATTAAATAATAAAATTAAAAAATGAACTTCTGACGTTTCCCAAATATTAAATTTTGATTATTTCATAAATTATGAAGTAGATTAAAAAATGATCTGATGAAAACCATTGATTTTATTTTACAAATTAAAATAAATATATGAATACTTTGTAATTTATGTAATAAACTGTTTCAAAGAAAAGGAAAGAAAATTGACAGGTTTTGCCACTTTTTTTTTTTTGAAGTAACAATTTATAAAATTATTCATTTTCATTTTGTTTTAAAAGTAAATGAGTTTTATTTTCTCATTTCCATGAATTTCGGGGAAAATAAAAATCTGAAAATATAGTTAAAAATTTAATATTTATAGTATTCTGATTCATTAAGCAAATGTTATGAGTTATCTCCCTTGCAATACAAAACTATTTGAGGTGATATGATTATGATAATGATAATAATAATAATAATAAACATCAAGAATAACAATACAATCTTGAATTTAATTTTTATCCAATAATATTCTGTAAACAAAAATAATCCAAAACAACAGCAACAGCAACCTTCATTCATTTAATTGCTTTGCTCAACCAGTTTCCCATGTTAAATGAGAAAATACACACATTTAATAACAAATATAAAAATATTTGTATTACTTTGAACAGATTACACACAGTACATTGCTCACGTGACCCCAGTGCAGTTGTCCACTGATGGCCTCAACGATGGGACGACGATGGCGTTCATTGATCCGAACCAGACGATTGAGCTGGACCCGAGTCAGACAATCGAGGTGTACCAGGCGATACAGCAGGGCGGAGTCGAGCACATCATCCTGGAGCAGCCTGTCATTGCACAGATCTCTCAGAACTGCGCAGAGCAGGAACACGCAGACACGTCAGAGACCATTCTACTGACACACACACAGGCACCCTCAATACCTGCCCCGCCCGTCAAACCTCCTGTGGGAAAGGTACGTTACAACTTTACTGTTGAGTCTGTGATATAACATCTAATGTTGTTTTGTTGTTACAGCCAAGTTTAGTCCAGTATGATAATTAAAATATACAAACAGTTGAAAGTTGCAGATGTTAACTATTAGTGACAGGTTACTACTACAACAACTACTACTGTTATAACTATCACAATCACTATTACTATTGCTGTTACTACAACTACTACTACTATTTCTAGTAGCCCTATCATTAGTACTACTACTGCTACTTTTACTATTATGCTGTTCTAATTACTAGTACTACCACCATCACCACTGCTATTATTACTACTACTCCTTCCACCACTACTACAACTACTACTTCTACATCACTACAACACTATCAGTCATACAGCAGCTGGTATGATGTTGTTGTTAGTACAACAATATTACTACTACTACTGCTGTGACAACAACTACTGTTTACTTATGTGCAGGGTCCGTTTCCGTGTGACTACTGTGAGAAAATCTTTCCCAAGTGGAAACAGCTACAGCGGCACATCAAGTCTCACGAAGATGACAAGCCTCACCGGTGTGTGCAGTGTCCGATGTCGTTCAACGTGGAGGAGAACCTGCACCTGCACATGGCCACCCACGTGGGGGAGAACAGCACCCCCACCTGCCCCGAGTGCGGCAAGACGTTCAGCCGCGTGGCAAGTCTGAAGGCTCACATCATGATGCACGAGAAGGAAGAAAACGTCATGTGTCCAGAATGTGGAGACGAGTTTGGAATACAGGTACGTTTGATTAAATCTTTTCAGTATCTTGTGTTACTTTATAACATTATTCAAATCTTGTCATGTTGAAAATCAAATATTATTTATTTAATAACAACAGTCTTTGAAATTCAGTCATGAAATTAAAGATTTTCTTTTAATGTAGTTATTTGAAATTATGTTATTATTTTCTTACTGTCATAAAAGTGTACTTATTTTCCAAATGTGAGAAATAAGAAAAAGGCAATGAGAAAAACTAATTAACTTTATCAGAATCAGCTGGACAGACACATGCAGGAACACAGAGATGAACAGAACAAGCGAAATCACATCTGTCGCCAGTGCAACGTGGAGTTCTCGAAGCTCGTCATGCTGCGCGAACACATGAAACAACACTACAAAGTCAAGTGAGAACAAACATCTTTACACTTCATTTTATTTTTTAATCATATTTCTCTTAATGAAACAACACTACAAAGTCAAGTGACAACTTACATCTTTATACTTCATTTTATTTTTTAATCATATTTCTCTTAATGAAACAACACTACAAAGTCAAGTGACATCTTACATCTTTATACTTCATTTTATTTTTTAATCATATTTCTCTCAATGAAACCAAACAAAATTTATTCTTAATATTCCTTCAGAAAATTTCTACTTGCCAGAATAAAATAATTATTTTTGTGAATGTATCTCTGTTCTTTCTGAGTGGATGGTTATATGTTTGTTTGTTGTTTTAAAATCCCATTTCCACTTTATTCCCAATTTTTGTTTTGTTTCAGACAATCATTATTTCATCGCACATATAAACGGAACATTGATCGCTCGACATTTCATCATCGGTGTAAATATTGTCCCAAGTCATTTCAGAAACCAAGTCAACTCGTGCGTCACGAGCGAATACACACAGGTAGACTCTCAGTGAATTACTTTAATTAACATCATACATTTGCTCTCAGTGAATTACTTTAGTTAACATCATACATTTGCTCTCAGTGAATTACTTTAGTTAACATCATACATTTACTCTCAGTGAATTACTTTAGTTAACATCATACATTTACTCTCAGTGAATTACTTTAATTAACATCATACATTTACTCTCAGTGAATTACTTTTATTAACATCATACATGTAAAATGGTTTCTTACTTAATTACACTCATCTCTTAGTCATGAGTTCATTTATTTGTTTCATTCTTCATTCCTTCCTTCCTTCATTTGACTTTCAGTTAATTAGCTCTAAATTTATTTATTTATACATTCAATGATTTATTTATTTATTTATCACTAATCAGATAAAGAATTATGTACTAGATATGTTCTTACATTGCAGGTGAACGACCTTTCAAGTGTGACATGTGTGACAAGGCATTCAACCAGAAGGGGGCGCTGCAGATACACATCACTAAACACACGGGTGACAAGCCACACATGTGTGAATTCTGTCCCATGACTTTTGCTCAGAAAGGAAACCTGCGCGCTCACATACAGGTGTGACAGTCTTTACATACTAGCGACAGCAACCACAACAACAGCAACTTTATAATGATAATGATAATGATAATAAAAATAATAATAAAATTAAATAGTAAAAAGAAGAGTATAGCAATAATAAAAATAAAAACAAGAACAGTAGGATAATAATAATAATAATAACAACAATAGCAGTAAAAGTATTTGATAATATTACAGTGCTGTGATGCATAGGAATAACGACTGTGTTAGATATTTTGATAATTAAACACTATGACTATAAAACGTGTTTTTTCACACAGAGAGTTCACACAGTGTCCAAGGACGCAGACACGCTGGCGTTCAAGTGTGAAGAGTGCAGCTGTGTGTTCAGAAAACTCGGCAGTCTGAACGCTCACATCAGCAGAGCCCACTCAGAAACCACAGTCAGTACAGATTGTGTTTGTCAGAGAATTAATGTGTGTCTGTATGTGTCTGTGACTGTCTCTGTATGTGTGTGTGTGTGTGTCTCTGTGATTGTCTCTGTGTATGTATGTATGTGTGTGTACATTGTTGATATGTTGATGTGTGTGTACATTGTTGATGTGTGTGTATTGTTGATAAGTTGATGTATGTGTGTGTATTGTTGATAAGTTGATGTATGTGTGTGTATTGTTGATAAGTTGATGTGTGTGTGTGTACATTGTTGATAAGTTGATGTATGTTTGCAGACAATGAACTCACAGATGTGTGTGTGTTGTTGGTAAGTTGATGTGTGTGTGTGTATTGTTGATAAGTTGATGTATGTGTGTATTGTTGATAAGTTGATGTATGTGTACATTGTTGATAAGTTGATGTGTGTTTGCAGACGATGAACTCACAGATGGGAATGCAGCGTGTGAACGGAGACGACCCATCTAACGTCAATGACAACGTCATACAGCAGCTGCTGGAGTTGTCAGAACAAGTTCCTTCAGGAGATCTACCTGACCACACAGCTCACCAACCTTCACAACAAGAACAGGTAACACTCACTTCTTTCAGGTGTCTTTAGCAATTAACAAATCCATGTTTTCTTTTCTCTAACATAACTTATTGATTTTAATTTTTAAAAATTCAGTTTTCAGTGTGGAAGTTTTAGAACTCACAAGTTTTTTATTTAATAAAGCAAATACACATTTTAAATAATCTCACAGCATAAATCCTTTATATTCATATTTCAAAATAAAGTTTGTTAATGTGACTTTCTGTGTTCAAATTTATATCTGGACTTTGGCATGAGTTACCAGTTCCTTATTTTAGATGGCACCATCCAGTCTGAATTGCCTAAATCAGTTTTAAATCAAACTGGAGACTGACATTTTGAACAGGGGAGTATTATTTCTCTCTGTTAAATCTAAATGTAGTTTTGTTTTTTTCACAGGCTGATCTGGCAGGCTCAGTTCCGTCTGACATCTTACAACAAGCGTTAGAGAACAGCGGCCTCTCCACTGACCAGAGTGGACAGAAAGGACGAAGCATTGTGTCCACTATAGCCGGGATGACCGTCACCACAACGAAACTCAGCTCACACCTGTCCAGTCTGACCGTCCAGGACCCAGCCACAGGAACCATAAAAAAACACGTCATCAGAAAGGTGAGCACACGCTTTACTAGCTAATGTTTGTTATAGTTAAAAATACTGTCACTGGTTTCATGTTTATAATAAAAAAACACATCACAAAGGTGAACACACATTTTATTTAGTTATAGTTAAACATATTGTCACTGATTTCAGGATTAGGTCTGTCTGTTATGGCACAAATAAAATACCTATGTATTTTAGTCTATTATACACCAGCTGATTGTTCAGCCTCTTTATAAACTGTGTCTACTGTATATTCCAAGCTTTACTACTAATAAATTATGACAAGTGTCCATTCTGCTCTCTTACATTTTTACTTTCTTAGAAAGAAATATTCATACCACTCTCAATATAGTTTTAGAATTCTTAATTTAATAATATCTTTTTTCTATTTTGTTTTATAATAATAATTATTGTTGTTATTGTTATTATTATTGTTGTTGTTATTGTTATTGTTGTTGTTTTTGCAGATAAATGGGGTGAGATGGCATCAGTGCACCTACTGCTCTAAAGAGTTTAAGAAACCCAGTGATCTCGTGCGACACATTCGCATTCACACACACGAGAAACCGTACAAGTGTACGCAGTGCTTCCGTGCATTCACTGTTAAAAGCACTCTCACTGCTCACTTGAAGGCTCACAGTGGAATAAAAGACTACAAGTGTGACGAGTGTGAGAAGCTGTTTTCTACTCAGGGAAGTCTGAAAGTTCACGTCAGACTTCACACAGGTCTGTCTGTCTGTCTGTCTTTGTTTATTTGTTTATTTTATCTACTAGTTTGTTTACTTCTATGTATGTTCATACTGATGTTAAAGACAGCAGAAATACCAGTTCTCTGATGTGGTTCTCAATTTTATATTTCACAGAATGTAAATTAGTTTGCAGTTTCACTGTGTGTGTGTGAAAGTTAGCATCTGTAATCAGAACTAATACAGTTTTAATGTTGTAACTGTAAAACGAGCTGTTGGAAGTTCTAGTTTTTTATTACAGCAGTATGTGACTTGTATAAATTTAAATACATTTTAATGTTGCCAGTATTTTCTGCATTCACAGTAATACTGGTAACATCCACACGAGTAACTTTGTTGTTGTTGTTGTTGTTGTTGTTGTTGTTGTTGTTGTTATAATAATAATAATTATTATTATTATTGTTATTATTATTGTTATTATTATTATTATTATTATTATTATTATTATTATTATTATTGTTATTATTGTTATTATTATTGTTATTATTATTTTATTATTGTTATTATTATTGTTGTTATTATTGTTATTATTATTATTATTGTTGTTATTATTGTTATTATTGTTATTATTATTGTTGTTATAATCACTGCATTAAGATTATTATTATTATTATTATTATTAACTGCTCACATTATTATTGTTATTATTATTGTTGTTATTACTGTTATTACTGTTTTCAGGTGCCAAGCCGTTTGAGTGTAATCACTGCAGTCTGAGACAGCCTGCCGACAACTGCTCACAGGAAGGCAATTCTCATGTTGTCTCACTTTCTGGTTCAATCATACTGTTTTCTCATGTTTCAGCAAGTAGTATTTTCTAAACAACTGGTTCAATCATCTGTTTTCAGCCTGTTTGACAAGCCCTTTTCAAACAACTGGTTCAATCCTCATTTCCGACACAGGTCACTTTCTGGTTTAATCATACTGTTTTCTCATGTTTCAGCAAGTAGTGTTTTCTGTGCAACTAGTTAAATCTACTGTTTTTCTAACATCTAATAAATAATATGCTCTAATCAACTGCCTCAAACATTGTAGTGGGTTGTTTTTTTGTTTTTATTTAAATTTAAAAATTTATTTTCCGTAAGAGGAGATGATGTTAAAGCATGTTGAATATTGTTGTTGAGCTCTAAGTCTGATTTTCAGGTCTGATTCAGCAGCCTCCCAGAAACAACCAGGTGTTCAGTACTTACCTGGAGGAAGCCGGCACGGTTGACCGACCTTACAAATGTACTTACTGTCGTCGTGGTTTCAAAAAGTCCAGTCACCTCAAACAACACGTCAGATCTCACACAGGTTCTTTATTTTTCTCATTATTTGTCACATTTTAACTTGCACGCAAAACAGTTACTGTATGTGAAAAATGAATATAAATATACAAAGATTAAAAATGTTTAAAAATATGTGTTACAGAAGAGAAACCATTTCGATGTAACCAGTGTATGAGGTTGTTTAAGTATGTGTATATTAATATACAAAGATAAAAATGTTTTTAAATGTGTGTTACAGGAGAGAAACCGTTTCGGTGTAACCAGTGTATGAGGTCATTTAAGTGTGTATATAAATATACAAAGATAAAAATGTTTAAAAATGTGTGTTACAGGAGAGAAACCGTTTCGGTGTAACCAGTGTATGAGGTCGTTTGTGAGCAGTGGGGTGCTGAAGGCTCACTCCCGCACTCACACCGGCGTCAAGTCTTACAAGTGTCTCATCTGTGACAACATGTTCACCACCAACGGCAGCCTGAAGCGTCACATGTCCACTCACAGCGAGGTCCGTCCATTCATGTGTCCGTACTGCCAGAAGACTTTCAAAACCTCCGTGAACTGCAAGAAACACATGAAGACACACAGGTAGCACTGATCATTTACATCCTGCGTTTCTCGTTAATAATCACAAAGACTTCTTTGTAACCAGTGAAATTTTTTTACCTATTTAATGTATATTAGATTTTAATGTATCTATATTTTAGTGCGTAAAAATAGAGATATAAAAAAGAATTATTCATTAATTATAGACAACTTTAAAGTTTGTAGTAGATAATTCAGGAATATAAATTTCAAACTGGTTCTTTTCTTTTCTTCTGTGATTGTATGTCAAAGGCAGATTTCACAGAAATAAAAACAAAACAAATGTTGTATAAAAATTTCAGAATGAACAAAACAAATGTTATATAAAAATTTCAGAACAAAGAAAACAAATGTTAAAAAAATTTCAGAATGAACAAAGAAAACAAATGTTATATAAAAATTTCAGAATGAACAAAGAAAACAAATGTTATATAAAAATTTCAGAATGAACAAAGAAAACAAATGTTATATAAAAATTTCAGAATGAACAAAGAAAACAAATGTTATATAAATTTCAGAATGAACAAAGAAAACAAATGTTATATAAATTTCAGAATGAACAAAGAAAACAAATATTATATAAATTTCAGACATGAGAAAAGAAAACAAGTGTTGTATAAATTTCAGACATGAGCAAACAAAACAAATGTATAAATTTCAGAATAAACAAAACATTGTATAAATTTCAGAATAAACAAAACAAATGTTATATATAAAATTTCAGACATGAGTAAACAAATATTGTATAAATTTCAGAATGAACAAAACAAATGTTATATATAAAATTTCAGAATGAATAAAGAAAACAAATGTTGTATAAATATTTCAGACATGAGTAAACAAAACAAGTGTTGTATAATTTCAGACATGAGTAAACAAATGTTGTATAAATATTTCAGAACAAACAAAACAAGTGTTGTATAATATTTCAGAACAAACAAAACAAGTGTTGTATAATATTTCAGACATGAGTTGGCTCTCCAGGCGCTGCAGTCAGACGATCCTGAACTTCAGCAGGCCGCTGAGGACTCCGCCAACGCGCAGATGCCGATGGACAACGCCATGACTCAACCACAGACACCAGCAGACCTGTCAGCCCTGCAGCACCAAGACATCGGCAACACCACCACCATCACGCAGCAGGACGTGGTTACCACGACAACGATGGGACAGCAGGAGATGCAGACAAACCAGGTGTTGAGTCAGACAGGACTGCAAGATGAGCTGAATGCAAACACAACTCTACAGCAACAACTACACAACTTCAACCAGCAGGTTTAAAAACTGTTTATTAATTGATTTATTCAGTAAATATGTTCACAAAAACATTTCAGATATGTAATATCTACATGCACAAACACACACACAGATACACACATTTACAGACACACAACAGTTATGAAATGTGAAAGAAAGTTTAGAGTAAAAGTTTATTGTTTGTTTTAATTGTAGAAAGATTTCTTACAGGTGTTCGTGCAGCCCAGTTTCACTCAGGGTTTTATCGGTGGTCAGCAGAATTTTAGCCAAATCAACGGTCAGTTTTCACACACTGTCACGTCCACTCTGAATGGCAGTTTGGGTGTGGCCAGTCTGGGCGGTCAGATGACCACACCTCTTGGTAGCCAGGCAACGAATGCACTGAACAATCAGATCAGTGGTCAGCTCAGTTCACTGAGTCACAGTCAGTTTGATATACAGGTAAACAGTTCTTTATCTACCTGTGTCTGTGTGTCTGTGTGTGTGTGTTTCTACCTAACAGTTT
>CM022667.1:6802831-6837831 GCA_012295275.1 Chrysomallon squamiferum
GCTGCTTCAGAACCAGGTTGTCAGCATTGACCCGTCACTACTGCAGCAGCAGAATTACATGCCGGTGTCGTTGACGGTGACAGACAGTCTGAACGGTGCTGCGCTCAGCGAGGGAGTCCTCGCTGCCAACGTCCTGCAGAACCTGGAGGGGATCCAGCTGCACCTGACGTCAAACCTCGGCCAGAACATCCAGATTGCCAGCCTTGACCCCAGCATCCTACAGCAGACTCTGCAGATTGACGCCAGCCTCCTGCAGCAGCTGCAGCAGCAGGGTAACATCAACATCACCATCAACCCCAACGTCCTCACGCAGACTGTGCAGGCAGCCACAGACCCTAACATGGTGCAGGTGCAGACGATGCAGGAAGTCATCAACCCCAACATGATAGTTCAGCCGATGTCGACGATAGTGACGCAGCAGTCGGTGGACGGCGAGTCCAGTGTGCCTGTCACCACAATGACGACGATGTCGGTCGAGCAGGATGCTCACGACTCAGCAGAATACGTTGTGCACGATCAGGTCAGTGAGTTGATATGTTTGAAGTTGTAACACACATCACTTGTTTTTCATTGTGTGTAGGTGTATAAAAGATGGCTGTAGTGTGTATATATGTCTACTGATGTTTAATGTAATACATACATCACTTGTGTTTTACTGGTGTTTGAGTGTGGGTGTGATGTATATAATACAGCTGTAGTGTGTATTGCAAGTTTTGTTCCTGTTTTTATCTGTGTGTTACACATTATGGTGACTGCTGTTTGGTGTGTGTTAATATTTGAGGTATCGTGTGTTACAGTGACATATCATGTGGTACAGTGAAAGGTGTGTTTTAATGTGTGAGAATGTTGGATGTGAGGTTGCAGTGTTTGAGAACAGTTGTCTCTGTTGTTACAGTCTGTGTAGATCACAGTTTCTGCATGTAGTCCACTCTGGCTGGTGTGTAAAGAAACTTAGATCAGACTGAATGTTTTTAGATCACAGTTTCTGCATGTAGTCCACTCTGGCTGGTGTGTAAAGAAACGTAGATCAGACTGAATGTTTTAGATCACAGTTTCTGCATGTAGTCCACTCTGGCTGGTGTGTAAAGAAACTTAGATCAGACTGAATGTTTTTAGATCACAGTTTCTGCATGTAGTCCACTCTGGCTGGTGTGTAAAGAAACTTAGATCAGACTGAATGTTTTAGATCACAGTTTCTGCATGTAGTCCACTCTGGCTGGTGTGTAAAGAAACGTAGATCAGACTGAATGTTTTTAGATCACAGTTTCTGCATGTAGTCCACTCTGGCTGGTGTGTAAAGAAACGTAGATCAGACTGAATGTTTTTAGATCACAGTTTCTGCATGTAGTCCACTCTGGCTGGTGTGTAAAGAAACTTAGATCAGACTGAATGTTTTTAGATCACAGTTTCTGCATGTAGTCCACTCTGGCTGGTGTGTAAAGAAACACAGTTTCTGCATGTAGTCCAGATCAGACTGAATGTTTTTAGATCACAGTTTCTGCATGTAGTCCACTCTGGCTGGTGTGTAAAGAAACTTAGATCAGACTGAATGTTTTAGATCACAGTTTCTGCATGTAGTCCACTCTGGCTGGTGTGTAAAGAAACTTAGATCAGACTGAATGTTTTAGATCACAGTTTCTGCATGTAGTCCACGTAGATCAGACTGAATGTTTTTAGATCACAGTTTCTGCATGTAGTCCACTCTGGCTGGTGTGTAAAGAAACGTAGATCAGACTGAATGTTTTAGATCACAGTTTCTGCATGTAGTCCACTCTGGCTGGTGTGTAAAGAAACTTAGATCAGACTGAATGTTTTTAGATCACAGTTTCTGCATGTAGTCCACTCTGGCTGGTGTGTAAAGAAACTTAGATCAGACTGAATGTTTTTAGATCACAGTTTCTGCATGTAGTCCACTCTGGCTGGTGTGTAAAGAAACTTAGATCAGACTGAATGTTTTTAGATCACAGTTTCTGCATGTAGTCCACTCTGGCTGGTGGTGTAAAGAAACGTAGATCAAATGTTTTAGATCACAGTTTCTGCATGTAGTCCACTCTGGCTGGTGTGTAAAGAAACGTAGATCAGACTGAATGTTTTTAGATCACAGTTTCTGCATGTAGTCCACTCTGGCTGGTGTGTAAAGAAACGTAGATCAGACTGAATGTTTTTAGATCACAGTTTCTGCATGTAGTCCACTCTGGCTGGTGTGTAAAGAAACGTAGATCAGACTGAATGTTTTTAGATCACAGTTTCTGCATGTAGTCCACTCTGGCTGGTGTGTAAAGAAACGTAGATCAGACTGAATGTTTTAGATCACAGTTTCTGCATGTAGTCCACTCTGGCTTTGTAAAGAAACTCACAGTGTTTTAGATCACAGTTTCTGCATGTAGTCCACTCTGGCTGGTGTGTAAAGAAACTTAGATCAGACTGAATGTTTTTAGATCACAGTTTCTGCATGTAGTCCACTCTGGCTGGTGTGTAAAGAAACGTAGATCAGACTGAATGTTTATTTACACTTCATTTTAAACGTCGTGTTTTTTTCTTTCAGTTCCACTCTGGCTGGTGTGTAAAGAAACTTAGATGACTGCAATGTTTTTAGATCACAGCATGTAGTCCACTCTGGCAAAGAAACTTGATCAGACTGAATGTTTTTAGATCACAGTTTCTGCATGTAGTCCACTCTGGCTGGTGTGTAAAGAAACGTAGATCAGACTGAATGTTTTTAGAGGATGAAGATGAGGCTGGTGAAGGAGGATCAGATGATGGATCATGGACTGTAGTCCACTCTGGCTGGAGTGTAAAGAAACGTAGATCAGACTGAATCATGCATGAAACGTATGGAGTCTTTTTAGAATTCTGATGTTTTCCACACAGGGAGGAAAAGAAACTTAGATCAAAAGAATGTTTTAGATCACAGTTTCTGCACTCCACTCTGGCTGGTGTAATGTAGATCAGACTGAATTTGTTCACAGTTTCTGAACTAGTCCACTCTGGCTGGTGTGTAAAGAAACTTTTGTTCACTGAACTCACAGTTTCTGCATGTAGTCCATGTGGCTGGTGTGTAAAGAAACGTAGATCAGACTGAATTTTTTCACAGTTTCTGAAGTCCACTCTGGCTGGTGTTGTAAAGAAACGTAGATCAGACTGAATGTTTTTAGATTTGTTCACTGAACTCACTGGTGTGTGTAGATCAGACTGAATGTTTTTAGATTTGTTCACTGAACTCCACTCTGGCTGGTGTGTAAAGAAACTTAGATCAGACTGAATGTTTTTAGATCACAGTTTCTGCATGTAGTCCACTCTGGCTGGTGTGTAAAGAAACTTAGATCAGACTGAATGTTTTTAGATCACAGTTTCTGCATGTAGTCCACTCTGGCTGGTGTGTTCAAACTGAACTCACAGTTTCTGCATGTAGTCCACTCTGGCTGGTGTGTAAAGAAACTTAGATCAGTTGTTTTTTAGATCACTGAACCACTCTGGCTGGTGTGTAAAGAAACTTAGATCAGACTGAATGTTTTAGATCACAGTTTCTGCATGTAGTCCACTCTGGCTGGTGTGTAAAGAAACTTAGATCAGACTGAATGTTTTTAGATCACAGTTTCACATGAACTCTGGCTGGTGTGTAAAGAAACTTAGATCAGACTGAACTTTTAGATCACAGTTTCTGTAAGTGTTGGCTGGTGTGTACTGAACTCAACTTAGATCAGACTGAATGTTTTTAGATCACAGTTTCTGCATGTAGTCCACTCTGGCTGGCTGGTAATGTAAGTGTTCACTGAACTCAGACGAATGTTTATTTACACTTCAAAACAACGTTGTTTTCTTCTTTCAGTTGGCGCAGATGACATTACACTGAACTCACGCGAGGCAATGTAAGGATGAAGATGAGCTGGTGAAGGAGGAGGATGATGGACATGGACTCTCTCCTCTGGAGGAGCACAACACAACAATCATGCATGTTCACTGAACTCACTGAAAAGAAGTGTAATGTCACGCGTGTGTAATGTAAGTGTTTGTTCACTGAACTCACGTGTGTAATGTAAGTCTTTGTTCACTGAACTCACGTGTGTAATGTAAGTGTTTGTTCACTGAACTCACGTGTGTAATGTAAGTCTTTGTTCACTGAACTCACGTGTGTAATGTAAGTGTTTGTTCACTGAACTCACGTGTGTAATGTAAGTGTTTGTTCACTGAACTCACGTGTGTAATGTAAGTCTTTGTTCACTGAACTCACGTGTGTAATGTAAGTGTTTGTTCACTGAACTCACGTGTGTAATGTAAGTCTTCACTGAACTCACGTGTGTAATGTAAGTGTTCACTGAACTCACGTGTGTAATGTAAGTCTTTGTTCACTGAATGTAAGTCTTTGTTCACTGAACTCAATGTGTAATGTAAGTTTGTTTCACTGAACTCACGTGTGTAATGTAAGTGTTCACTGAACTCACTCACGTCTTCACTGAACTCACGTGTGTAATGTAAGTGTTCACTGAACTCACGTGTGTAATGTAAGTGTTCACTGAACTCACGTGTGTAATGTAAGTGTTCACTGAACTCACGTGTGTAATGTAAGTCTTTGTTCACTGAACTCACGTGTGTAATGTAAGTCTTTGTTCACTGAATCACGTGTAAATGTTTCACTGAACTCACGCGTGTAATGTAAGACTGAACTCACGCGTGTAATGTAAGTGTTCACTGAACTCACGTGTTCTTTGTTCACTGAACTCACGTGTGTAATGTAAGTCTTTGTTCACTGAACTCACGTGTGTAATGTAAGTCTTCACTGAACTCACGTGTGTAATGTAAGTCTTTGTTCACTGAACTCACGTGTGTAATGTAAGTCTTTGTTCACTGAACTCACGTGTGTAATGTAAGTCTTTGTTCACTGAACTCACGTGTGTAATGTAAGTCTTTGTTCACTGACTTGTTTCATTTCACTCAGCAAATACTGTCTGTTCAGTTGTTCTGTGTATCATTCTGT
Organism: Chrysomallon squamiferum; assembly: GCA_012295275.1. Lineage (NCBI taxonomy): Eukaryota > Metazoa > Mollusca > Gastropoda > Neomphalida > Peltospiridae > Chrysomallon > Chrysomallon squamiferum. The sequence goes on from CM022667.1 coordinate 6,807,807, forward strand.
ATGTGAATGAACAAGACTTGTTGATGCTAAAACAAAAGCCCATTACAGACCAGCAGTTTCATCTTATCTTAAATATCATGTAATGTTTTGTGTAAACACACACACACACACACACACACACACACACAATGTATGAGTGTTTTAATACTATTACTGTTTTATGAATGTACAGGTGTGTAACAAAGGGTTTAAGCGAGCCAGTCACCTGAAGGAACACCTGTCCACGCACATACCTGGTGCTAACGCGAAGAAGACGAAAGCCAAGCCTCACGAGTGTCCAACGTGCGGCAAGGCCTTTCAGAAACCTAGTCAGCTGGACAGACACATCAGAATCCACACCGGTTTGTCCTCACTCTTCTCACTCTGTTTCTCTCTCACTCTTCTCTCCATCTGTGTATCTTTATCTCTGTCTGTCACTTGTTTATAAATTTAAATATGTAAACACCAGCATATAGAAAAAAAAAGTACAATCTAAAGTGTTTTTTTAGATAAAAACAATCTCATTAGATTTAGAGTATGTAGTTAACAAAATGAGATATTTTAGATCATTTAAATTTTTGTTACTATGAAAAACAAATATAATAAAGAAATAATATTAGAAAACCTAACTTTTTTTACTGACAAATGTTTATTTGTAACCTCACACTCTGCTTGATAGCATCTCTTTCTTTTTTTCTTTAATTTGCTCTCTTAGTTGGCAGCAAACATGTGCACACACAATACACACACACAAACACACACACACACAAACACACACACAGATTCATGCACACACAGATTCATGCACACACAAATACATACACACACACAAAAACACACATGCTACTATAAAATGTTTAAAATTTGCTCTGTTATCACTTGTTTCCGATGCAGGTGAACGTCCGTTTGTGTGTGGGATGTGTAACAAGGCGTTCAACCAGAAGAACGCCCTGCAGATCCACCTGAAGAAGTACAGTGGGGAGCGGCCTCACAAGTGCAGCTACTGCCCCCTCGCCTTCATCCAGAAAGGAAACCTCAAAACTCACATCAAGCGAGCCCACCACATCGACATGGTCAACTCCATGAATCTTCCTCACAACTTCAACACCTCATCCAATCCAGAAACAGTCGGCATCAACACCACCAGCGCAGGCGACACAGGGGTCGAAGGTCAAGGACCCGAAGAAAGTCTCGACCTTTCCGAAGTGGCTGATCTCTTTCAGAATTAGCTTGGTGATTGTTTTGAAAGGTCAAGGTCACCAGGAAACCTTTAACCTCTGTTTTGAACCTGTAAAATGTCTGAGAAAAGATATTTTAAAAAGTCGTTACTGCTTGCTATTTCTCCCGGAACATGTTAAACTGAAATGTCACAGTATTAAGAAAACGTTGATCTTTTTCTTATGTGTTTGATGTAACACTCTGATAAACAGTTCTGTGTGTTTGATGTAACACTCTGATAAACAGTTCTGTGTGTTTGATGTAACACTCTGATAAACAGTTCTGTGTGTTTGACGTAACGCTCTGATAAACAGTTCTGTGTGTTTGATGTAACACTGATAAACAGTTCTGTGTGTTTGATCTAACGCTCTGATAAACAGTTCTGTGTGTTTGACGTAACACTGATAAACAGTTCTGTGACATTTGTGAACACAAAAATGATGTGATATTGGACAAGATCTGAAACTTGAGCTCAAAGTCTGACATTGTTGTTTTTTTTGTTTGTTTTTTTGAGACTTTATTTGTTTGTGGTTTCATAAATTAACACGAGGTGATTTTTCAAACAACAAAATTAAAACATAAGTTTTCTTCTTATAAAACACTATTGCAGAAATATGAAAAATAGTTTTCAAAGGAACAATGTTAATTAAAAAATCAAAAAAAAAAAGTGAAATACTACAGATTTGACTAAGAACTAACAGAAAACTATTTTTTTTTTTTTTTTTTTTTTTTTTATTTTTATCTAAACTAACACGTTTTTCATAGACATGTGGCCGTTTTAGACCGACTGAAACCTCGAAGGTTTTTATACGAGGAAACGAAATGTGGCTTTTAGATCAGTGATATAAAAACTCTGTACAGAGAAACAGTTGGTTTGGGTTTTAGACCAACTGTACTGAACAAAAACAAGTTAGGAAAACAGCTGTTCTGAAACACACTGAGAGAGGCGTGGTGTTTTAGACCAACTGTACTGAACAAAAACAAGTTAGGAAAACAGCTGTTCTGAAACACACTGAGAGAGGCGTGGTGTTTTAGACCAAACTGCTGTGCGACACCCAGAGAACACTCAGGTTTTTTAACAATGGACCAAACTGCCTTGTATTGCAATATTATATTTATTTGTTAACTGTTGTCTGTTTACATAAAACATTTTCAACTTTCTAGTGTTGACATTATTTCTCTGTTCTTTCAGATTTAAAAGCCAGAACATTAACTGTTGTACTCAGCCTCAGTCTTTGTAAGCTTTTTGTATTCCTGGAATAATTTTAATTTTTAATGTTTTCTGGCTTGGTTTTTTTTTATAATGTTAGTAGCAGCCTGTACTAAACAATTTTAACGATTATACCTAATACACAAGAATCATGTTATTCCAAAATATATCTACATACATACACATAGACACACACAACAGAGACGCCTGAAGAACAAAATAAGTGAACAGACTAATATGAACTGCAGACTTACATTTCATTATAAAAATAATTAATGTTTCGTGATAAAATCTGAAATACTGCAGTGTCTGTTTGTTTACACAGCAACACCTGTCAAATAGTTCAGTTTACTTTTGGATAAAATAAAATAAATAATTAATTAAATAAAATCAAAATATAATTTTAAATAAATAAAAACAGTAAAATAGATAAATAAGCAAAAATAACAGAAGGAAAAAATAAAAAAGACACGACTATGTAATTTATAGAGAACTCGTAATTTTTATAACTCAACTTTGCTTTATAGTTTTACAAAATTTATTTAAATTTTTTGTATTTATATTTTCAGAATATAATTTATAAATCTAAAAAAAATGACAAATTTTAGCACTTAATAACAATAGTCAAAGAACAAATACACATTTGAAAGTGAAGCAAATTTATTCACAGAAAGAAATTGTAATATAATGTAAACATTGATAAAACAATGTAAACAATAATTGTAGGATATTGTAATATAATGTAAACATTGATAAAACAATGTAGTCTTTAATAATGTAGAACACTGTAAATCAATGTAAACAATAATGTAGGAAACTGTTATATAAGGATTAGCAATGTAGAGATAACAATGTAAATATTAGTAATGTAGGATAATTCAGTGTAAACATTTAGTAATGTAATACAATGTAAAAACTGAGGATGAATTTTAGGACTGTAAAACAGAGCCAAGTCCAGATAAATAATAATAATAATAATAATAATAATAATAATAATAAACCATAAAATAACATTTAAAAAAAAAAAAAATAATAATAATAATAATAATAATAATAATAATAAAAAAACCATAAAATAACATTTAAAAAAAAAAAAAAAAAATAATAATAATAATATAATAAGTACAGGAATTAAATAATAATAAATAAATAAATTTAATTATTTGAACTAAGCTCAGTTTAAAAAATATGGAGAGAGAGAGAAAAAAAGAAGATAAATAAAGGACGTTAAAAATGGGATTAAATACTTAAAGCTTTAATTAAATTTGGCCATATTTGTGCCCACAAGGATTTCAACCAATCAAACAACATATACAAAGTTATTTATAGACAATGAGGCTTTGCCTGCACATGACGTATGTACACAAACATTAATACATTGTATATATTAATGACATAACAAGTAATTTAAATTCAACACAAGAAATTCTTTTTTAAAACAGGATGAAGTTTTTTATTTAAAATTTTATTATATAAATAAAATAAAAATTAAGTAAGTAAATAATAAATTGAAAACATGACTAACAGTGAGTAAAAATTGAATCAAAGTTGTTTTTGTTTTGTTTAATATGTTTTAATGAATAAAAGAATGGATATGTATGCATGTATATGAGTACATACAAATGTGTATGTATGTATATGTGTGTATGTGTTTATGTAAGTATATGTTTGTAAGTATGTGTGTGTATGTAAGTATATGTTTGTAAGTATGTATATCAGCATATATGTGTGTTTATGTAAGTATATGTATGTAAGTATGTGTGTGTATGTAAGTATATGTTTGTAAGTATGTATATCAGTATATATGTGTGTTTATGTAAGTATATGTATGTAAGTATGTGTGTGTATGTAAGTATATGTTTGTAAGTATGTATATCAGTATATATGTGTGTTTATGTAAGTATATGTATGTAAGTATGTGTGTGTATGTAAGTATATGTTTGTAAGTATGTATATCAGTATATATGTGTGTTTATGTAAGTATATGTTTATGTATCTATAAACTATGTTTATTACTAAATTAATTTTCTGTTTAATCTGACTAAATGTGTAGCACCAACAAAGAAATTACAAACACAAAACTTTATTTTTAAACTTTGTTCTATAGCAACTTTCATCATCACTTTGAAAAAAGTAAAGATAAATAAAATAATAAATAAAACATTATTATTATCATTACTTTTTTAAATATTAATTTCTTTTATTAATAACCTTTTATAGAAGAGACACTTTTTTTTTAAATTATAAAATTTGATCTAAGCTCAGTTTGTAAATAAATGCACTTGTATCATGTTACATGTACATGATGTTTAAACCACCAAAACAAAAAAATTAACATCATGTTTAACTTTGTACAATACTAAATGAAGGAATGCAAAGAATTCACTTTAAGATAGAAATTTAAATATTTATATATACTAATACTTACTACACTAGAGAGGAAACATTTTTCCATTAAAATTAATAAGACAAATTTTAAAGGAAAGAAAACATTAAAATCACATTTCAAATATTGTGTTTGTGAATTACTTTTCAAGTTGAATGTATGACGAATAAATATTTAAAATGCCAAAAAAAAGAAGAAACAAACAAAAATAAAATTAAAGATGCCGTATATAAAAATGAAATTGGTTTTGGATATGATATGCTTATGCAATATATTTCATACAAAAACATTGGAATATAATATGCAGGTATATAATAATATATAGTGAAGGTAACAAACATGGCAACATCTTGACTTACAAAAACAAGGAAAAATAACATGAAATATACAGGTAATATTAAAATATACACATGCAGGTAATATTAAAATGTAAGTGTTTTGTGCTGTTCTGATAAAAACGGTGTCTATGGGAAAAGTGATGAGATAAGGGGGGAAAAATTATAATTTGATGTTAACACAAAATAAAAAAACAAAAAATAATTAAAAAAACGTTAATATGGACTTTGTGAAATATGAACATGTAAACTGCTAATGTTTGGTTTTTTTGACTGAAATTTCTAACAGCTAGAAATAAAAAATAAAAAAAAATAATAATAATAATAGAGTCGTAAATAATGAATAAAACTTCGTGTTATCTGTGGATTCTGAGTGATGCTGCCAATAATAAACAAACTTGTATGTTAATATTGATAAATGAGCTTGAATCATGAATTTTATGGCTTTTTTTAATTTTTAATTTTTTTTAAAAATAAAATAAAAATAAGGATAATAATAATAATAATAATAATACTTAAAGTGTATTGGCAGATACAAAATTAAATTAATTATATTCAAAAATTATTTCCTGTTCTAACCACACCTCTATTTTGTGTTTATTAAAGCTTACAGTTCTGAGTTAAGGATAGCACACTGAGAACAGTTTAAAACAAAACACTGGTTATACTTTGGATTTCACAAGAAATGGCGTTCTGTTATAATCATTTAGCAATACTGTGTTTAAAAAAAACAACATTAAACATGTAAATTAGCACTGTGGAATTATAAAATTGTGGAATTTTAAATAAAACAACAAAAATGAGGATTGGGTGGGTTAAAATAAAACAAAAAACTAAAAGATAAAAATAAACTGAAAACTTTTTTGTGTTTATCTCATTCAGTAACAGAACTGTATTTCAGTGTTTGAATGATAAGTCACATGACACAAATACAACTCTGTGATTGGCTGAATTGTCACTGTCAATACTGTCAGACCCAAAAATAAAATAAAATGTTTGTAACATTGTAATTGAAACCAAATTTAAACTGGATAATATTACATTTCAATAACAGTGTCAGAATATTGTAACATTGTTCAACATTAAAATAATTCAGTGTCATCGCCATGGTAACACTGTTAAACCTTAAAAATATATCAAATCAAAACTAAATATATGGCAGTATGACACTGTTAAACAGTAATAACAGTCTTAATCTTCAGACAGAAAAATGAATTATACTGTGGTGTTTCAGTAAATATGTAAAAACTAAAATATCTGTGGTTTAATTAGCTAACAAATACAAAATTAAAATGACAAAACTAAAGTTCAAAATGGGGAACATTAAGAAATAAAATCTATTTTTAAACATTAAAAACAAAAACAACAAATGCTGCCAATTTAGCACATTAAGATGTCAACTTTACACAAGTATAAAATGTTTACATTTTAACTTAATGAAATGTGATTATGCTGGTAGTGTTACAGATATTATTATGCATAAGCAAAATGGCAGATTGAGGAAAAGTGTAATTTTTAAAAAGTTTTAATTAAAACTGTATAAATTGTGGGATTGGTGAAAACAGGGTTTGGTAAGATTATGTCAGACATATTTACTATTTAGAACTGATGTATCTGAATGTTTAACCACTCATACCATGTTCAGTACTACAGCATTCACAGTTTTTATAAAATTAAACCAGTTTTTGTAATTTATTTATTATTGTTTTATCGATCACCCTTCAACCACACCTAGATTTCTCTGTACAATTAAACTGTAACACTTTGTAAGTTTTGTTTCATAGTTAAATTCACAAATTTCAAAAACAATAGCAAATTCAATAATTAAATAAAATAAAAAACACAAAAAAAACCACCAACTAAATTAATAATAATAATAATAATAAATGAAATAAAACTATTAATAAAATCCTTACTTTAACAAATAAAAATCAAACACAGTTTGTTACTTTCGCACTTAAAGACAAATTAATAATAATAAACTAATGAAAAGTTTAAACAATGTTTTTGTTTAATTGTTAAAATGTAAAAATCAAATAGCACTATGAAGTAAATGGATTTTTTACAAGTTGTAGTGTAAAACAATTGACTGAGAAAACAAATTAATAGATTTCTTTGTTGTTTTTTTGTGAAAAATGGTAAAACAAACATGAAAAACGTATTGCTTTTGTTTCTCAAAACAATAGTTAAAAAACAATTAAAAAATACAAGACTACAATACATAAATGCAACTGAAAGTTACTGTAAAAATATAAAATAAAATAAAAATGTACAGAGATAATGATGTGAAGATATTTATTTATTCTGTGTTGTGTTAAGAATGAGGGATAACATTTAGTTAAATATTAGTTTTGTGTTTACTTTTGTGTGTTTGTCATGTTCTAGTGAGTTCGTGAAAAACAAGAGAACATAGACACTGCAAATCAAAAATAAATAAATAAATAAATACAATTAAAAAATCCAACAAACCCAATACAAATAAAGAAACAAATAAATAAATAAAAACACAGTACTGTATATTTTAAAAGTTACATCTTTCACTTGTATCATGTTTTCATTTTAATAAGATTTTTGAGTTGAGTAATTAAATGTTTGTCAGATTGTATTAGTAATGTGAAAAATTATCTGATTTACATATTTAATGTTTGCTGACAGATATCATTACTAATCTCTGACAGTGCTTGATAGTGTGTTCATGTGTGTGTGTGTGTGTGTGTCTGTCTGTGTGTGTGTGTGTCTGTCTGTGTGTGTGTGTGATTGAAAGAGAGACAGAGAGAGAGAGAGAGAAAAACATATAGATAATTACTGATTTATGTGTTTTTCTAGGTGATGTATATTTTTTTTTTCAGAAAATTAATCATCAAAGCAATAAAATGTCAAGAGAACATGTTACGCATGTTGGATGTATAATGTTTGTGTTTTATACGTGTAGCTAATTATCTCATGTAAATATAACCCCTATCAATAGGAAAAACAAAAATAAAAATAAAATAAAAATAAACAAGTATTAATAATAATAACAATAATAATAATAATAATAATAATAATAATAAAATAATAATAATAATAATAATAATAATAATAATAATAATAATAAAAAAATAATAAAAATAATAATAATAATAATAATAATAAAAATAATAAAAGATAAAATAGAGAAAAGAAAGATGTTATAAGCACTGTTTGTAGTAAGTGTCATAACTGACTTCAGTGTGGTTGCTAGGAAACTATTTTCTGTAAATGATACCCATGTGCCTGTTTGAGAAAAAATGAACCAGTATGTCTGACAATAATGATAATAACAAACCCAGGAAGAAAACTTATGAAGATGAAGGACACACTGACAATGGATATGAGGGTTTGGGGGTGGTTTTAATGATTCTTGCATAAGAACAATTCATAGTAAAAGACACGAGCACAGTAAGGGAAGAAGAAAGAGCATTACAATAGAAACTCTATGAAGTTGAGGTGAGCGAGACAAAGCTATTTGCCCTTGTTTGCCAGTTCCTGCGCCATCTCGTAGTACTTGGAGAACTTGGCGGTGTGGTCGAGGGGCAGGTAGACATAGGGACTCATGTTGAATGCCTCCTTGATGCCGTACATCTTGACGCTGGAGAGGTGGCAGCGACTTAGGTGGTAGCGGTACGAGCCCTTCGACGCGAACTGCCGGCTGCACGCAGCACACTTGTACTCCACCAGGTCTCCTTCGCTGCCCGCTCCTTCAGCAGCCTCCTCCAGACTGTCATCCAGCTGATGATGATGATGATGTTGATGATGACCACCGTCGTCGTCCACATCATCGTCGACGTCATCGTCGTCGTCACAGTCTGCTGGTTTCAGAGAGAGGTTGAGAGGTCGGACGTCCGGTGATGGACACAGAGGTAACACACAGTCTGACTTCAGCATCTGTGGGATTTCTGTCCTCGTCAGCAGCTTCTGCAGACTGTCCAGTGGGTGCTCGCTGGTCAGCGGCTGACCGTAGACAAAGCTGCTGAGCGAGTCCAAGGCAGAGCCCTTGCTGGCCACACCCTGCCCGTCCACACACAGGTACTTGTTCACCAGGGACTCTTCATCGTCGGGCTTTGACAGGGGGGGAGGGGAGGGGGAGTTTTTTTCACTTTTCACTGGAAGTGGGGACTGCTCGTCTTTGGTTTCGCTTTTAGAAGTTGCTGGAAGCTGGTGACAGCTTCCTTTCACTTTAGTCTCTGTGGATTTCTCTCTGTCAGCACCGTTTTCTAATACTGCTTTCTTCACCCCTTCGTCAAAAGAAAAACACTTCCTGAACTTACTGAAGTAGTTCAAGGACGTCTCAGTGTTTGTTGTTGTTGACGACGATGACGATGATGATGCGGTACTCTGTAAAGGGACACAACTTTTGCTGACAGGACTCATCATGCTGACGATGTTCTTGCGATGGTGGTCGAACGTTGACATGAAGCTGCGCTGTATGAACGACTCCATCGCTTTGAGAGCAGAGCTGGAACTCTCCGCCACATCTGTGCTGTCAGGGTCGATTATGTCCATCGGTTTCCTAGGCAACAGCTCTTCATCCTTCTGTCTGATCCTGTCCATATCAGAATGTTTGTTATCAGAATCTGTTCTGTCGTGGATCATGTTCTTCAAATCAGAATCATGGGTGTTGAGATGTTTTCTGAACATAAAGTGTAAACTTCGGTTACCACTGTTCAAACCCTCCTTACTTTCACCTTTATCTTCCTCCGTTTTGTTGAAAACATCTTTTAGCTTTGTTAATTTATCAGTTTCAGACTTTACACTTTCTACTGATTCATTATCAGTCTTGGTAATCTGCCCTAATTCACAATCAGTCTGGGTAACTTGTCCCAATTCACAATCAGTCTTGGTAACTTGTCCCAATTCACAATCAGTCTTGGCAACTTGTCCCAATTCACAATCAGTCTTGGTCATCTGCCCTGATTCACAATCAGGACTAGTACATTTTTTTACTTCATTTTTTATTTCAGTGTTTTTTCCAGATTCCAAATCATGAGTGCTAACTTGTCCTGATTCACAATCAGGACTGGTACATTTCTCCAATTTAAAATCAGGACAAAAGTTATCTGGTTTTGAATCAGACTTTGTGACATGATCAGACTGCTGTTGCGTTAGAGTGTCAGGCACAGAACATTTGTTCTCCTGATCCACACTGCCAGTGGAACACCTCTGTTTGTCAGAGCACTGTGGACTAGAACAGTGAATGTTCTCACAATCACTATGTGAGTCTGTGTTGTGATTTGTTTGTGATTTCACTGAATCGTGACTGATTGATGAATCAGCAGATTTCACATTTTCATTACAGTCACACCGAGATTCTGATTTGTCAGATTTCTCACTGACATTTCCTTCTGTGTTGTCACCAGTCACCATCTCTTTTAGAGAGGTGTCACCCAAATGATTTGTCAGACTGTCAGAATGATTTAATGACTTGTCACCACAATCATCATTCACTTTACAATCATCCGAATTGTGACATTTTGAATCATCTATTTGTTTTTCATCACATCTCTGCTTGTTGCTGCTGTTGTTGTTGCTGCTGCTGCTATCCTCTGTAACTTCTTTTTTCACGACAACATCAAGCATCTGACTGTTACTTTTCTTGGAGCTGCTCTCGTTTGTGGTTGCTGTGGAAACATTTGACTGCAGTGAGATTTCTTTTCCTCCAAGATACTTTTCACTTAATTTTTCACTTTCACCAGAGACAGAGGACTTTTCGTGGTTTATCGTGTGACACAGTGAGTGTGAGACTCTGCTCTGTTTTAAAACACTGTCACTCACTCCTTTCAGCTGCTCACTGCACTCACCTGACCTCACACGCTCTGGAAACAGAGAGGACAGCTTTAGCGAGCTGCTGATTTTTGTAGCTTTCACTTGCTGAGGTAAAGACATTCTGTCCCTGTCACTGACAATGTTCGACTCTGCTTGTTTCTCATCTTTTATGTCATCAAACGTCTTCTTGTACATGTTCTCCATGATTTCATACACGTCCTTCCCGTTGAGCAGGTGTTCCTTCTTGATTCTGTGAAGTTTCTTCAGTGCGCGGATCGCGTCTTTCTTTGCCTGTTCCCGAGGGGAGAAGGGTCTCTGCAGCCCTTGCTTGATGAGAGGTGAGTGAAGATGATGTCTGTTTCTGCTGTACTCTGGCTTCATCTTGCTGTTTTCATGTTTCAGTCTGCTGTCTGACTTGTGTCTGAACCTCGCCGACTCGTCCACGGTTAACTTGTGTTTGAGGGCGTCGATGACGTCAGACTTCTGCTTGAGACACACTCTGACGTGATCCACAAACATCTCCATGTCAATCTTCTGTGTGCAGTTCTCACAGGTGATCACACCGTCCACCTTCCCGGTCACTGCGTCCGAGAATCCGTTTGTTGAGCCAAACGACAGACACTTACGCTTGAAGTCGAGCAGAGACGCCACGGTGGTTGTTGTAGTGTCGTCACAGTAGTAGCGCTTCCTCCTCGACCGGATGCCGAACTCAGTGGCTGCGTAGCTGCCTGCCTGGATGAGCTGCTTCTTGTGGTGACCTGACATGATCATGTGGTTGGCAAGGCCCTCCATGTCGGTGAATGTATCGTGGCACACCTTGCACTTGAAGATGCACTCTCTGTCCAGCTCCTTCTCGCAGTACGCCGAGCACTTGTGTGACCGTCTGCCGTGGTCGGAGCTGACGATCTTCGTGTAGTGCTGCGTCTGCATCATATGCACCGTCAACATCGGCAGTGACTTGAACGACTCGCCACACTGCATGCATCGCAGAATCCTCCTCGTCTGCTCGGACTCCTGGTTCAGCCACATGTCCTGCCCTCGGACCAGTTTCGGGTAGTCCATCACAGACTGAGACTTGGTCATCTTCGGCATGTGTCCAGTGTCCTGCAGGTGGACGCTCATCGCGTACAGTGTGCTGAACGTCTTCTGACAGGAGCAGCGGTGCGTGGTGTACTTGCTACCTCCGTGGTCAACATCGTCGGAGTCGGACAACTCACACTTGTCGAGTGGTGACGATGTTCTGTGGTCCTTCTCACTTTTTGTCAGCGACGCAATCCTCGCCTTTGTGTGGTTGATGTCGGAGACGTGGTTGCTGGTTGCTGGTGCTGCAAGTGGTGGTCTGAGGAAGGCTTTGCCGTGCACGATGCTGGACTGGAGAGGAATGCTGCTGCTCGGTTTCTTCGGTGCGTCGATGGGAAAGTCTCCGCCAAACCGGAGCTGCAGACTCTGCAGACTGGAAGGAAACGCGGAGTGTCCATTGGACAGTCCTTTAGACGACTCAGTCCTGTGAGCAGCTTTTGCAGATTTCTTGGACAGGTCGAGGGGCTGGTCGCTGGACGAGATGAAGTAGTTGGACAGGGGCAGTTTGAGGGAGGCTAAGGGGGGAGAGTGGATGCGGGGGACTGTTTTTGCTTTTCTGGCTTCGTCTGTTTCCATGTGTCCTGTCTGTCTGTCTGTGCTTTTCTTGTCTGCTGTCTGCTTGCTCGACACAGTCATATTCCCAGATGTCGCTCTTTGTCTTACTTTCTGCATTGCTTACATCAGCATCATCGTCATTCAAACCTCCTTCATCATCAGCCTCATCACCAGAGGTCAGTGTGTCTGAGTTGTCTCCCCCTGAATCTGATGACTGTTCACTGTTGTTTGTCTTGCATCTTGAACCTGAAAGAGGCAAAAACAAAACAAAACAATTATAAATATTAAAAAAACAAACCCATCACAATTATAAATATTATAAAAACAAACACATCACAATTAAAATAATAAATAAAAAATAAAAAATAAAAAATAAAAATAACAAGTTAATATAATTTTTCAGTATAAACATGAAAATCACAAGAAAGATAAAACAGACATTGCAATATTTGGTGACAAATTTAAATTAAAACCAATTTTTCTAAATAAATAATTTAATTTTTAACTGACATCAAGAAATAAACTTTTTAACATTAAAAAAACAACTGTTATAATAACAACAATGAAACTGATAACAATGATAAATAATAATTATGATAATGAAATAATGATAATGATAATGATAATGATAATGATAATAATAATATAATAATAATGATAACAACAAGAACAACAAGAATAAAAATAAAAGATAAATAAAAATTATTTGAAAAAGAATGAAATATACGAATACATTTTTTAAAGAAATTAAAAATTAAAAAATAGTTCATAGAAATCTTTATACAACTTTCATCATTAATTAAATAAAAACATATAAAATAATAATAATAATAAGAAGAAGAAGAAGAAGAAGAAGAAGATGATGGAAGAAAAAAAAAAGAAAAATTGAAAAGAAAAATATATATATTTATATTTATAAACCTGAAAATTAATTTAAAAGTGCACCTGAGTGTATCTGTGTGGAATAAAAAAGAGGTGAAAGTTTAAAACGCAGTTGAAGCTGTTGTTAATCAAACATACAGGTGATGGGTGTTTAACACACAAACGAGACTGTTATTAATTACAGAGAAATCTATCAGCTCAGCCTGTGTCACAGTGTGTCGTCACACACACATGTGACAGGAGAGCGTGTCACTGTCGTTACGTGTCTGACTTGTGTCAAGTCAAACGTGCAGCTTCACTTGGCTGTCAGTCACCTGATGAATATTCATGAGGCAAAAACACACTGCAGTTCATCAAGTCTGCATGGAACTCTTCTCTTACATACGTCTAGAATAATTAAATACATTTTTTGTTAATGTTTTCTTTCTTTCTTTCTTTCTTTTTTTGTGTCATTTTTTTTTTATCTTGGTTGTGTGTCAGAAATAATCAGTTTGCATAATGACGTTGTTAGTGTTGTTGCTGCTGTTGTTCTTGTTGTCACTGTTTTATTATTTCTTTCAGATTTTTTTTTAATTTCTATTAATTTTCAACTGTGTTCTGTTTGTCTGTTTATTTGTGTGTAAATGTTACTCTCTGTGCCTGTGTGTGTGTGTGTGTGTGTGTGTGACAAAGTGCAGGTGATAATGTAGTTTTGTAATACTCAGATGTAACAAAGTGCAGGTGATAAAGTAGTTTTGTAATACTCAGATGTAACAAAGTGCAGGTGATAAAGTAGTTTTGTAACACTCAGATGTAACAAAGTGCAGGTGATAAAGTAGTTTTGTAATACTCAGATGTAACAAAGTGCAGGTGATAAAGTAGTTTTGTAACACTCAGATGTAACAAAGTGCAGGTGATAAAGTAGTTTTGTAACACTCAGATGTAACAAAGTGCAGGTGATAAAGTAGTTTTGTAACACTCAGACGTAACAAAGTGCAGGTGATAAAGTAGTTTTGTAACACTCAGACGTAACAAAGTGCAGGTGATAAAGTAGTTTTGTAATACTCAGATGTAACAAAGTGCAGGTGATAAAATAGTTTTGTAACACTCAGACGTAACAAAGTGCAGGTGATAAAGTAGTTTTGTAATACTCAGATGTAACAAAGTGCAGGTGATAAAGTAGTTTTGTAATACTCAGATGTAACAAAGTGCAGGTGATAAAGTAGTTTTGTAACACTCAGATGTAACAAAGTGCAGATGATATATTTAAAAAAAAAAACACATAAATGTCCTCGTGAAGATACATTTAAAAAAACAAAAAACAAAAGCAAGTACTTGTTGATGTTAAATCTGATCTAGTAACATTTTTATATTTGTCAATAAAGGCACGCAGTTTGAACTGATGTCTGTCACTTGGACAATGGCGTGCGTCACAACTCCCTTTCCTGTTGTGACTTGCCAAAACAGAAAACATCCTCAGTGAAAGACACTTTAACAAGTTGAGCCGGTGCACTCAGTGATATGAATATTACTATGTTTTTAAATAAACAGTTTGATTGATCAATCATGTAGTGTATTCTGATCCTGAAACAACTGTGTATGTGCCAGTCTACTCTGTGACAGAAGCTATCAGAGCACACACAGACACACAGACACACACACACACAGACACACAGACACACACACACACACACACACACACACACACACACACACTAAGACACAGACACACACACACACACACATACACACACACACACGTACCAACAGGTACATTTATCTTATAACACAGGTTGATAACTGGCTGATTCACAATTTATTAGGAAACAATTTAAAAAAAACAAAAAACAATTTAAAATAGACGAAGCAAGCTGCTCGATACTCCGTTCAAAAATAAAAATAAATTAGGTAAAATAATACAAAATACAATTAGAGAGAAAAAAATTGTAAAAAATAAAATAAAATAAGATAAATAAAATGAAAAATAACAATAGATACACACACACAAGTATCAGCATGTACTGCATGTGCATGTGTGTGTGTGTGTGTGTGTGTGTGTGTGTGTGTGTGAAACTAGCAACACCAAACCTAACACATTTACACTCATTAATAAAAATAATGACAGTAATAAAAAAAACTCCTGACAAAGTAAAATAAAGACTAAAATAAATTAGCATAACATAAATCTATTAACATTTTTTTTCTTAATAATTTTATAGACATATATGCATAAATGTTTTAGTCATTTTAACAGTATCACATGTAGCTATCAGAACATCTCTGTGAAAATGGAAAATGTTTTGATGAAAATAAAACAAGGAAGTACTGGCAAAAAAAACAGAAAAAAAAACAGAAACAGAGATAAAAACTTGAAGACCTGCAAAGTTGATCATCTTATTTATTTTATCTACAAATCTGTGTTTGAAATATCTCATCAAAATCTCTTTAAAAATATTTTAAATTATATATAAACATAAAATAAGACACACAGACACACAGACAACCATGTACAAAGACTAGTTCTGCAGAAGAATAACTTTCAGCACAATAAATAAATTTAAAAATAAATTTTAAAAATCGGTTTCACATGTCTGATCTTAAGTTTTGTCTGAAAATAAATATTTAACTAAAAATGTAATCAAGTATCTTTTAGTACATGACTTGATTATTAGTAGTAATAGTAGCAGTAATAATAATATTACATAACAATAATAATAACAACAATAACAACAACAATTATATGATGATGACATCAATGATGATGGTGATGATAATGATGATGAAAAGAGAAACAACAATGGTAAAAGTAGTAGTTGTAGTAGATGCCGTAGTAGCAGTAACCTGAATGATATTTAGAAAGCTGCGTTGAGCTTCTTAAATAAGAATCTTGTTAACATACACCACCCTGCTAAAAGTGCAGAGTCCCCTCCCCCAGGACCTGGCTGACCCACCCTGAGTCATCCATCAGGTAACAGTGAGTGGACAAAACCTCGCTAAGTGGTTTCAACTATTAATCATACAACATGTTAAACTGTCAGGTAAACTACAGGTGACACGTCGTTAATTACCTGTCCCAGGTGACACTCACACTGACTGTTGTTTCTTTGTCAACACACTTCGTGTAACTTGTGTAATCCACAGTAAGAAGTTCTGTCATTTTGAAGTAAGAATGTGTGTAATTTGTGTAATGTGAGGTATACTATAATGCAACATAATAATGATGATGATGATGTTATTTATTAATGATGATAACAAAATGAGAGTAATAATACTAATACTAAGAATAATAATAATAACAACAAATTATCATAATAATAAAAATATACATTATCAAACAATAACAGTAAAATTAATTATGATACAAGTGTAAAAAAAATGTAGATAAATCTTTCCAGTTTATCCAAACATTATTCAGTTATCAGTCCACAGATAAACAATTATCTGATTGGTGCTTTACATTTTTAGGAGGAAAACAAAAAACAAACCTGCAGCTCTCTCATTCTGTTCATATGTCAAGTTATAGACTGTGATGACGAAAGAGAGAGAGAGATATAAATAAAGATATTTTAAATAAAAAAATTAAAAATTCACATACATATCCAAGTGCAAGTGAGTTTTGTTACCATTAATAAATAATAATAAAAAAAAATAAAAAAAATTCATTTTACATATTTTTCCAAGTGTCGACATTAGAAAATGATTATCATGTTTATGTGAAGTATCCCGACTACATTAATCTTCAGTGCCACTCAGTAACACAAGCCAGCCACTCATTAATCCCTCCACGCTTTCTTCCTTTTTTCATTTCAAGTGCAAGTGGCCTCAGTTTATATGTTTAAAACTGATAAAGCTGCAGGTATTGAGTGTCAGTCAGCAGTAAACAGAAAGTCAGCAGAGCTGAACTTTCATCTCGACAAACAACACCCCCAACCTTTGTTGTTATTTCAAAAAAAAATGTAAAAGCAAACAAAAATAATACAAAAATAAAATAAAAAAATAAATAAATAAATAAGTATTTAAATAAATTAATAAAAAAAATAAATAAAATAAAATAAAAAATATCGAAGAATACGTATTTTATAACAATGACAGGTGTTTTAGTTACAGTTTGCTGTTACTTTCTGACAGCTCATACACACTGGTGATAGTTTACTACACACTGGTGATAGTTTACTACACACTGGTGATAGTTTACTATATATTGGTGATAGTTTACTACACACTGGTGATAATTTACTACACTCTGGTGATAGTTTACTACACACTGGTGATAGTTTACTACATTGGTTATGGTTTACTACATTCTGGTGATAGTTTACTAAATACTGGTGATAGTTTACTACACACTGGTGATAGTTTACTATAGTATATTTTAATAGTTTACTATAGTATATTTTAAAAGATATATTTTATTAGTAACAGTATAACTGAATTTATTTATGTATTTATTTTCTATTTATCAATTAACCCTTGATTTTAAATTACATCTGTACAGACAAACAAAATTAATTTATTTAAAAGTTATTGTTTTGATGTTTATTGATTTCAACTAGTGAAGTATAACAATTAACATGATGTGAAGGAAAGATTTAGTTTCTTCTATAATTTTGTTTTTATTTTATTATTATGTGTTTTAGTTGTGTGCTGACTCAAATGAGAACAATCAACTGAAATACTTCTCAGTTTAATCAGTTATTTTATCTCACATTTACATAATGAAAATGTCTGCTTGTTATCATTTATTATTAGAAAACACAGGTTTTCAGCTATTAATTAAAACTAATTTAAAGATCACAGACATGTTTAGTTGATTACTTTGTCCTCAAATAATTCATTTTAATGTTCAAGAACTTTATAAAATTTTGTATCTATCTATATACATCTACATATGTACATAGCACAACAGATAGATAGATAGATAGATAGATACAAATACACACACATCCACACATATATCTATCAATATATTTTTTTATCTAAATGTATATCTGTGTCTGTATATCTGTGTGTGTATATCTGTGTCTGTATATGTGTCTGTATATCTGTGTCTGTATATCTGTGTCTGTAATCTGTCTGTACATGTGTCTGTATATCTGTGTCTGTAATCTGTACATGTGTCTGTATATCTGTGTCTGTAATCTGTCTGTACATATGTGTCTGTACATCTGTCTGTACATGTCTGTACATCTCTGTATGTACATCTGTGTCTGTACATCTGTCTCTACATGTGTCTGTACATCTGTGTCTGTACATCTCTGTATGTACATCTGTGTCTGTACATCTGTCTCTACATGTGTCTGTACATCTGTCTCTACATGTGTCTGTACATCTGTCTCTACATGTGTCTGTACATCTGTGTCTGTACATCTGTCTCTACATGTGTCTGTACATCTGTCTCTACATGTGTCTGTACATCTGTGTCTGTACATCTGTCTCTACATGTGTCTGTACATCTGTGTCTGTACATCTCTGTATGTACATCTGTGTCTGTACATCTGTCTCTACATGTGTCTGTACATCTGTCTTTACATGTGTCTGTACATCTGTCTCTACATGTGTCTGTACATCTGTCTCTACATCTGTCTCTACATCTGTCTGTACATCTCTGTATGTACATCTGTGTCTCTACATCTGTCTCTACATGTGTCTGTACATCTGTCTCTACATGTGTCTGTACATCTGTCTGTACATCTCTGTATGTACATCTGTCTGTACATCTGTCTCTACATGTGTCTGTACATCTGTCTCTACATGTGTCTGTACATCTGTCTCTACATATGTCTGTACATCTCTGTATGTACATCTTTGTCTGTACATCTGTCTCTACATGTGTCTGTACATGTGTCTGTACATCTGTGTATATCTGTGTCTGTATATCTATGTCTCTATATCTGAGTCTGTACATCTGTGTCTGTATATCTGTGTCTGTAATCTGTCTGTACATCTGTGTCTGTACATCTGTGTCTGTACATCTGTGTCTGTATATCTGTCAGTACATCTGTCTGTACATCAGTGTCTGTACATCTGTCTCTACATGTGTCTGTACATCTGTACATCTGTCTGTACATCTGTCTCTACATCTGTCTGTACATCTGTGTCTCTACATGTATGTACATGTCTCTACATCTGTCTGTACATGTGTCTGTACATCTGTGTCTGTACATCTGTGTACATCTGTCTCTACATCTGTCTGTACATGTGTCTGTACATGTGTCTGTACACGTGTCTGTACATCTGTCTGTACATGTGTCTGTACATCTGTCTGTACATGTGTCTGTACATGTGTCTGTACATCTGTGTCTGTACATCTGTCTCTACATGTGTCTGTACATCTGTGTCTGTACATCTGTCTGTACATCTGTGTCTGTATATCTGTCTCTACATGTGTCTGTACATCTGTCTCTACATGTGTCTGTACATCTGTGTCTGTACATCTGTCTCTACATCTGTCTGTACATCTGTGTCTGTACATCTGTCTCTACATCTGTGTCTGTACATCTGTCTCTACATCTGTCTGTACATCTGTCTCTACATGTGTCTCTACATCTGTCTGTACATCTGTGTCTGTACATCTGTCTCTACATCTGTGTCTGTACATCTGTCTCTACATCTGTCTGTACATCTGTCTCTACATGTGTCTCTACATCTGTCTCTACATCTGTCTGTACATCTGTCTGTACATCTGTCTGTACATGTGTCTGTACATCTGTCTCTACATGTGTCTGTACATCTGTCTCTACATGTGTCTGTACATCTGTCTGTACATGTGTCTCTACATGTGTCTGTACATCTGTCTGTACATGTGTCTGTACGTGTCTGTACATCTGTCTGTACATCTGTCTCTACATGTGTCTGTACATCTGTATATACATGTCTGTACATGTGTCTGTACATCTGTCTGTACATCTCTGTATGTACATCTGTGTCTGTACATCTGTCTCTACATGTGTTTGTACATGTGTTTGTACATGTGTCTCTACATATGTCTGTACATGTGTTTGTACATGTGTTTGTACATCTGTCTGTACATGTCTCTACATGTGTCTGTACATCTGTCTGTACATCTGTCTCTACATGTGTTTGTACATCTGTCTCTACATGTGTCTGTACATCTGTCTGTACATCTGTCTCTACATGTGTTTGTACATTTGTCTGTACATGTGTCTGTACATGTGTCGCTGTTTTTGTGTCCAGCCTCCATTCATTAACACATTTTAAATTCATTATTTTTACTGCAAACACTGTAAAAATTAAATTAATTAAAGTACATTAATAAAATGAAAATTATTAATTTAAAAGACAAAACGATAACAAGAATTAAAATTAAGGAGATTACTGTTATGTTTTATGTGGGCTCTGACAGAAAAAGTTGTCTGCTTTCAGAGAAAATATTTAAAAAATAAATTAAAAAATTAAAAGAGATATAAGATTATCAAAAGTAACCAATACTGCAGATGAGAGAATTATTAATAAACTGAGTGAAACATGTCAATGAATTAACAAAGAAACAAACAACAGTAAAATGAAAAAACATGATAAACAATAACAACAAAAAAAGAAGAAAAACCAATGATAGAATTAATAATGGAAGACAGGAAGAATGAACGAAAAAAGATAGAATGAAGAAAGAAAAAAGCAAGCTAATGAATAAACACAGTGTTCACATGTCACATGTCTGAAGAGCAAAAAAGAGAGAGAGAAAGAAAGAAGAATAGAAAAATGTCTTCATGCTGTGCTCTATAAATTACACACACACACACACACCGATATATTCACAACAACAACACACACACACACACATATACACAACTACAACATACACGCAGACACACAGACAAAACAGTCATTTAAATTACATGAATTATAACAGTTAAATCCAGCATACTTCAAAACTGAAACAATTTCTTCTTTATCTTCTAAATAAATGTACTCAAATACTCTGAGAGAGAGAGAGAGAGAGAGAGAGAGAGAGAGAGAGAGAGAGAGAGAGAGAAGAGAAAATAAAATAAACTAAATTTCAAAAAGTGAAAGAATATAAACAAAGTGATTTAAATGTAGTAAAATTCCAACTCAGATTAAAAAATGATATCATACTGCCTCAGCAATAAATACATAAATAAATAAATAAATAAATTGATAAATAAATAAATAAATAAATAAATAAATAAATAAATAAATAAACAAACAAATAAACAAATAGATAGAGAGAAAAACTGACAGATAGATAGATAAATTGAGAGATAGAGAGATAGATAAACAGTGATACTTACAGCAGTGAGAACAATTAATTACAAACAACACTTCTCTCTCACACTGTCAGCTCTTCCACGAGAAAAAACAGAGGACTCCAGTCATGTGACAAAGAAAACCAGTCTAAATGAAAAGCTCTTTAGACACATTAAGACTAGAAGTAAAAACTATAGCAGGAAAAACAAAAAAAAAGGAAGAAAAGAAAAAAAACACTATTCTGACATGTTTAACTAATGGTTTACGAACAGCAGTAGAAACACCCATCTGTTTGAAGAAACATGTGACATGTGACTAGCGGGGGGGTGGGCAGGTGGGGGGAAGACGGATGATTAAAACCAATTTTGACATTTATATTCTGTTCATATCTTTAGTGTTTTCTACGCAACCCCCCCCCCAACCTAACAGAGGAAAAAAAAGACAAGAAATATAATTAAAATTAATATTGCAGTCACTTCAGTTATATCGGAATTTCAATTTATCTATTTCTGTTTTTGTCAATTTATATCTGTCTATATTTTTTTTAACATCAATTTACATCTATTTCTATCTTTCTATATCAGTTTATCTCTCACTGTGTCTTTCTATATCATATCTATTCCTTTCTTTCTATATCAGTTTATCTCTAACTGTATCTTTCTATATCATATCTATTCCTTTCTTTCTATATCATTTTATCTCCATCTACAATCTGTATATATCTGGCAAGAGCAAAATAGTGCTTTTTATTTTGCTCTCTCTCTCTCTCTCTCTCTGTCTCTCTCTCTGTCTCTGTCTCTCTCTGCCTCTCTCTCTCGCTCTGTGTCTCTCTCTCTCTCTCTCAACAACTCACTGACACTGTTAGTTTCTGTTATCATTGTCCAGTCTGAAAACTCTGTTTTACTGCTTTTCTGTCTGCATCTCTCCATTCAGCCTTTGTTTTATTACCTCCCCTTTTGTAATCTCCTCCTTTTATCTTTTCTGCCCTTCTCTGCCACCAGGTTTTATCTCCTATACTCCTACTTTTCTCTAAACCCATGTTTTCTGTCCTATACTCCTACTTTACTCTAAACCCATGTTTTATCTCCTATACTCCTACTTTACTCTAAACCCATGTTTTATCTCCTATACTCCTACTTTACTCTAAACCCATGTTTTCTCTCCTATACTCCTACTTTACTCTAAACCCATGTTTTATCTCCTATACTCCTACTTTACTCTAAACCCATGTTTTCTCTCCTATACTCCTACTTTACTCTAAACCCATGTTTTATCTCCTATACCCTACTTTACTCTAAACCCATGTTTTCTGTCCTATACTCCTACTTTACTCTAAACCCATGTTTTATCTCCTATGCCCCTGCACATCTTTACTGAAATATAAGCTGTGGGCTATAAAGTGACAATATTAACAATTCTGCACAGACAGAAACACATCACACAGACTATTTTGTTTTCTGTCAGCAGCAGGGTGGAGTTTGTCTGACAGACCACACCCCATCACCTGCCCTGCCTGCTGTTTTATCACAGGTTAGACAGTACAGAGGAACTGTCACACACACGTACACACACACACACACACACACGTACATCTGGTGAACAGACAGTGTCAGGTCTTCCACAGTCAGGTCCATCACTTTCACTATGATGAATTCAAAACAGGTTCAGAAAAAAAATAAAAATAAAATAAAAATAATAAAAACAAAGATAATAAAAATTAAACACGTCAAACAAATAAATAAAGAAATACATTAAAGAGAAAAAAGAAGAAGAAGAAGAAGAAAAATGGTAAAGCAAAGAAATAAATAAAACTAAAAAGAAAAGAAAAAACATGAAAACACACACACCCAAAATTCCATTATGAAAACAAACATGTTGTAAAGTGTCTCTCTGTACATGTGTATGTAAGTGAATGTGTGTTTATGTGCTTGTGTATACATGTCTGTAATATAACTCAAATGATATTCATTGTATGTATTACTGAAAAAAAGTAATGAATGCATGAGGAACAGTAATCAGATATTTCACTCATGTCACATACGTACTTTTATTTTACAGCTGATAACTACGAGTGTGACATGAAAAACATCTCACATGTCACACTAGCTCACTCAGTGTCACACACATCTGTCACACTTCATCATCCATTTACATTTATCATCATCTGTACTTCATTAACATACTTCATCATCTATTTAAATTTATCATCATCTGTACTTCATTAACATACTTCATCATCTATTTAAATTTATCATCATCTGTACTTCATTAACATACTTCATCATCTATTTAAATTTATCATCATCTGTACTTCATTAACATACTTCATCATCTATTTAAATTTATCATCATCTGTACTTCATTAACATACTTCATCATCTGTTTAAATTTATCATTATCTGTACTTCATTAACATACTTCATCATCCATTTAAATTTATCATCACCTATACTTCTTTAACATACTTCATCATCTATTTAAATTTATCATCATCTGTACTTCATTAACATACTTCATCATCTGTTTAAATTTATCATTATCTGTACTTAACATACTTCATCATCTGTTTAAATTTATCATCACCTGTAGTTCAGTGGTTACACAAAATATTTAGTTTTCTTTTAAATGGTTTATTTGATTGGCAGTCATGTCCAGCCTTTGCTAACAATAAAGGATAGTAGTAAAACGTATTAATGAGAACTGAATCAGTAAAATATCCTGAAATCAAACTCTGGCTTATTGCCCATTCCAAACAGTATCCAATGACCTGTTTATCAGTCTGGGATAAATGTTGCTGTATTTGGGAGGGTGTATAAAACACATTACTTTTTGCTATCTGATAAAAGTAACATTGTTCATGTGTCTAACTAAAGAAGAACTAAATATCAGTTGTGTCATTAAACAATCACTTATTTTACAACAACAGTAATATAAAATATTTGAAATTTTTAATTTAATATTTTTTTTAATCATATTTTTCTCCTCTTTTTTAAACAAATAAGTATATGTATTTATCTGTTCTTTACTTTTTGTATATAACCGATTTACAAGTTATCTCTTTTATGTTTATTTATTTATTTATTTATTTATTTATTTATTTATTTATTTATTTATTATTTTTAATGTTTTACCTCAGTGTAATTAAGGTGTTTGAAACAAAGACACACCTAGGTTTTTAACTCTGCACCTATGATGAAGGGAAGTGATGTAACATACAATTGTAAATTAATTTTAAGAAATATGTCAAACTCTCCTTTATGAGCTAAAATATTTTTTTCTTTCACATTTTTAGAAGTTCATAAAAACAGTAAAACATTTAAAATGATAAAAGACTGACAGGAGGCACAAATTAATCTGTTCACATTTATCTACTCCGACTCTTCAGTTCAGCTCCAAGTTTCAAAACCTATCAAGTCAAGATGAAGACAGCAAAAATAAACAAATAAACCACTATTCATCATCGTATCGAGAATGCTGTCGAATTACTGACTCAGTGCACCTCGTGTTGAGTTACGTAACTGGTGGAAAACAAGAAATAGCTTTTTTATTTATCGAAATCTCAAAATTGTTTCAGTAGCCAATAAACTGGTGTGTAAGTGACATTTTGACAAAGTGTACATTAACTGTGGCAGTTTTACACCACAGTCGTTACTCTGCTAGGACAGGAAAAAATCTAAAATGTTTTCACATGATATTCTGTTTCTTATAGCCATTTGTTAAATAATTCTGTTTGTGAGTAATTTATTTATTTATTATTTATTTTGAATCATGCTGTTAAATATAAAATGTTTTAAATTAAACAATACTTTGTCGACACGACAAACAAAATGTTCACAAAATAACACTCAGCAAATAACAACAGTGATGACAACAGCAACAACAGTAACAACAATCTCATATAAATAAAATAAAATAAAATAAAATAAAAAAAATAAAATAAATAAATAAATAAATAAATAAAAAATAAATAAATAAAAAAAACAAGATTTTTTTTTTTTTTTTAAAAGGAAAAATAAATAAAATAAAATAAGATAAAATAATTTTTTTAATATAAATTTTTAAATTTTAATAAATAAATAAATTGGTTCTAATTTAATAAATGAAATTTAAAAAATATTTATTCAATATTTTTTTTCTTTTTTTGTGTGTCTGTGCAAATAAATGTGTGTATGTGTGTGTGTCTGGTGTGTCATTTTTTATTTTGTTTTTTAAACTGTATTATCTAAACACTGTTTTATTTTTAACACTTTTTTTTTATTAAACACTTTTATAACTGCATTATCTAAACATGGTTCTAATTTTATCTAAGGATGATATAACTTTATCTAAACACTGTTTATATAAACACTTTTTAATCTGTATTAAAACACTTTTTGTTATCTAAACACTGTTTTACAACTGTATTATCTAAGTGTGATATAACTATTATCTAAACACTGTTTTACAACTGTATTATCTAAACACTGTTTTACATCTGTATTATCTAAGCATGTGATGTAACTATTATCTAAACACTTTTTTATGTTTGTTTTTATGTAAACATTTTTTACAACTGTATTATCTAAGCCCTGTTTTACAACTGTTGTTATCTAAACCCTGTGTTGTTATCTAAGCACTGTGTTATAACTGCATTATCTAAACACTGTGTTACAACTGTATTATCTAAACACTGTATTATCTAAATCAAACCCTTTTTACAACTGTATTATGTAAACATTTTTATAACTGTATTATCTAAACACTGTATTACAACTGTATTATCTAAACACTGTTTTACAACTGTATTATTTAAACACTGTTGTTATCTAAGCACTGTGTTATAACTGCATTATCTAAACACTGTTACAACTGTTTTATCTAAACACTGTGTTATAACTGTATTATCTAAACCGTTTTACAACTGTGTTGTTATCTAAACACCGTTATAACTGTATTAACTAAACACTGTTTTTGTTATCTAAACCCTGTGTTACAACTATTATCTAAACCCTGTTTTACAACTATTATTTAAACACTGTATTGTTATCTAAACCATGTGTTACAAGTGTATTATCTAAACACTGTGTTGTTGTCTAAGCCCTGTGTTACAACTGTATTATCTAAACCCTGTTACAATTGTATTATCTAAACACTGTTGTTATCTAAGCCCTGTGTTACAACTGTATTGTTATCTAAGCCCTGTGTTACTGCTGGTTTCTGTGCGTGCTGAGTGAAGGAAGGACTGGTCACAGTGAGCAGTGCCTGTCACACTGGATGAAGCTAAAACACATCTCTCACAAGTAATTCTACTGGCAGCTGTCAGCCCGCGAACTGACGAGTGACAGGGTGTCACGGCAAGACAAGATGGCTGCTATTAAATGTGACAAGTGACGTGATTAAGCATTTTTCTTTCAATCACTGGAGAGAACACTGAGGCCTCAGGCATCATGCGATTCGACAACACTTCACGGTTTTTTCTCTTTCACAATGCTCAAATATAAATCCCTTCAGAGTTTTTCTCTTTTCTGTGTATTGATCTGAACTCACAGAAAAAGTCTTAAAAGTGTGCGAGGCTGCAGTGTGGAAATCTGCAGTGAAATTTTGTTATTTACAAATCTTAGGTTTTTAATTCAGTCACACTCACACACACACACACACACACACACATACAGACATCACACATACACAAATAGACACAAACACACACAGACTGACACAGTTGTTCTATTGTAATTATTATTATTGTTATTGCTTTTATTATTAATTGCTATATTTAATAATGTTGTTGTTGTTATTACTAGTAATATTAGTACTACTAGTGTTATTGTTGCTATTGTTATTATTGCTATCATCATCATCATCATCATCATTACTGTTGTGGATCATCTACTTCATTGTAATATTTCTACACATAATTCTGTTATTTTGTTTTCAGTACTTAAGTAATATATACTGATTTTAGTAAATTAAATAACAGTAAAATAAACAAACAACAGTAAAATAAATTATAAAATAGTAGTACAAGTAGAAGTAATAATAATATAATAATAATAATAATAATAATAATAATAATAATAATAACAATAAAAATAATAATAATAATAATGACAACAACAATAACATTGATGACAATAACAATAAAAATGACCACATTGACCTGAAGAAGACAAACAAACATTGTTATTTAAACAAAGAAATGTCCAGTCTGTGTTGAGTTCACTGACCAGATGGACACTGTCCTAACAGTATGATGACACTGGTCTGACAGTATGACGACACCTACTTGAAACAGACACAAAGTGACGAGGGTGAAACCAGTGATAAGTGACAAGCCTCATTTTTTGTTTACAGCTGTCACAGAACTGACCACTAAACTGACCACTAAACTTACCACAGTGTGACCTAACACCACTGATAGGTACAACACGTCCTAACAGACTGAGCTGCTAAACGGATAATGAAATGAGTATTCAGTGCTGTTTAGATTTATAGATGTTTTCAGATCAAGTGTTTTCCTTGTCCAGCATTTTTCTCACACAGTAGAAAACTTGCTTTCAAATGTTGAAGTACAAAGTTTTCACATTTTTTATTTGTTTATAAAAATACACAGCAGCCCAGAGATTACAAAAATAGATTCAGATGATACATTCTTAACATTGCTCAGTTTGTTCCATCATCATCATCATCATCATCATGGTTAGTGGTATACTTAATTCTTTCATCATCACTTCCACTAGGATAACCCCCAGTACAACTGTGATGTAGATTTACAGAAGTGTATGGGTAGGTTTAAATAAAATATCTCTTCCTGCTGACTGATAAAAGGCAGCCATTTTTTGTCTTATTGTAATGAAACATTCTGTACAATGTTAACAGAGAAATCTCTCAATATCTTTTTTTTTGTTTCTTTTTCTTCTTCTTGTTTTACTGTTTCTTGTTTACTTAAATCTTTCCATTAATAAAATGTTCATATTATTACTGTTATGACTACACTGGTCAATCATTTCATTATCAAAGTGCTTTAAAAAGTATATAACTAAATTCATTTATATTGTCTACATGCATGTGTATGCATATATGTATATATCTGTGTATGTTTATATGTGTTTGTTAGTGTATGTATGTATGTATGTATGTATGTATGTATGTATATGTTTGTATACAAATATGTGTTTATGTATTTTATGTATGTACATATGCTTAAGTGTCTGTATGTCTATGTGTTTATGTGAATATCTGTGTGAAAGTGTTATATGTTTGTGTATGTGTATATGTGTGAGTGTGTATGTCTGTAATATAAAGACTCACTCCCCAAATAAAACTGTACAATTAAAAAAAAAAGGAAATCATAGAAAAAGTCATAAAAGCCTTTGCCACTGTTCTTATCTCTTTTTGTCTACAATAAAAAGTTTTAGAATTAATAAGTTTATAAATAAACAACAGTGGTTATTATTTATTTACTTCGTTTTATTTTTATTTATTTTTATTTTTCCCTTGATTCCATAATTTCAGCGTGTCAAATTTAACTACACCAAAACTAATAAACAAAAATAACAGAAAATTAAAAAACATAAAAGTACATACAAATGGCTTCATAATTTCCATTAATTTCATTTTTTGTGGTTTATGATTATCATCTTCGAGTTCTGCTGTAATTAGTGTCACTTCGTCTCCGCAACGTTCAACTAGCTGTTGTTACAACGCTGCTAAAACAGCCGTGCGCTTCTGTTACACGCAGAAATAAACATGTCTTCCTCTTACAGGTGAAAACACACAGTTTCGTCTCATTACAGGTAAAAATACACAGTTTCGTCTCGTTACAGGTAAAAATAGACAGTTTGGTCTCGTTACAGGTAAATATCAGGTGAATATACAGTGCCAGTTAGACTAAAAGGTAAGTTTTTATGATATCAAGCCAAATGATATTTTGAGTAATGGAAAGTTTTAATTTTCATTTTTTATCAAACTTGTCATAATATTACCAAACATTCTTTTTTTTCAAAAACCTGTCAGTGATACCATACTGTTTTGTGACAACCAATCTTTTCTAAAAACTAATATCATCAATCACTCTAGTTATTATTATTTTCTAAACTGCTACTAGAAGTGTCAACCAGTTTTCTAAATGACAGACTGTGTACTACCATCAACTGCCACTTCTCTGTATTACTAACAACAAACACAACACTTTTCCAAAAATAAACAACAAAGAAGAAATATCAAAACTCAGTTTTCTAAATGACAGACAGCAAATTAAAGCATTAATAAACAAGAAATCGTGTAGTGATTCCCAAACAGCCATTACCCACGTACAGCTGAGAAGGGTACTAATTTCCTGACAACCATTACCAAGTACAGAGTGACTGTGTTAAGCTGTTGTGTAGATAATGGCTGCTGCACACACACACACAC
>CM022667.1:6847831-6885331 GCA_012295275.1 Chrysomallon squamiferum
AGCTTATCACTGCAAATTAACATGGATCTCTAACTATGTGCTGTGCATTGTGGGTAATAAACAATTGTTAACCAGCTGCTTACTTGTATACAATTATGATAACAGTGTCCGAGAGGGGCTGAGTTAGAGGTTTGGGGTGGGAGGTGACGTTTGTGTTAATCAGGAATTTTATATTGTGAGCGTTTTCAGTGAAAGTGAGCAGAAGTAGCTCTACTTCAGTTTTCAGATTATTTTTCTTTTGTTTGTTTCTACACATACACACATATAAACTTATAATAATACATTTTTCATTATATTAAAACAGATTTATAAAACACATGACAGCACATGTTAAATAAAATTGTTACATCTGAAAATCTAATCAGTTGTTGTTATTATAATAATTATCATTAGTATTGTTATTGATATTTTGTTATTATTGTTGTTACTATTGTCATTATTATTGTTAGTTTTATTATTGTTGTTGTTGTTGTTGTTACACAAGTTATTTATGACTCACAAAAGAGACTCTGCAGACAGTTCAGTTTAAATTTCAATCATTTAAGAATAACAACTTGTATCCTGTTTAGTCACTCTGTGTACACAATACTCACAAAGTCTTTTCTCAAACACTGACAGAAGAAAACAAAACGTTTAACCTTCACGACCACAACATAAATTATGCTTATAAATAATAAAAAAAAATTAAAAGTGAAATTATTTCTACCCCCCTCTGTGTTTTGAACCCTTGGCCTGACTGCAAGCACAGGGTCAAATGAAAATGTGAGAAAGTCTGGGGGTGGGGACGTGATTAATTGACAGGCAAGTCACAGAGATTCTGAGGTGACAAATGGGTGATTTGTCACCAGTTAGAGGTGTGTCACTTTAGTGACAACTTGACAGATGTTATTAAATATCTCAGTTATTATTTACTTACATCTCGGAAAGAGGTTCTGTTAATAGATGGACTTAAAGACAGACAGACATATGTACATGATATAAAGCTACACATGTCTTTTTATGTATATATGTATGAATGTACAAATGTAAGTATCTGTCTTTTAGTCTTATTTTAGTCCATTCATCTATCTGTACATGTTTTACACACACACACACACACACACACAGACACACTCACACTCTTACACACACACATAACACTCAGATAACAAACAGAAAGGAAAAGAAAGAAAAAAGAGATAACTGAAAAAGGGTAGAAAAAAAAGAGAAAGGAAAAAAAAAAAGAGAGACGATTATAAAACTGGAAGAAGAGTAAAAAGACAATGGATTGGCAGACCTGAGTGATATCCCAGCATGCATCAGTAATGAGGAGACATGTAACAAAACGGGTGAGAAGCAGGACATTAATGTAGTGTTATAACAAACGAGTACTGCTTGTATTACACAGGTCACATAAAACACATACATCACATCTACTTGTTTACAAACATCTGTTAATTAATCACACACGCAGCAAACACATCCTGAAACAAACGTCTCTGGTCCAGCCTGTCACAAATGTGAGTGAAATGAAGCACTGGAAAGAAAGAAAAAACACAAAAGTAAACAAATCACAGACTCGGGACGCAGAGCGAGAGCGGTTTAAATTAATCAACTTTGTTAACTTTGTCATAATTTATTTCTCACGGTGGCCGCAGCCCGGCGAGGGCCTCTCATGAATGCATAATAAGTGAGCGTGCACCAGTCTGGTTGTTTGGAAGACATTACCGGACTTTTAATTAGACCATAAATAATTTCAATCAATCATAAAGTGGTGTGTGTTTCAACCAGCTTATTGCTCCCCTAGACTTTTACACATTTGTCACACAGACTTTTGACAGATGTGTTCACTTATCCAAGCAGAAAAGTGGAGCTGCTGGCAGCCATATTGAATTCTGAAATGAAAATATTCCGTATTAAGTTCTAACAATTAGGCTGCCAACAAATGAAAGTGGATAAATTTTATTTTTATTTCAAATGTTACTGTTGTCATAGAAACCCAGTATTAGACATCTTGATGTATTTTTAGTGTTTGCTTTCTCATTACTCCTCGGGTTGGTATAGTTCTGAAATTTTATTCTTTATTTTTATTATTATTTTTTTTTAATTTATTATTTATTGTTAATATTTTTTTTTTTTTTTTCAAATACAAAATCAACTTCCATTATTGATATTAGTTTATTTTTATTTATTTTAATTTAGTTTTTTAAGATTTTGTTAATATTATTATTTTTATATTTAATTAATGATTATTTTAGAAATTATTTTCAACTTGACAGAATATTCAGATGTAACATAATTACAAACAACAGCATCTCTTATGGTGGGTGGTTTCCATGGAGACATTTTTACATAGTGGGATGTGTTTGTCCACCACACCCAGGGCGCAGTGTCTTGGGGGGTACAGTAATGTTTTTGTTCATAAATTTCTGTTTCATGTTGTTTTCTAACATCACTGAAACAAATATTTGTACAGAACTTCACTGTCAAGTCAGACACACAGACACACAGAGACACACACACACACAGACACACAGACACAGAGACACACACACACACACACATGGATGCACTGACAGATGGAAGATGAAAAGAAATATCAGTAATAATTAAACTAACATGTTTATATATTTTTCAAATTACTTATTCAGAAAAAAAAATTAAAAAAATAAAAAAGATTTGAAGGATCTTTTTGAAAAGGATCCTTTTTGATCCTGTCTGTTTATGCATATTTATTATGTTGCACGTATTTAATTTATTATTTATTATTATTATTTTTTTATTAACATTTAACAAAATTAAATAAATGAAATGTAAATTAATAAACAAATAAACACACATTTAACAAATAATACAAATAAAACAAATAAAATAATTAAATAAATAACCTAGATACATGAATAAATAAATAAAACATAAAACAAATAAATAAAATGGAAGAATAAATAAATAAATAAAAGAAAAAGGAAGTAAAATAAATAAAATATATGAAATTACATTAACTACAGAAAAAAAGAAAGAACACTTTATATACTTCTTTCACTCTGTAGTCAT
Source organism: Chrysomallon squamiferum (assembly GCA_012295275.1). Lineage (NCBI taxonomy): Eukaryota > Metazoa > Mollusca > Gastropoda > Neomphalida > Peltospiridae > Chrysomallon > Chrysomallon squamiferum. Next base: position 6,850,865 of record CM022667.1, read on the forward strand.
TTACAGTTTTAAAAATGTCTGTTGTTGATGCTGTCTAAGAAAACATTTATTTTTAAGTTTGCTCTTTTCTTGTCTGTGAGATGTGTCAGGTTTATTGCGGCTCTTGATACCTTTCAACTTTGCAAGCACTGGAGAAAATAACACGCCACAGATGATGTATACACCTTTATCATGCCACGCTTATCAAATAATGAAAACAAATGGGGTCTCTCGCCACAAATTACGAATCACAAATGTTTTATTGCCAAGTGACTATGGGGGCAGACGTATAGAAGCCGACGATATTGGTCTGCATTGAAAACACACAAATAAATCATTCTGATTGGTTGACAGCGACGCCACGAAAACAGCATCCGTCTCAGGAGTCTTCCATCTGTCCCCCTCACCCCCCCACACCCGTCTTTGTCTACTCCACATTCTTTACTTTTTGTATTTTTTCATATTACTAATGTATTTATACATTTATCTCTCATCTTGTTTTTTTATTTTTATTTTGATATTACTAATAAACTTTTTATTTTTATTACTAATAAAACTTTATTTTCTGTTACTAATGTATTTATACATTTATCTCTCGACTTTTTATTTTTATTACTAAAACAGTTTTTATTTTTATTACTAAAACAGTTTTTATTTTTATTACTAAAACAGTTTTTATTTTCTGTTACTAATACAGTTTTTATTTTCTGTTACTAATACAGTTTTTATTTTCTGTTACTAATAAAGTTTTTATTTTCTGTTACTAATAAAGTTTTTATTTCTGTTACTAAAACAGTTTTTATTTTCTGTTACTAATAAAGTTTTTATTTCTGTTACTAATACAGTTTTTATTTTTATTACTAATACAGTTTTTATTTTTATTACTAGTAAAGTTTTTATTTTTATTACTAATACAGTTTTTATTTTTATTTCTAGTAAAGTTTTTATTTTTATTACTAGTACAGTTTTTATTTTTATTTCTATAAAAGTTTTTATTTTTATTACTAATACAGTTTTTATTTTTATTACTAATAAAGTTTTTATTTTTATTACTAATACAGTTTTTATTTTTATTACTAATACAGTTTTTATTTTATATTACTAGTAAAGTTTTTATTTTATATTACTAAAACAGTTTTTATTTTATATTACTAATAAAGTTTTTATTTTTATTACTAATAGTTTTTATTTTATATTACTAATAAAGTTTTTATTTCTGTTACTAATACAGTTTTTATTTTTATTACTAATACAGTTTTTATTTTTATTACTAATAGTTTTTATTTTATATTACTAATACAGTTTTTATTTTTATTACTAATACAGTTTTTATTTTTATTTCTCTCCGGTTATTAAAAGCACTTTTATTACTCTTCCTATTTTTTAAATGTATTCTCTGTCACTCACTTTTTTCTTTTTAAGTTCCTCTAGGTTAAATATATCCACTCAGGTTTTAAATATTTTTTTATATATATTTGATAAATTTTCTATCATTAATTGTCTCAATAGTTTTTTTATTTTTTTATTATTATTTGTTTTTTTACAGACTTCATTAATTTCAAACACTGAGTCTCAACTCTCTGAGCTCAGTTCTTTGTTTCATTTATTTTTGTTACATACAAAAGTTTCTTTAATTTAAAAAAAAAAAAAAACATCACCTAAAAAAATATATATATAATAAATAATAAAATATAACTTACTATTTATTTATTTTATTAATTTATTTATTGTTTATATATTTATTTATAATTTATAATCTGTTCCACTGAACTTCTTTTTTTTTTCTTCTTCTTTTTTTTTTTTTTTAAATATTATTTTATTTTCTTAACAATTTTGGTGTAATTAAAAATAAATATTTTAAATTCTGATCCTATCTGCATCTGTCTATTATTCAGCCCAGGTCTGTGACCTCACACTGCCCTCTAGTGTTGTGTTTTATCACTTCCTGAATGCCACACCTACTTTCTGATTGTCTGTCTGTCTAGTGTAACTCACAGCTCAGATAATCAAACTATTCTTAAACCACTTTCTACTTGTCTGGTTTCCTCAACCTCCTACCAGGCAAATCACTGCTTATATGAAATAATGAAATAAACAATTAAATAAGTAATAACAATAATGACAATAGTAGTAGTAAAATATAATGAAATAATAATAATAATAATAATAATAATAATAATAATAATAATAGGAAGAATTATTGTTATAAAAAAAAAGTAAATAAAAAAAGTACATTTTACAATTATTTCATTTGTCTTTGAAGTGCTGCAGTCAGTGAATGAATGAATGGATTAATGAATGAATGAATAATGGATGAATAAATGGATGAATAATGGATGAATGAATGAATGAGTGAATGGACATTTGATATTAATATTTATTTATGCTATAAAAGGTGGTTTTGGGTTTTTATTTTTTTTTTTATTTTTATTATTTTTATTTTAGTGTTTCCTATTATTATAATTATTATTGTTTTTTTTATCATAACAAACATACATACACACTAAAAGTATAAACAGTGCTGTTTCGCACAGAGGCTGGATTGGGAAAACTGTGGACAGTGGATGTTTACAGAGAGAACAGACTGACTGTGTTTGTAGACAGGTGAAGTTAAAACAGCTGACGTTAAAGCACGTCTCACAACAACAAATTAACTCTCGTTTCTCATCACATTTCATTTCATTTTATTAGCCATTTATCCCCCCCCCCATTTTTGATTAGGTTATTTTTTTTTTCTCTCACTCCCCCCCACCCTGCCTCACAGCTAATAGAAAAGTGAATTGAGCAAAGCGTTTGTTTAATTTTCATTAGGATTATCAGCTCCATCTGAATAAATCAAGTAAAACTGAAAAGCAAATGGGTACTTATCTGTCTGTCACACACATGTAATTAACTCACCTACTTGTTTCATGGCAAATTCATTTATCACCAGTCTGCACAACCCGGTCAGGGCCTCACTCAGAAGTAGCGCTAAACATAATTACAACAATAATAATTACAGTCACAACACAACTGGAGAGCCCAATTAGAGCCTCACAATGCTTCAAGAAAGTGGCTGTTGTGTTGCAGTGTTAATGAGGCAGCTCAATGAGTGCACCTGTTTAGGGCCTCCCTGCTTCCCAGGTTGTGCACTGTCATTCATTACTGTGAAAGGTAGATTTGTGAATTATGGTAACCCAGTCTGTGCCTCACTGACTGCCAAAGAAAACATTGAGAGAACCCTTTTTGTGCCTTGCTAGAGAAAAATAGTTCTGATAGAGAACAGTGCTGCAATTACTAAGTACAAGAGAACAGACAACAATAAAAGATAAAGTACACACACTGTGAGTAGTGAGCAACAGTTATCTCCCTTACTTCCCTCGCCAGTGAGAGACACTTGACCACTGTTTCATTTCACTGTCTGAGAGCAAACTTTTTATTTTTATTTAAATTATAATTTAAGAAAATTTTAATATAAAAACTATAAAATAAAACAAAAACAATGAAAGAAAACAAATGTAAACAAAACAACAACAATAAATAAAGAAATAGCTGTGAATGTGTGTGTGTGTGTGTGTGTGTGTGTGTCTTTGAGATATATTCATTTCACCCTCTCACATTATTTTGGAGTAACCCCTTAAAGACATTAGAAGGAAAAAAGCAGAACAGTTAAAATATAAATTATTATTTAAAAAAACAAAAGTACAGAATTTAAAAAACAACATGACTAGTTTTTTCCTGACAGATTCTTGAACTGGAATGAAATGGAATTCCGAGTGGCAAATAAGTTTATATTACAAGTACTTAACACTGCGCGCGAACATTAAACACTAGGACTTTACAGTAACTGGTTATTTCACATTTTCAAATCTGCTTTTTTCTCTTTTTTACTTGTGTAAGCACAAGCTGCAATTTACAAGAGTTCAATAAAAATTTGTTTTTAAAATTTCACAAGCATAATGTTTAGCAAAATGAGAAATTGCTGAAAGAAAAAAAGTCACTTGTTCATACAAATAGAAAGGTGTGTGTCTGTATGTCTGTATGTGTATGTGTGTCTGTATGTGTCTGTGTGTCTGTATGTGTATGTGTGTCTGTATGTGTATGTGTTTGTATGTGTGTGTCTGTGTGTGTCTGTCTGTGTCTGTGTGTCTGTCTGTGTCTGTATGTGTCTGTGTGCCTATATGTGTCTGTGTCTGTATGAGGCCCTGTATGTGTGTCTGAATGTGTAAGTCTGTGTGTCTGTGTCTGTGTATATGTGTGTGTGTATGTGTCTGTATATGTGTGTATCTGTTTTTGTTTTAGTCTATCTGTGTGTCTGTGTCTGTGTGTGTCTGTGTATCTGTTTTAGTGTATTTGTGTCCGTTTTAGTGTATTTATGTCTGTGCGTGTCTGTGTATAGCTGTGTGTCTGTGTATCTGTATGTATCTGTATTCATGTGTGTGTGTCTGTGTCTGTGTGTGTCTGTGTATCTGTTTTAGTGTATTTGTGTCTGTGTATATCTGTGTGTCTGTCTGTGTATCTGTTTTGTGTGTGTTTGTCTGTCCCGTGTATCTGTTTTAGTGTATTTGTGTCTGTGCGTGTCTGTGTATAGCTGTGTGTCTGTGTATCTGTATGTATCTGTATGCATGTGTGTGTGTCTGTGTCTGTGTATGTCCGTGTATCTGTTTTAGTGTATTTGTGTCTGTGTAAATCTGTGTGTGTGTCTGAGTCTGTGTGTGTCTGGTTTCTGTTTTTGTTTTAGTGTATCTGTGTGTCTGTGTCTGTGTGTGTCTGAGTATGTGTGTGTCTGTGTATCTGATTTTGTTTTAGTGTAACTGTTTCTGTGTGTGTGTCTGTGTCTGTGTGTGTCTGGTATCTGTTTTTGTTTTAGTGTAACTGTTTCTGTGTGTGTGTCTGGTATCTGTTTTTGTTTTAGTGTAACTGTTTCTGTGTGTGTGTCTGTGTCTGTGTGTGTCTGGAATCTGTTTTTGTTTTAGTGTAACTGTTTCTGTGTGTGTGTCTGTGTCTGTGTGTGTCTGGTATCTGTTTTTGTTTTAGTGTAACTGTTTCTGTGTGTGTGTCTGTGTCTGTGTGTGTCTGTGTATCTGTTTTTGTTTTAGTGTAACTGTTTCTGTGTGTGTGAGAGATCTAAGATTATCAATTCGTCTATCTGCGAGATTAAAAAATGAATGATAATAACAACAAAAAAGAGGAGAAAATGTAAATGAAACTAAAAGAAAAAGCACACAGAGACATAATTCAAACAGCAGCCTGTCAGACGAGTCTTTGTCTAACTCGGATTTTCTCTAAACCTGATCTGGGTTTGTGGGTTTTCAGATAAATAACTCTGACAGCCACTTGAATAGTGCCCCCCAGCTCAGTGTCAGCCGGGGGAGCTGACTGTGAGTGATTTGTGAGCGGCAGCTTGTCACACAGGGAGGAAGCCACACCCACAGGACGACACCAGCCCCACACCAAGGCTCTGGTTACCCACAGCACTCCCCCTCGACCCCCTCCATCCCCTCTAAAAAGTTGTTTTAAAATTCCACTGAGAGAATTTAAAAAAAAATGTGTGATTTTTGTTAACAAATAAAAACTGATCAGCAGAAGTCAAATTACACAGTTAGTGTAAAACAAGTGCATATTAATGAAAAAAAAAATAATAATAAATTAAAAAAAAATAAAAATAAATAAAACTAAATAAATAAAAATAAATAAATAAATAAATAAAAATAAATAAATAAATAAATAAATAAAAATAAATAAATAAATAAATAAAAATAAATAAATAAATAAATAAAAAAAATAAAAACAAACATCTAATATTTTAATTTTTTGAATAAGAAATTATAAGTATGTATGTATGTGTGTATGTTTATGTAGGTAATGCATGTATGTAATGTATATGTCTGTGTATGTATGCAGACACACCCACAATGCAGGGTAATAACAAAGGACTGCAGTGTGTCAGAACCAGCAGCTGTCTATACATCTGTTATTTGTCACCCAACGTTTGTCACAAACTCTTGTCACCAAACCAATATCAAATATCACCCAAGTCAACCATTGCTGTCACCTAACATTAACCAACTGCTGTCACCTAAAACAACCAACTGTTGTCACCCAACAATCACTGCTGTCACCCAAATCACTGCTGTCACCCAAAATAACCATTGTTGTCACCCAATTCAACCAACTGCTGTCACCCAACCACTGTTGTCACCACATGTAATCACTGCTGTCACTGTGGTCATTACTGTAACCCCAGCCATCCATTACAGTCACCCAGAGCAGCCACAAGTTTTAGATTAAACTGACTTTAACTGTCATCAAACGACTATTTATCTCTCCGTGTTCTTGTGTTTTGTCACAGAAAAAACGACCGAGGAGATGGATTCGACTGTTTCACGTCTGACGTGACAGATCACAGGCTGGTAACACAGGACAGCTAGCCACACCTGAACACAAAACACATCTGAGCCGAGCTGACAATAAATCAGACTTAAACAACTTGCAGAGTCTCCACAAAACTGACGCCCATCAGTCACTGGAGGCAGGGGGGAGAGCGGGGGAGGTGCAGGACAGGGGAGGGATGGTTCAGACTCAGATCTGGTCGTGTTAGACAACAACATTAATCACCACTGCTGCTACGACAGCAGCGTTAGTGCTCGAGTTTGGTGATGAAGACGCATCAGTTACTTTGTTAAGGATTATGACCCAAAGGTTCTGAGTTCAGTCCTCACAGAAGGAAAAGATGATGATTTTCTACACGACCAGACAAACAAAAACAAACAAATTCAATGGCAAAATTTTGATGTTTAACTTTCTCTTTCCAAAAAAAAAAAAAAAAAGAAAATAGAACATAATCCTTGAAAATCTTGGAAATTGTTCAGTCTAAAGTCATTTCCAGACCAAATAAAAATAATAAGCTCAAATATCCATCAAAATAAAAATGAACTCTCCATTTTCTTTAAAAAATTTAAAATATGAAAACATCAACAAGAACAATAATAATAAAAGAAAGAAAGAATAAACTTGCATTAATTCTTTTTAGATAAAAAAAAAAATGAAATATTTTTGTTTTCTTAACCTACTAACACAATATAGATTTTAAAAAAAAGAAAAAAGAAGAGAACAGCTGACAGAGAAATTTAATAAATTTTGTATAAAATGTCTGTTGTCATGACCTGAGTCACACACACCAGTGTCTTCACACTAGTTTTAACTACTGGTGTGTTTTACTAGCACTAGCTAGTTTTAACTACTGGTGTGTTTTACTAGCACTATCTAATTTTAACTACTGGTGTTTTACTAGCACTAGCTAGTTTTAACTTCTGGTGTGTTTTACTAGCACTAGCACTAGCTTGTTTTCTCCCACCAGTGTATTTCACCCACCATAAGCTTGTTTTAAAACAATTACTCAATTTCACCCCCCCATTAGTTTGCTAATCCACCGTATTTCACCCACCAATAGTGTTTTCACCCCCCATTAGTTTGTCTCAAATGTGATTACCACATTTCACCCACCAGGTTCACCCACCACTGCCACATATCAGACTCATACATCAACTGTGACCTGCGAGGAATTTTTATTACTCAGCCAGTTTGATGCCTGAATAATTGTTACAGAGAATAGCTGTTCCTTAGATAATACTCTTTCTACATCACAGGCATGTGTACATACATATATAATTGTTACAGAGAATAGCTGTTCCTTAGATACTACTCTTTCTACATCATAGGCATGTGTACATACACACATGTGTTCTTTCTAGTTTTTTCAAAGAGACACACAGACACAAACACCAGGCATGGAGACCTATACACATACATACATCCACACAGATGTATGTAAACACAAGAAAGGAATAATATAAGAAAAACAAACAGAAAGAAATATGTATACGCATCAGAGAGAGAGACAGAGAGACAGACAGATAGAGAGAGACAGCGAGAGAGACAGAGAGACAGAGAGACAGAGACAGACAGAGAGAGACAGTGAGAGAGACAGAGAGACAGAGAGACAGACACAGACAGGGAGAGACAGAGAGACAGAGAGACAGACAGACAGAGAGAGACAGAGAGAGAGAGATTTGGAGTGTGTTATGATTTAAGAATAAATCATTTTCAAATGTACAAGTCTGTCTTAACTGTCTCATAAACAGTTTTTCCATTTATTATTAATTTTTTTTTGTTTTTGTTATTACTGTTATTGTTATTATTATTATAGTTATTATTGTTAATTATTGTTGCTGTTGTTATTATTACTATTATTATTATTATTATTATTGTTGCTGTTGTTATTATTATTATTGTTATTGTTGTTATTATTACTATTATTATTGTTGCTGTTGTTATTATTATTATTGTTATTGTTATTATTATTACTATTATTATAGTTGTTGTTGCTGTTGTTGTTGTTGTTGTTGTTGTTGTTGTTGTTGTTGTTGCTGTACAAAGTTAGCGATACTCACAAAGGAATTATGATGGCTGACAGTTTGAAGTTTTATTAAACTAATCTGTTTGTTTATTAGTTTTGTGATCTTTATTAATATCTTTACATCGACTGTTCCCAGTTGTAATTAAACTATCATTTTACATGTAGCTGTGTACATGTTAATGTGTTTGTGTGTGTTTGTGTTGAGGTGTTGGAGTGTATGTAAATCAGTATACATGTCTGTATACATATGTATGTGTGTATCTGTGTTTATGTGTGTGTGTGTGTGTGTGTGTGTGTGTGTGTGTGTGTTAATTATTCTGCGTTTAAATGACATCACAGAAACATGATTTAAAAATTCAGATATTTGACAGAAATCACAAAGCAGATTATTTCTCTGAGAGAAACATTCAATAAATGAATCAAACGTGACAATACAATATTTAACTTTTCACAAACAAAAGTGAATTTAAAACACAGAAAACACATCTCAACCTGAACCAGAAACCTCTGACACTTTGTTAAATAAGTGTTTAACAAACTGTGTAAGTGTGCCAGGCTGGACTGTTAATTGTATGTAAATACCCGTATGCTAATTAAACAACTGATAACATCACCAGTGACTCTAAATGTGTTTCTGCAAAGAATACAAATTTACTCTTTGTTAATTACATAAAAATACTGCAGTTATAATATTAATATTCACACCTGCAATATTAGTAACAACATTGCAGCTAATAATAACACTGTAACACTAACAATAACACCAAATCATTAATAGTAATGTTGTGATGTTAATAATAATAATGTAACATTAGTAATAACACTGTAATGTTAACAGTAACGTTGTAATGTTAATGATAACATTTTGATATCAGAGGAATTAAAAAATAAATGAACTTTGTGAAGATGAAGAAATACAAATGTATTAAATATATATTTCTAATTGAATAGAAATATAATTTTATTCAGAACTGTTTTCAGAAAAACAAAAATAATGAAATACTATTTTAGAATCATAATTAATAATATGCCACATTATAAATATTGAATTACTCGAAATTAAATGAGTTAATTGGGGAATATGTAGGCCATGTCTAAAATAGATAAGAAGATGAATTACAGGGTGTTTATTTATTTATAATTAAATGATGTTAACAATGAGAAGTGACATAAAACTATGATAAAAGAAATGTATGTGTACAAATCTTCAGCAATTCATAATTATAAAAGTGTCACAGGTGACAAAGGTAAAACTCGTTAAGCAGGTATCACACCTGTCAGTGGTGGTTTCTGACTTTGTGATGTTTTCCTGTCAGTGAACAACAGCCTGGTTCAGAATCACTCAAGCGTGTCACCGAGTGTTCTCATACACACACAGTACTTAACACAACACAGTAAACATCCTGTGTTACCATGTAACACAACACATTAAACATCCTGTGTTACATGTAACACAACACATCAAGCATCCTGTGTTACCATTCAACACAACACAGTAAACATCCTGTTATCATTCAACACAACACATTAAACATCCTGTGTTACATGTAACACAACACATTACATTTTTTCTTATCATTTAACATAAAACAACAATAAGAATGCCTGTATTTCCGTATTGTTTTATTTTTGACGATTTAAAGTTCAATTTACTTAAATCGTTATTTTATGCAAGCAGAGAAAAACAAATATGTAACACTAGATTTTATAAGAAAATCAAATTCAGACGTAAGTTGTATTTGTGTGTCTGAATTTATGTGCTGCATGCATATCAAAAATATAAAGTCTTATGTAAATACAAGCATATATATGTAATTCAGACACACTCAAACTTATACTCAGACGTATAGATGTTCATACTTACATTCATGTATAAACACACCACACACACACACACACACACACAACACACACACATATTTGAATATTCATGTTTTACAAACAGTAAACTGTACCTCAGTTATATTAACCTCTCTCTCTCTCTCTCTCTCTCTCTCTCTCTCTCTCTCTCTCTCTGTCTCTCTCTCTCTCTCATGTTTCTTTTCCTTTTTCTGGCTTTCTATTAAATTAAATTTGTTTATGTTTTTCTTTTTTTTTTAAAATCACTGTTTTTTTTCCAGTATACTTTTTTTCAGTTTCTGACTGTTGTTTTCTGCCAGTGAGTTAATTATGAAAATGTGGGCTTGCAGAGATGTTTGATTTTTATCTGATTTATTACTGTGATGACAAACACGCAGTGACAACCACCTGATTAACATTCCTACACAACATTGCTCACCTCACAGGTAGACACTCGGGTCTAGGGGATCAAATCTCCTGCTTGGGGTAAACAGAGAAACACACCCAGCACTGATCTGTCAGTCCCATGTTCAAAACTTCTGACTGGTTGTGTCAAGTTACTAGGTGTAATTACAATCTGCTGGTTCTGAGTTCAGTTCTCGTGAAGGGGTACATCTGGTTATTAGATATAAATGTACATTCGCAGATACAACCTATTGGACCTGAATTCACTTCACATATAATGTTATGTTCAATTATTATTAATGAATTTACCTGTGCAGGTATAATCTGTATGTTCTGAGAACAATGTGGGATATAGCAATATATAAAATGTAATGCAAGTGTATCTTCAACCTCAGTGAAAGTAACACACACACACACAAACACACACACAGAGTTTATTTCCAAGTATATGAGCAGAGCTGTTTTAAAACGAAATTACCTAAATCACGAAATAATTTAGATTTATTTGAGAAAGAAATTAAAGAAGATCTCTGTAATCTATATCTGCCTTGTTAATTTAGATTTTTTTGTTGTTGTTGTTTGTTGTTTTTGTAATTAATGAGTTAACCTGTTTTACAGTCATTAACACAGACTATAACACATACTGGCACATATGTGTGTGTGTGTTGTGTGTGTGTATTACAAATAAAAAATAAATTTAAAAAAAGTATTTATGCTACCCCAAAGACTCAGTCTGTATAATATACTTGTTCTATGTTGAGATATGAGATATTAAAAAAAATTAAAATAAAAAATAAAAATAAAAATTAATTTTATATTTTAACATTAGTTTTTATTGGTTTAAATGGAAATGGAATGACTGAAATCAGTGAAACAGTTGAACATGACATTTTTATTTCTATCAAAGTCTGGACTTTTATAAACACTCTGAATGTCCACTAATGTATTTCTCTGTGTGTTTATTTTTTTCAGTGTCTGTGTGTGGATGTGTCTGTATGTGTGTGTGTGTGTGTGTGTGTGTGTTTACAGCTTTCTCTATGTTCTAGTATTTATGTGTATATGTGTGTGTCTGTGTTTATAAATGTGGGTGTACGTTTGTGTGTACATCTTTGTATGTTTGTTTTGTGTGTGTGTGTGTGTGTGTGTGTGTATCTGTATGTGTGTGTGTGTGTGTGTGTGTTCATAAAGGTATGTCTTTTTTGTTTCCTCTCATAAAGCTGTTTCAATCCTTCAATACAATTTGTTTTTTAATTTTTAATTTTATTTTGCTTAATAACAATAGCAAAAAAAAAAAAAATAAATAAATAGTAATAACATCAAAAAATTAATAAATTTTGTTAGGATACTGTATAAAGATAAGGAAGACTTTACAAAAAAAAAAAAAAAAAATTTGACACATTTTCATTTACATAATTTCTCTTTCGAAAGAAGCAAATTAAAAAGTAAAAATAACTCAGACCCCTGACTGCAGTAAAGTCTGTAAGAGAGTAAAAACATAACTCAGTCTGTCCCAACAATGACTGCTTCTTCAAACAAAATACTGAAACAGAAAACACACGTTTCAGTTAAACAACCATAACAACAACAACAGCAATGATGTAAAACCACAGTAACAGTAATAACAATGACAAAAATAACACAACAATAAAAATTAAAAAAACATTTTAAAATTAAAAAAAAAAAAAAAAAAACTCTTCCCACCTTCAAAAATACAAAAACAATACTGAAAACCACAAAATACATTTTACAACAAAATGTAAAAACATTCACAAAATACTGAAAAACACACATTTTACAAAAATACTGTAACATTCACAAAATAAATACTGAAAACACACATTTTACAACTTGTAACATTCACAAAATACTGAAAAACACACATTTTTTTACAACTTTTCACAAAATACTGAAAACATTCACAAAATACTGAAAAACACAAAACTTTTTCACAACTTGTAACACTCACAAAATACTGAAAAACACACATTTTACAACTTGTAACATTCACAAAAAAAACAACAAATCAAAATACTGAAAACACACATTTTTACATTCCAAAATACTCCAGTGCAGTATCTCTCCATTTATCATAGCTGACTTGTCGCCAAACACACATTTTACAACTTGTAACATTGACAAAGATGGACGGAGGACATGTGAAAACTTTTACAACTTGGGCAAAATACTGAAAACACACATTTTACAACTGCTGCTAGGTAATCTGAAAAACATTTTAAAGTTTTGAGAGAAAAAACACATTTTACAAAACAAAAATACTGAAAAACACAAGCCGCCGTTGCCATGGTGTTCAGTTGATGGATGGTGCAACATTTTACAACTTGTAACATTCACAAAATACTGACACCAGTGAGTGATTCTAGATTTTATATCTTATGATGTGAAAATACAAAACACACATTTCCCCAGTCCAAGATGGATGCCGTCTGTCAGAATCAGTCATCTAGTGAAAAAACACACCACCTAACAGCCTGACTCCTTTCATGGACGGAGGACGTCAGCAGGTAATCACAAAAAACCTCTCTTCACACAGCCACACAGACAGATTTTACATGATGTGAAACACAGACACACAGACACACACACAAACACACACAGCACACACACACACACAGCAGTCGAAAACCTCTCACACACACACAGACATACACACAGACACACAGACACACACACAGACACACAGACATACACACACAGACATACACACAGACACACACACACACACACACACACACACAGACACACACACAGACACAGACAGACACTTTTATGTATATAATGTATAATGTGTGTGTGTGTGTGTACATAACATATAGTCATATATATTTATATTACCTGACTGCTTTTATGAGAAAAACAAATAAAATAATTATAACACTGTTTTCTACAGAAAAGTGTTTTTTTTAAACATTGTTTTTGTACTGCACTGCTCTGATGTGAGGTGACAGTGAAGACTCACAAGAGTTCTACAAGTCACATCTCCTCACTCACAGGTCCCAGTCTGCTTACTGTCTCAGTTTAGATAATTCCCACTATCAACCACTTCTCCAGCAACAGGTGTGCTTCAAGTACTAATCAACCGATCATCACTAATCCAACAATTTAAGTAGTTGTCACTAATCCAATGTACTATCAGTAATGTAGTTGTCTAATTTCCCTAACTAACACACATAACTTGTACAGATCTACATTAACACACACTGTGTATTGTACAGATCTACATTAACACACACTGTATATTTTACAGATCTATGTTAACACACACTGTATATTGTACAGATCTACATTAACACACACTGTGTATTGTACAGATCTACATTAACACACACTGTGTATTGTACAGATCTACATTAACACACACTGTATATTGTACAGATCTACATTAACACACACTGTGTATTGTACAGATCTACATTAACACACACTGTGTATTGTACAGATCTATGTTAACACAGTGTATTGTACAGATCTACATTAACACACACTGTATATTTTACAGATCTACATTAACACACACTGTGTATTGTACAGATCTATGTTAACACAGTGTATTGTACAGTCTACATTCACACTGTGTATTGTACAGATCTACATTAACACACACTGTGTATTGTACAGATCTACATTAACACACACTGTATATTGTACAGATCTACATTAACACACACTGTGTATTGTACAGTCTATGTTAACACGCTGTGTATGCTAATTGTACAGGCTGTGTTACAGAGATATACAACAGCAGCTGTTTAAGATGAAATGTAAAATAGAATTATCTTGTATGCAGGACGGTGATGTATTCCTCAAACAGACACCTGGGGAAATCAGGCTCCAACACAACAGATAAACCAATGTCTGCTGACCACTGGGTGGACAAAGCTTCGGCCGTCAACCGTCTAGTCATCTTAGATAAAGCCTATCAATCAGCTGACCTGACATGACCTTCCCACTTGCGTAAGGTCAAAGTACAACAGCCTAAAGGTCAGACAGGACAAAGGAAGCTGGTTAGCTGAGGTCACTGATTGTAAAACTGTTGTCTTAACTTTTTACTTATGTAAACCTTTAACAGTGTTGTTGTTGCTGTAGTAGTTGTAGTAGAGGTAGACTTTATTGCTGTAGTTGTTGTTGTTGAAGTAGAGATATTTATTACTATAGTAATAGTGGTGGCAGTCAGTGTTGATTAGTAATGGTAATTGAGGTAGTAGTGATGGTTGATGTTGTAGTTGTAACTGTAGTTGAAGTAGTGGTCGTCACTAGTAATTACTCTAGTATACATATATGTATGTAACTCATTGACAATAGAAATAATAATAGTAGTTCCAATAGTAGTAGTAGTAGTTGTAGTAGTAGTAGTAGTAGTAGTAGCATAGTAAAGATGTATGTGTGTAATTTCATTGATAAGAGTAGAATTAATAGTAGCAGTAGTCCGAAAATTGTAGTAGTACTTCCAGAAGTAGTAGTAGTAGTAGTAGAAAAAATAAAAATGAAAAGACATCTTAAATTTATGCAACTGATTTTAAGACAGCTTTTACTATCCTGATGAACTGCCATTACTTCAATGTGAACAGAATTATTAACAACCTTTCAAAAAAAGTAGCTAACTAACCAAGTTAACACGGACCCTGCTTTAACATTTAGTCAGTGATTAACATGTACAAGTTTGAGATTTGTGGTTAAACACAGCAGAGCTGTGTAGTATTAATTAATTATTAACAATGGCTTTTGTACAATTAAACAATAGTTATTGACAATGGAATTCATACAATTAAAACAATGGAGTGGGCTACTATCAAACAAATTAACACAACTCCATTGTCTACCTGACTGATTCATGCATGATATTAACCATCTGTCTGTCTGTCTGTCGAGATTTTATTCTCATTTTAATCTGTTCAACTTTAATTCAGGAACTTGTAAAAAAAAAAAAAAAAAAAAAGGAAAAGAAAAAGAAAGACAACAAATAATAAAAACAATACATAATTAAATAAGAAGAAGAAAGAAAGACTGTGTCTGATTGATAATGTTTAGCCTGGAGACAGTTTAAATTCATCACACCTTTGAGAACACTGTACATGACCTTCACCTTCAGTGATTAATGTCTTCGTCTTGCCTGTTTTTCCACTGACGTCCCACATGAGCACAACTACATGAGTGGCAGCTCCATCATCCTTTACTGCCTGACAGCTTGATGTGAAAATTTACATCACACACTGAAACATGTGTGTTATCTTAGATATCTGTCACACAGTCATATATTACATAGTTATATTACATAGTTATATTACATTGTTATATAATACAATGTGAAAATTTACATCACACTGAAATATGTGTGTTATCTTACATATCTGTTACACAGTCATATATTACATAGTTATATTATATAGTTATATAATACAATGTGAAAATTTACATCACACTGAAATGTGTTATCTTAGATATCACTTACATTTTACACAGTCATATATCACACAGTTATATATTACATATTTATTTTACATACTGCACAGTTATTATAAATATTACATAGTTATATTTTACATAGTTATATATTACATAGTTATATATTACACTGTTTGCAACACAAAGATGTTTTACTCTGAACAGATCAGTCTGGTTTGTTTCAGTAGAAAGAAGTTGTAGCTAATTATTACAACTGCAGATCTGAGAAAAACAGGATCAAATCTCCTCAGTGTGCCTTTTCCCATTCTAGAAAGAATCTCACAAAATGTTTATCTGTGACTGTGTTAATGTGCACATATAAACGTATCGTATGTATGAATGTTGTATAATACACATTTCTTATTGTGTATGTGATTCCACATACACAGATTTTGTGTCTGTTGTACGTGTACATAACTGTGTATGTGTATGTTGGTGAGTATTTATTTTGTGTATTTGTTATACGTGTATCTGTCAAAGATCACTGTTGTTGTTGTTGTGACCTATGAGAAATTGAAGGAGAGGAATTTTCTCAACTATGTCACTGAGAAAAACATCACTGACACCTAGCAATTGTTAATAATAAATGTATTGTTAACACTCATTATTCTCGTCTAATTATCTCAACACATTTTTTAAAAACATTTTTCTTCTTTATATTTATTTCTTTTTTGTGTTTTTCTTTCATTTCAATTTACACAAAGGTAAAGCAGTGACATTTTCAATTCATTTAACCTGGCCACTATAATTAATAATTTAAAGCCATAGAAATAAATAAAATAAATGTGTTTATCACACATATATGAAATATGCATGTGCATGTTTGTGTGTGTCCCTGCATGAGTGTGTATTTTATATGTGATGCATGTTCATATGCATCTATGTATGTATGTATATACATACGTATGCATGCATGTATATATGTGTGTATGTATGTGTCTGAGTGTGTGTATATGTATATAAAGAGCACTTATGTGTGCGTGTGTGTGTGTGTGCAGTGTATATAAATATATGTATGTGTTTGTGTGTGTGTGTGTGTGTGTATATAAATATATGTATGTGTTTGTGTGTGTGTGTGTGCAGTGTATATAAATATATGTATGTGTGTGTGTGTGTGTGTGTGTGTGTGTGTGCAGTGTATATAAATATATGTAAGTGTGTGTGTGTGTGTGTGTGCAGTGTATATAAATATATTATGTGTGTATAAATGTGTGTGCAGTGTATATAAATATATATATATATGTATGTGTGTGTGTGTGTGTGTGTGTGTGTGTGTGTGTATATAAATATATGTATGTGTTTGTGTGTGTGTGTGTGTGTGTATATAAATATATGTATGTGTGTGTGTGTGCAGTGTATATAAATAAATATATGTATGTGTGTGTGTGTGTGTGTGTGCAGTGTATATAAATATATGTGTGTTGTGTGTGTGTGTGTGTGTGTGTGTGTGTATATAAATATATGTATGTGTTTGTGTGTGTGTGTGTGTGCAGTGTATATAAATATATGTATGTGTTTGTGTTTGTGTGTGTGCAGTGTATATATATAAATATATGTATGTTTGTGTGTGTGTGTGTGTGTGTATATAAATATATGTATGTGTGTGTGTGTGTGTGTGTGTGTGCAGTGTATATATATATATATGTGTGTGTGTGTGTGTGTGTGTGTGTATATGTATATGTATATAAATGTGCAGTGTATGTATATGTGTTTGTGTGTGTGTGTGTGTGTGTATATAAATATATGTATGTGTGTTGTGTGTGTGTGTGTGTGTGTGTGTGTATATAAATATATGTATGTGTATGTGTGTGTGTGTGTGTGTGTGTGTATATAAATATATGTATGTGTGTGTGTTGTGTGTGTGTGTGTGTGTGTGTGTGTGTGTATATAAATATATGTATGTGTTTGTGTGTGTGTGTGTATATAAATATATGTATGTGTATGTGTGTGTGTGTGTGTGTGCAGTGTATATAAATATATGTATGTGTATGTGTGTGTGTGTGTGTGTGTATATATATAAATATATGTATATATGTGTGTGTGTGTGTGTGTGTGTGCATATAAATATATGTATGTGTGTGTGTGTGTGTGTGTGTGCAGTGTATATAAATATATGTATGTGTATGTGTGTGCAGTGTATATAAATATATATGTATGTATGTGTGTGTGTGTGTGTGTGTGTGTGTGTGTGTGTGTGTATATAAATATATGTATGTGTGTGTGTGTGTGTGTGTGTGTATATAAATATATGTATGTGTATGTGTGTGTGTGTGTGTGTGTGCAGTGTATATAAATATATGTATGTGTATGTGTGTGTGTGTGTGTGCAGTGTATATAAATATATGCATGTGTTTGTGTGTGTGTGTGTGCAGTGTATATAAATATATGTATGTGTTTTCACGAATAGACAGATATAGATGTGTTTGAAATAAGTAATAAAGGAAACATAAATAAATAAATAAATAAATACGTAAATAAATAAACAGGCAGATAGGTAAATAAATACATAAAGAAGTAAAAAATGAGAAAACGGACAGACTGACTGACAGACAGATAAAGGAGCGGAGAGATGTGGAGAGATGACAGGCTGTAATTAAGCAGTGTATCTGTGGGGGAAGAGCTGTAGGACGCCAGTGTGTGTATCAAATCTTGACAAGTGACATGAGTTATGTCTTCCCATCATGCCTGGCGTCAGCCTCATTATCATCATCAGTGAAAAAAATATTTAAAAAAAAAAAAAAAAAAAAATGGCAGCAGGATACATGAAGGAATTTAAAAACAAACAGCAGCATGGAGTGACATAAGAAGTGAATATGATGCTTCGTCATAGATGATGAATTGGCAGGCGGCTCACTGGCGAGGCTGTGGCTGCGAGGCTGTTTACATTCGTCTCTTATCACAGTGTTTCTTCACACACAATTAATTAGCCATTCTTCTCCAACCTTTGTTTTCCTCAACTCTGCTTGTTGAGAAAATACAGTTAATTGTAGGTGTGTTTTTCATTTTGCTCATCAACCAGTTTTATAACAGTGTGATGTAAAATACTGAGTCACTGATTTTCCTGTTCCAAACACACTGTACGTACTGAATTACTGGTTTTCCTGTTCCAAACACACTGAATTACTGCTCCGAATAGTAATAAGTATTTCAATCATTTTAAACCAGTGTTATGTTCTCTGCCAAGTTAATTACCTTCCATTCTAAACAGAGTTTATAACAACACGTAACAGCTGTAAATAATCACTTGTCTGAGTTATTAGTTTTACCATTCCAAACACCTCAACAACTTCAAACATCATCATCACCACTACAACGACATGCACCACTAGTGTTAAAGATACTACTGCCATGACTACTAGCTCCCAATAATTTTTTTGTCATCATCAAGATGATCATCATTTAGAACCAGCAACAAAAAGAAATAATCATTCTGTTACTTACGTGAGTGTCACACGTCTGCTGATCAAAGAGTAAAAAGTGAACTCACACCTGGGACAGATCCTCCCACTTCTATCTCTTCATATATAAATATTTATAGACAGACAGACAGACGTACAGGCCAAGAAACTCAATACAGGATGATACACACATAAAATTTGTTATGTATATAAAACATCTATAAAAATGCATATTTGTCTGTATGTGTACACACACACACACACACACACACACACACACACACACACACAAACATATATGCATATACACACACATGCATAATATATACATGCTCATACACAGATATACAAAATAAATACAAACATGCATACATACATACAGACATGGACATAGACAAACAAATACAGATATTTATTTACATAAATTCTCCATGAATCAAACAACATTATTTAGTTTTTAGAACATTTTTCTTTTGTTTGTTTATTTGTTTATTTGTTTATTTATTTAGTTAGTTATTTAGTTAGTTAGTTGTTTTTTGTGTGTTTGTTGTTGCTCTTTAAATAAGACATTCTGTGTAAAAGAAACATTTTTTGAGCTGTCACGTCAGAGTAGATGCGTGAGATGAAATGATTTGTGACGTGTTCGACGTACTTCACGTAATTGACTGCGACACTGTCAGAAAACATCAGCGAGCAGTCGAGGAAGAGCAAATTTAATTCCTGCCAACTGACGGGGAGAGAGAGAGCTGTCAGAATTGTTTACAGCCATTTTTTTATTTATCTGACACTCTTCTGTCTGCAGCAAACAATTTCTTTTCTAAACAACACAGCAGCAGCAGAATGCTGCAGAATAAAAGAGCCAAGATTAAAATTTAACTGGTGAACATTAAACTAATTTACAGTGTTTCACAACAAAGACATGCTGCTTCTTAGATGCTAAACAGACGTAAAAGTTGGTACAAGCGATTTAAAAAAAATACATTTATACATCTCAGACATTGTGTGTTAAAAAAACAACTAAAACAAAGTGAAGCAGCAGTAAAGTATGTGTAAAACACAGAATGAAAAGTCAGCTTACATGTACACAACCAGTATGCTGATACCAAAACACACACACACAAACCTGTATAATCTGTAATTTAATTCAAACAAATGTTTACGTGTAGATGACACAGGCTGATCTGCTGTGCAAAACTTGACAAGATCAGCTACAAAAATATTTCTCTTTCATCAGTTACACACTGTTACAGACTGTTACACTGAGACACACTGTTACACACTATGACACACTGATACACACTGTTACAGCTACACTGTTACACACTGATACACACTGTTACAGTTACACACTGCTACACACTGTTACAGTTACACACTGATACACTGTTACAGCTACACACTGTTACAGTTACACACTGTGACACACTTTGACACACTATTACACACAGTTACACACTGATACACTGTTACACTGACACACTACACACTGACACACTGACACACTTTGACACACACTATTACACACAGTTACACACTGTTACAGTTACACACTGCTACACACTGTTACAGTTACACACTGATACACACACACACTGTTACAGTTACACACTGTGACACACTGTGACACACTGAGGGTTCTGATCTCTGGACATACCTGTCTTAAATCACTTGTCCTACCACATCACCACTCTGTACACTGTCACTCACAAGTGTGCAAGTTTGAACATACATGTGTGAACATACAAGTGTGAACATATAAATGTGAACATACATTGTGAACATACAAGTGTGAATATATGTGAACATACATGTGTGAACATACAAGTATGAACAGACAAGTGTGAACATACATGTGTGAACATACAAGTGTGAACATACAAGTGTACAGGTGTAGAAATCTACAGGGATGTCAGGATTTGTGCAATGAATGGAGTAAGAAAAACACACTTTGTCAGTGTACAGGATGGATGTCAGAAGTGAACTAGGTAGGGCAGTGAGTGGAGTAAGAAAAACACTGAAGTTTGTCAGGATGTGTAACTAGGTAGGGCAGGATGGATGTCACAAGTGTACAGAACTAGGGTAGGGCAGTGAGTGGAGTAAGAAAAACACACTTTGTCAGTGTACAGGATGGATGTCAGAAGTGAACCAGGTAGGGCAGTGAGTGGAGTAAGAAAAACACACTTTGTCAGTGTACAGGATGGATGTCAGAAGTGAACTAGGTAGGGCAGTGAGTGGAGTAAGAAAAACACACTTTGTCAGTGTACAGGAGTCAGAAAAGGGCACACACTTTGGATGTCAGTGTACAGGAGTGGAAAGAAAAACACACTTTGTCAGTGTACAGGATGGATGTCAGAAGTGAACCAGGTAGGGCAGTGAGTGGAGTAAGAAAAACACACTTTGTCAGTGTACAGGATGGATGTCAGAAGTGAACCAGGTAGGGCAGTGAAGGTGGTAAGAAAAAAGAACTTAAGTTTTGTACAGGATGGATGTCAGAAGTGAACCAGGTAGGGCAGTGAAGGTGGTAAGAAAAACACACTTTGTCAGTGTACAGGATGGATGTCAGAAGTGAACCAGGTAGGGCAGTGAAGGTGACACACGACAGTAAATCAGTGAACTTGGGGTGACACAGCAGATTACTATTTAAAGAGAAATGTCACGAGAGGCACTATTACTTAAAAAAAAGATTTTATTGTTACGTACTATCAGCTTGTTACACAGTTCAGTGCTAATGATTTGTTACGTACTATCAGCTTGTTACACAGTTCAGTGCTAATCATTTGTCAGCCAGCTTTCACTCACTGTAATTGACAGCACTGCAGTAGCCAGCATGTCAGCTTTGCTAATCTTTTAATCTCAGATTAACCTCACTTCATAATTAGAATATTTTCTACAGTAGTGTATTAAACAACGTCTTTTATGATGACAGTGTGTGTGTGTGTGTGTGTGTGTGTGTGTGTGTGTGTGTGTGTGCCTATTTAGCTCTGTGTACACATACATCTGTATACACATGACTTATTGTTCCAATAATCAGTAACTTATTTTTACATAACAAGTACTCTCCTGTTAATGAGAAGGTGATGTAACTTGCTGACTGTTACTAATCAACAACAACACTGAGGAACTCTTTGTTTTTTCTTATATTTTACAAACAATGAAACAGCAGCTGCTGTGGAAACACTGACGTGTAGATATACTGATGTGTTAAATATTCACTGGTCTGCATACATAATGAAGTTACTAACAAAATCTAGTTTCACTTCACTAGTTTGTCATTAGAACAGATTTACTTAAATGTTTTAAAAGAACACATAAATACACATACAGGTACACACATACACACACATACATATCACACATATATATAACATACACACACACAAACATACATAATCACACACACATATATACACATACACACATACACACACATACATATCACACATATATATAAACATACACATATACACAAACATACATAATCACACACACATTCACACACACACACACACACACACACACATACACACACACATACACACACATACAGGTACATATCACACATATATATAAACATACACCTATACACAAACATACATAATCACACACACACACATTTTCTGATAGGATTTTTTTTTTTTTTTTTTTTTTTTTTTTTTTTTTTTTTAAATAATAATAATAATAACTTTTTTTTTATGTGGAAGTATCTCAATAATATGAATGGAAAGACATACAATCATATACACTGCACAAGCAACAAGTGAAAAAAATAAATAAACAGTAGAAGTTTGAAGAGAACAGATTTAACATTTAAAGGTTTCCAGTAGGTATATATATAAAAAAAAAAAAAAAAAAAAGAGTAAAGAAACTAAGTAGTTAATTACATTTGACCATAAAAGCTTTAGTTATCACAATTTGATCAGTGACATTTCAGTGTGTGTATCTGTGTATCTCTGTGTGTGTGTCTGTGTGTTTGTGTGTGTGTGAATGTGTGTATATCTGTGCATGTCTGTAGGTGTATCTTTGTGTGTGTGTGTGTGTGTGTGTGTGCTGTATATGTAAAACTATATGATTGTATGTGCATTTGTATGAAGATGAGTATGTGTCCATGTATGTGAATGTCTGTGTGTCCATGTATGTGAAGATGTGTCTGTAACTGAGTGTATGCACATCTGTGTAAATATATTCATACATAACAGCACATATATCTGACTGTGTGTGTTATTTGTCTGTCTATATAAATATGTACATGAATTCAGTTTGAGTGTGCTTTTCACATGAATGATTAAAACATTTAAGGACTTTTTTTGTAACAGAATGTCACTGTTTTACTCCATTCAAATCAGACCAAGTCCACTGTGTAACGCAGTATCTCCACGCAGAGTCTAAATACAAGTGACATACTCACATTTCTGTCATACAGCTTTCTTCTAGGTGTTAGAAAATCAATCAAAATAAACCTGCGATTGTTGGAATATTTATAAACAGAATTTGATTACAAAATAGAAAAAAACTTCTCCTTACAAACAAGGAATTTATTGTCTGTCTGCTTTTTAAGTGTCTTGGAGAATTCTCCTCTTTGTACGTTTAAATTATAAACTTTTTAAAAGTAATACTAAAAAAAAAAAAAAAAAAGAATTTTAATAATTTCTAATGAGGCAGGTTGTTTTTGTTTCTAATTTACTTCCTTTTTTTTCATAAAAATCTTTTAAAAATAGTTTGTTTTACTTTTTAAATTTTTTTCTTTTTTAAATTGAAAAGTTAAATGTTAGAATAGAAGTATGTTTTTGAACAAAGCCAGTGAGATCAAAGTTTGCTCTGTGAGATCAAAGATGTCTGCTCAAGTTTTAAAACACAACACCTGTCTTTCACAGTTCTCCTCCTTTCACTTACCCCCCCTCCCCGCGACTTACACACCAGGATGACTTGTCCATATCACATACTACCTCTGATATGTGTGCGCCATCTTGGTGACCACAATTATCAAAGTCAGAGTGGATCATCATAAATCAGCAGAAGTTAATGAGATTGCTGTCAGCGTGCTGAATGAAAATGTGCTTCAAGTTTAAAAAAACAAGCGCGTCTCCTTGCATTGTGTCTGAGGGACGGAGCGGGTAAGAGACAGGCTATCAGTGATATTGAGCACACAGTCAGGGACTGATTGATTTACGACCATCGTGTTAGATATAAAATAAATTTGTGTGAAGCAGCTGTACCCTGGAGACGGTGTTCTAAATAGCAACCCGTCATTTCAAGTAATCCATCCTGGCCAGTAATCCATTATTTCAGATGCTCACATAAATCTTGCCCTTCTATTTCCACTTTAAGTCCCACCCCTGGGCCCCCCTTGCATGAAAGAAAATCTATACGGCTATTGTTTGGCATTCATGAATGCACAGTAAAAAGTTGCTTGCCTTTTGCAATAGGTGGGTCTTTTTGTCAGCTGACTTGGACAAGTGCTCTGTTTCTGACAGCTGCCTGACTCAAGCACATCACATGCAAATCAAACTGCCAGGTTGTCCTAGATAAAAAGTATCTTGTTAAACCGATGCAGGAAATTTTCTTCATTAACTTTTATTTACGACCTGCTGTGTGACGTGTATGAAAAATAAATGACATGATTTGTGGCATGCTTTGACTGATAAGACATGCCATCAATCATCTACCAATTACAAACTCTCATTAACTCATCCACTTTGTTCCAACTTCTACACAAACGATAATAAAAAAAAATAAAAAATTGTCTACAGTGTGATATATGCACTAAAGAGAGAGAGAGAGAGAGAGAGAGAGAGAGAGAGAGAGAGAGAGAGAGAGAGAGAGAGAGAGAGAGAGAGAGAGAGAATTAGTTCACTGAAATTGAGAAAAAAAATTAAATATAAATTTTAAAAAATATATTAAAAATAATTGTGAGTGTATGTTTGTGTGTGTGCTTGTGGACATACTAGCATCAATACATATTTAAATGAAGAGACGTAGGTAAATCCCAGTGAGAAAAAGAAAAGAAAAAAATTCCTCGTTTCATTAAGTCCCTAGCCGTCGTGTTATCATTGTATTTAATGTAAGAGTTAGCCAATATATCTTGCAAACTGTCAAACGAGAGCCAGCCTTCTTTGTTTGCACTGTTGAACAAATACATTTACAATAAAAGCAGGGATGATTGATGGGAGTCGAGATTGATTGTTTGAGCGCCACAAAGCGCCTGTGACAGCTGATTGACAATCAAGCCTATGAGATGTGATTGATGTTTCGCGAACAAACAGCAGATGGTTTCATTCCGACCAGATACCGAGAAATCCCTTGACCCAGTAGTTGTCTTGATTATATCACACAGAGAACAACCTTTCCAAATTCCGTCTTTCGCATGTTCGACTTATGGTGTACTGTTTTGCCAAATAATTTGTAAACAACCTGATCTTAATAGCCTGTTGACGTCCGACTGTGACAGACTCAATTTGACATGTTAGATCACTGCGAGTCGAGTGATAGGACTCGCAAACAGAATATGAATAAAACAAACGTGACATACTCACTTTTCAGTCGCTTGGGGTAGTTCTGTTTTCTTCTGGGCATTATCAGCAACAGTTTCAGTCAGATTATATCGAAAAGTCCCTCAAAACAACATTTGAATCAACAACGTGAAGAGCAGACTCGATGCGCTACGAGCTTCAACAACTCTTGTTTGACCCGGATATATTTACACAAAGGTTATCTCAGGACACCGCGGTCTTCGAACATGCGCATTAGCGATGCACATGGTTCCGGCAGGCGATAGAAAGTTACAGATAAGAAGTGATGGGTGTGCTCATTTATTTTTATTTTTATGTTTTAGTAAGAAATTCTTCTGGAAATTTATTGTTTATGATAATTTAAGATAACTCTAGTATAATAATAGCACATTGTTTTACAATGACACTCTCTCTAAAACTAAATTATTTAGTTGGAAAAGTTGACGTCTGCTCCACTTGCTTGGTTTCATCTTCAATCATTAGTTGTTAGTATAATGCACTCATAAAAAAAAAAAAATAATAAAAAATAAAAAATAAAGAACGAAAGAAAGAAGTAAGCTGGTTAAATCAACGTTTCGAGAGACATTTACTTCACATAATCAGAATCATTGTACATATATTTTAAATTTATTTCAATTAATTAAAAAAAATTATTTATTTATTCCCAACATTAAAGTTCTAATAAATTCAGAATGAAATGTTATCACAGCCAAATACATATTCGAGAAATTAAAATATTTTTAATTAAATAACATCTGGGACATAATCAAATTTTGTATATGAAAATGACTGAATTTTGTAATTATTCAAATTATAAATTAACAACAATGATATTTCTTCATTTTTCTTTTCTATTTATGCCATTGAATTCAGACTAGGGCAATTAAAGATAGGATGTCACCATTTTTATATTTATCAGAAAATGTTCTGTATTGTGTATTTTTAAAGTGAAATATAGTTTGAAAACAGAAAAGTAAAATGTGGTATTTTACTGATACATCAAGTTGGACAGTTTCCTGACACTAAGTGATTATGATGTGGCTGGAGGCTGTACCACTAAGTGAACTGAGATGTCACATGAGTTGTCAAATGCAGCAGCTGATAAGAAGCTGTCACAGTTGATGTGAGCCACGTCCATGCTTCATTTCATCCACTGTTGGTGTCAGTGTATCAACACACTGTTTCAATATATCAACACATTAACATTAAACACGAAATCTACAATGTTGCAAATGATTTGTTATTTTGTTTTGCTATTTATTTGTTTTGTGTGTGAGTGCATATGGACAGACAGACAGACAGGCTCATTCAACTTTTTACTAGCTGAGATAAACCAAAGTTGTTTTTAAAATAAATTATTGGTTTTCTGGATGGAACATAGTACAAAAACACTTGTGTTATTTATCTCCAATTGCATTAACAAAATACATGGTATCTGCTGACCTGTCTTCAAACTGTTCATTTAAATGATGCATTATTATTAAATTTAAAAACAAATAACACTTAATGAATTCAAAGAGATGTCATCTGATATCTTTGCTTATTCATTCAAAATATAACCATAGATTAAAACATACTGATAATATTAAATGTTTGAACGTCTTTCTTCTTAATATTTTTTCTTGATTTTACTTTTTTATTTTTTCCACCATTTTCCGTATTGATGAAAGGAGAAAATTATGAAGAATTATTTAAAGTCTTGTGGGACAGGTTGTTTATATATAAATGGTTGCAGTGTAAGGGAGATAACTGCTTTTTTAATATGTGATTTCAAAATACATAATTATTACCATCTGCTCCATTTTCAGAGTAAACTGCATATACTTGGTATTTACATTGTTACGACATATATATACATATATACATACATATATATGTAACTTACATATAATAGATTTATTTTTTTTTTGTTATTTTTGTTTTCTTGTATTTATTATTATATTTTATTTTATTTTATTTTATTATAGTATACATCATTTTATAAATAGACATATTTATTGCTTTGTTAAGATGACAGTAATTTAATATCAACATATCACCAATAATATTGATTTTTGACAAATGTTTTTATTTATTTATCTTTATATTAAATAAATCTAACAATGAAAACCACAAAACAAGAAAATGGTAAAACAGATCTATGTTAGTTAATGATACACTCAAAACATTTTTGTTTTAACTAAAACTAATAAAAAGATATCACAATCCCCCCAAAAGACTATAATTAATACTGATACAGATTAACAGTAATGCATGAAATTCTTGTTTCCTGTTAAAAGGGTTACCTTTTTTTTATTTTATTGTTTATTTGTATTTATTGTATATATTTTTATTATTATTATTATTATAATTTGATTAGATGCAAAGGACTTTAAATCTCATAAAAAAGAGCAAACATTTGTTTTTGATGAAACACTCAAACATTGGTTGGAATTGGAAGGTCCATCCCCTGAGACAAAGTTTAGTAAAAATGAATAAATAACCAGATGAGAACTGTTAGAAATATGTGAGAGATTCTTGGTCAAAGAAGTCCATTTTTAACAAGTTAATTTTAGTTGTTAATCTCTTTTAGATGCTGAGACATGCCATTACTGTCAATATTTATATTTTTTATGATGTTGTGTTTTTGAATGTATATATTATATACTCCATTATTACAAAAGTGTTTTTATATTCTAGTAACATATCACAATGGAGAATGTAAGAGGAGACATGAAGTACAGTCAAGTAGAAAACAACTACTCCACTGAGCACAGACTTCTGCCAAGTGTTGATGAAATCATTACACATCAGCACCATTCCCTGTCAACTCAGAATTTACACAGGAATATCAATTCACAACATGCACCAGTATTTCTTAGTGAACAGAGAACTCATCCAGGCAGAAATGTGATAAATGCTGGAACCTATGCGAACCAATGCAGTCTGCAAGACCCCATTTTTCCAGGATATCCTTTACCTCACAACATGAGTGACATGTTTGAAATAGCACACATTGAAAACCCTGACTCTCCACAGACCATCACTTCAAGTGGGAATCAGTCTGTGCTGCCATTAGAGCATTCAGACTTTCATACATTTCCAACTAGTGTTCACTTTGATCAGATGAGATATCATTCATTGTATCCACTAGCAAGACCAAGCAGACATGAAATTAATCTTGACGCTCATGTTAATCACTTCATTTCATTTGATCCATGCTTCTATTCAGACATGAACACAGCAGCAGGTTCTTTACCCAACAACCCTTTCATGAACTGTGAAGCATACACAAAGAGAGTATGGCAAGGAAATCACAGTGAACATGTCTTCTCTGCTTATTCACCATGGCAGACTACTTCTAATCTTTATGGCTGGGATTTGGGAGGAGCTGGTACAGATAATGACAACAGTCTCAGTAAAAGAAATACAGCTTTCACTAATGATCCAATTTATTATGGTAGCCAGCAAATGCCACTTGATGAAACCTGCAAATATACATTTTGTATGTCTGAGCAGACAGAGGGGAGACATGAAAACGACGAAGAAACAACTCTAGAAGAAGAAGAGCTGTGTCCAGTGAAAGAAGATTGCATTCAGAATGCTCTAGAGTTCCAGTCAGTAATACATGTAGACAACACAGCAGAAAGACAACAGAAGAATATAAATACAGCCACCTCCATCCACCATGAACTGCTAATAGACAGAAAAAAGTTCACTGGAAGCCATGAGGATATCTTACCTTATAAAAATATTTTTCACAACAAGAACATTTTGTCTTCTGAACAGTGTAGCAGTAGTTGTTCAGACACTTCACCAGTAACTAGTGACTTGGAGAGTAGACACATTTCACACACCAACAGAGCATCAACAGTGACTAGTGACTTGGAGAGTAAACACTGTTCACACACCAACAGAACATCAACAGTGACTAGTGACTTGGAGAGTAAACACTGTTCACACACCAACAGAACATCAACAGTGACTAGTGACTTGGAGAGTAAACACTGTTCACACACCAACAGAACATCGACAGTGACTAGTGACTTGGAGAGTAAACACTGTTCACACACCAACAGAACATCGACAGTGACTAGTGACTTGGAGAGTAAACACTGTTCACACACCAACAGAGCATCAATAGTGACTAGGGACTTAGAGAGTAAACACTCTTCATATAGAAAGAGAGCATCAACAGTGACTAGCACCTCACAGGTCAAACGTCGTTCATACAGGAGCAGAAAGTTCAGTCAGGAATTCTTCAAGAAGTGGTCAGGTTTTGAGGATGTTCCGTTTGTTATTTCAGGTAAATCTGGTAGGCAAGTAGTATGTAGTACACCAAAAAGACAGAAAGTCGGTGCTGTGTGTGAGAAAAAGTTTAAATGTGAAACTTGTGACAGATGCTTCTACAGTCACCAGAAGTTCTCCCATCACGTGAAGAAACACGCAGAGTTTGAAGATTGTTGTACTGCGTCGTTTAACCAGGACCTCATCACTCACAGCTATCAGCATGACGTCAGTGACATTTCACACAGTTCGCCTGCACATCCATCAGCTGATTCACAAATATTCAGAACAAGAAATTCAAGATCTTTTAAAACAAAGAACTCAAAAATGTTTAAAGTGAACAACTCTGCCACATATAAAATAACTGATAATGGAATAATTTCAGACAAACAACTGCAACCATTTGTGAAGGTGAACTGTGGAGTGTTTTCCTGCAGTACTTGCAGAGTTTGCTTCTCCAGTTGCTCAGAGTACAGAACACACAAGTGTCAGCAGCACTGTGATTGTCATGTCATGTCAAGTGACAGTGACAGCTCCACTACATCACAACATTACTTTGACTGTTCGGTTTGCGGATTGAAGTTTGAGAATAAATTTATGTACTCGAAGCACTGTGTCAGTGAGACACACAGACACAGACTGAGACAAGCAACTCACTCTTGTAAACAACCTCCTTCTCATCACCCAGCAGGCAGTGAGGCTGATGTTAACAAATATGAAAACACTTCACAACTGGACATTGACAGAGATGGACAGAAGATTGAGGAAGCAGTGTCTATAGATCTCACAGCTTCACAGTTTAAACTTGAGAATGTTAGCAGTGATGAAATAAAATGTGAATACCACTTTTCAACTGTCAAGAAAGAAAACAGTGTTGTGTGTGTCTGTTCTCCCAGCCCAGTTGTTCAGGAACAATCAGAGATGCCTGCTACCAGTGAGGACAATCTGACTGACTTGAAACCAGTCACAAAATGTTGTGCACAAACACAGAGCACAGTAATCAGCAGTGTTCAAAGCAAACATCAACCAGATGAAAATAACAATTTCACAACACAGTGTCTCGGAAGTACAAATGTTACAGCTATATGTCTGGAAAGTACAGATATTACAGCTAGACGTCTGGAAAGTACAAATGTTACAGCTGGATGTCTGGAAAGTACAAATGTTACAGCTGTATGTCTGGAAAGTACAAATGTTACAACTGGATGTCTGGAAAGTACAGATATTAAAGCTAGACATTTGGAAAGTACAAATGTTACAGCTGGATGTCTGGAAAGTACAGATATTAAATATAGACATTTGGAAAGTATAAATGTTACAGCTGGATGTCTGGAAAGTACAGATATTAAGTACAGACATTTGGAAAGTACAAATGTTACATCTGAACATCTGGAAAGTACAGATATTAAATATAGACATTTGGAAAGTACAAATGTTACAGCCGAACATCTGGAAAGTACAGATATTAAATATAGACATTTGGAAAGTAGAGATGTTACAACTAAATATCTGCAACATTTAGGTACGGCTTCATTTTCCAGTTCTGCTGACAAGAAGTCATTTGTTTGCAGTGATGAGCAACCTGCTAATATTTGTTTTGCAGAAACCAAATGTTTTTACAGTGAGAAGACAACAGAAGAGAAACGAGAAGGACATGTGATGTCCTGTTACCATGGTGATCAGTGGAAGAGGGATGAAATAACAACAGTATCTTGTAATTCTGTGTCTGAGCTGTTGTCACAGGATCATATGAAAGTTGATGACAACAAACTACAAAGTGAGGAAAATGTTTTGGAATTTAATGTTATTATTCAGAGTGATCTGCAGAGATTTCAGCTTGGTGAAAGCAGGTGTAATATTGAAATCTTTGAATCAGACACTTGTGAGCAGAGTGTTAAATCAAGCACTGAGAGTAGTGAGCAGAGTGTTAAATCAAGCACTGAGAGTAGTGAGCAGAGTGTTAAATCATGTACTGAGCAGAGTGTTAAATCGAGCACTGAGAGTAGTGAGCAGAGTGTTGAATCATGTACTGAGAGTAGTGAGCAGAGTGTTGAATCATGTACTGAGAGTAGTGAGCAGAGTGTTAAATTATGTACTGAGAGTAGTGAGCAGAGTGTTAAATTGCACTGTTTTTCTGTTGTTGACAAACAAGACACATGTGTTAAAACTGATGAGCTATCTAATGAGACAGTGTGTGAACTTGAAGAACATGTGAATGAGGAAAGTGCTTTGAGGGGAGATAGTGGACTCTGGACAGATATTTTCTCAGGAGAGGATGAAGGCACTGGACTAACAGAATGTGATGAGGAAGTATGGAATGTTGTCAGCTACAGATGTGTTGACAATGAATGTGGAAGTGAAGATGGAATAACCTTTGAGTTTCAGTACACTGTCCAGTCTGGAGACAGTGAAAACATGTGGAGTATAATGTCTGACTGTGTCGGGTTGTCTGCTGATTCACAGGAGACAAGTGAAATAAATACAGACAGTCAAAGTGTTTGGTCTGACAAGCTCTCTGCTAGCTGTGAAATGTTAAATTTATCACACCATAAACACAACACAGGTAAAACCTACTTCTGTAAAATCTGTAAAGAGACATTTGTAAATCCATTCAAGTTTTCAGCTCACTACAACAAAAAGTCTCACATCACACTGGCCTCCCATTTCTACCCAGATGCAAGTATTGGAAAGTCAGCAAACAAAAAACCCACAAATGTAGTACAGCATTTGAAGGCAAGAGACAAGACAAGGAAGCATGCAGGTACTAGATGTTGTAAGAAAATAGTAAAATGTCGGTGTAACAGCATCCATTCCAGTTGTGAAAAGAAGACCAAACTGTCGGGAAGAGTACAGAGTCTGTTTATGTCTGGTGTATTGTTTAGAACGATTGGCTTGAAGAAAACAGCATCAAGCCAGCTTCTGAAAAAACTCAAATCACAATCAACAAAATGTTTAAGCTGTTTTTCAGTCAAAACTAATTACAAGGAATACAAAACTTGTTTAATGAAAAGCAGCAAGTCCAGGTCATACAAATACTCTTGTCATAGGTACAACTCTGCAATCAATGCTTGTTGTTCAAAGCAGTTTGTAACTGGAAAAGAATTCTCCATGTGTCCAACTAAAATTAAAAATAAAAGTGACTTTGTTGATGATAGTTACAAAATGTGTAACAGTATGTCAGAAGATGATAATTTAAGAAGTAGCAGTAAAAGTGAAGAAAAGAATAATTTGAAGACAAGCAAGAAAGTAGACCTGGGCACTAAACAGCTGTTAAAGAAGAGAAAACCAGTTTTGAAGTGTCCAGCCTTACTCAAACTACTGACTACTACTTCAGATCAGTACAAACAGAGAAACAACCGTGTAAAAAAGTCAAAACAAAGGTGCAGTCATAAACAAGAAAACAAAGTCTTCAACAAGTCAAAACAAAGAAATAGTCGTAAACAAAAAAACAAAGCTGAAAATAGATCCAAGCCAAAAGATAAGCAAAAACATAAAAAACTAAAGACTGCTAACAAAACCAAGGGTCAAAAATTTTATGTAAATGAGAAAAATCACAGAAATTGTGTTGGAAATAAAACCACAGATATTTACTGCAATGTCTGTGACAAAAGTTACAGTTCGAAAAGTCATTTATACCGACATTTTAGAACTGAGATACATAAACAACAATTACTGGAGAAAAACTAGTAACATAATAAGTTTGTTATATTAAAAAAAAAAAAATGTTCAGGTTTTAAAATGTTCTGTTAAGAAGCTAGCTGTTTTAAGGATATTTTGTCTGTTTTATTTGTTGGTAATTTGACTGATAGAGAAATCACACAGTAAAGCTGAATGTTTGTCCCCCGTAATCATTTTTTTATATTTTCTTTGTTTCCTATATTCTTGTTAAAAAAAAAAAAAAAAAAAAAAAAAAAAAAAGTTACTTGGTGTTGTTAAATTACAGTGATTTGAATATAAAGTTAACACATCAAGGTATTTTGTGTATTTGAAAGCAAGTAAAATAATGAAAAATTTCACAAATTATGTTGTTGGGTGATTGTTAACACTTAAATGTTTTCACTTCTATAATTTGATATCTTGAAGAGGACAGCATTATGTTTATCAAACAAGATATTCATGCTGTATTTTTCTGATTTATTTTTGTTTCATTGTCAAAACTTTATTTTAAAAAATGTTTTAGTTATTATTTATTTTTTCAAATTTGTAATGAGTACAC
>CM022667.1:6887831-6917831 GCA_012295275.1 Chrysomallon squamiferum
TATTATTATTATTATTATTATTATTATTATTATTATTATTATAGTGCCTGAATAAAATTTGCATTTTGCTTTCACTCATTTAATAACATCTGAGTTAGTGCTATGTTATTTTGGCTGTCAGTAATTACCTAAACAAATATCGACGAGAAGTAAATCTTCCATACATTCAAAGAAAGAAATGTCATCACCGGACACTTTAAAGAGTGG
Organism: Chrysomallon squamiferum; assembly: GCA_012295275.1. NCBI lineage: Eukaryota > Metazoa > Mollusca > Gastropoda > Neomphalida > Peltospiridae > Chrysomallon > Chrysomallon squamiferum. The sequence continues at coordinate 6,888,039 of CM022667.1, forward strand.
GTCTAGAACGTACGTCGTGTAATGTGCATTACGACACAGTTAAATTCGGTGCACCAGCTGAGAGATCAAACAAGGTCAGCCTTGTTAAAGTGAACTTTTCCACAGGGACAAGACTTATTTATCAGCCTTATTGACTCTTTTCCCTCAACCGCAGCTACTTGAAATTGCAAATTTAGTTATACAGCTTCGAAATGGCTGCACTACTCTAAAACAGAATGTTGAGTGCTAGCTAGACCGAATATTTGAGTCTTTTGTTTTTAATTATTCACCTTCTGAACAGACAGAAAATTCTAGAAATTATTTTACGACACGTACAAAACGATTGCACTAGATTTTCTCCTGAAACACATTTGCTTTTCTCTTTTCACTAAATCTCAATTCAGGAACATATATAAGCCATTTTTCATTGCAGTCCGGCTTTCTTTCTGATCATATCTTGCGCCGTTAATATACATTCTGAATCAATCGAAAACGATTCCATTGTTTCATAATAAAAATAACAAAATAACAGTCTGCTAAAATAATGTTTGAAAGGTCTTATTTGATTTTATAACATATTGCATTCAAAGAAAAAACTAAACAATAAGATAACAGAAAACTAATTATCATTCATTTACAATGTAACTTTCAAAATACGTGTGAAAAACAAATAATTTTTTTAATCTCATTTAACTTTATTACTTCTGATATTTATCTGAACAGAACAGGTTCGTGTGAACACTGAGAGAGAGAGAGAGAGAAATGGATAGACAGACAGACAGATAGATAGGGAAACCGCACAGGTGTCAGTCGCTATACTGTACACAGAACATGTTTTTAATTTTACTACTAAATTTGTGTTTCTTTATTTATTATCTGTGTCTTTGTTTTAATGAATTTTAGTGAATATTATTTTCACTGTAGATTATAATTTTTGATTTAACACGTTAACTTCAATCAAAAAAACATCATCTAGGTATTGTTTCTTAATTTAAACATGCAGAACAAATATTAAAACAATGAAACAAGAGGAAAGGAAAAAGGAATATCAAATGTTCTGTTAATATTTTTCTAGTGTGAAAATATCATTTTCCCCTTCACATTTGAGTAAATCCAACAATGATTATGCACGACCTTAAAAGACAAAACAAAACAAAGGATATTATGTTAACAATGAAATTTAACTTAAAACAAATGACATTCGAGTTATATATTTTAGTATTTAAACGATAGATATTTGAGAGAGAGTATGGCAGTTACTCACAATATAATAAATCCTGTAATAATCCGTGTTGCCAGAAGTTTAGACGCGATAGCAGATGCTGGCAGTGCTGAAAGAATTAATACATTGAATACAAATATTACATTTAGATTGATTGACGGGAAAAAAGAGAGAAAGTTTAATAATTTATTTCTTTTCAACGATTTCTTTCTTACATATCTTTAGTAAAATTCACAATAATCAGATATTACGTTATCTACTTGATTTAGCGTCTTAACAATACGTAGTATTTAGGTATTAATAACACATACACCATACAGATGTATATCTCTACGTGTGAAGATGAATACAAGACAATGCAACAATGATTATAACATTAGTTTTGTAATTCTACATTGAAAGTTAGTTTTATTTATAATTGTATAATAAACACACATATACATATAAACATAGGATTAAGGTAAAAGAAGAAATAAAACATCTCACTGCGTAAACTGTTCTTATCAAATGTCACTGTGTACTTGTTACTGTTTACTTTGTTTTTATACAGTGAACACCACCAAACAGTGAGATCTTCACTTTTAATTTGACTTATCTTCAAATTATATGTCTTAGTCTGTGAAGCTGTGTTTTCTGTTCCACTTCCACAGGCAGCAATGTAACCAGTTGGTGGTTGATCAAACACAGAACAGTCTACTGTAGTCTGCTGTATTGAAATGACAGCCGATGTTGATGTTTGCTTTTGAAAGATTACAAGATCATCAAGATCAGCAGAGTTATTTACTGTACAGGTCAAAGTATAAGACCAGCGAACTCGAGTGCCAGCCATGACTAGTGAGTAAGCTACAAAAATTAAATAAAATTAAATTAATTTAAAAATTAAAAATATAGAAGTTATAGCTGTACATAAAAACCCTTTCACTGCGTCACACTCTGACGTAACGGAAAAAGAAAAGTGGGTTTCCTACCACTTTTTCCGATTATTGATATTTTGGATATGTTGTCTTCATTTGATCGACATTATTAAATATATAGATTAAAGAAATTCATGTTCTGATATGTTTATGTTTTGAAATATATTAACTGCTCGACATTTGTTAATGATGGTAAATATTCTTGATACAAAACATTTCTGGGTGACATGGTAATGAACACATTAAACTGGGCGTGAGATATCAAACGAAAGCAAAACATCTCACGACTTTCAAAGTAAATTTCGTCTGTGTAATTCAATATGTGACAAAACAAATCAATTTTATGTAATTATCTTTTATTTTGAAACTAATTTTTTGTTTTAAAAGAAAAATACGAAAACGAGACAATCAAACACTGATTGTTATTCTACATTGAAAGTTATTTTATTTATAATTTTATAATACACACATATATACATATAAACATAGGATAAAGGTAAAAGAAGAAATTAAACATCTCACCAGGTAAACTCTTATTATCAAATGTCACTGTGTACTTGTTACTGTTTACTTTGTTTTTATACAGTGAACACCACCAAACAGTGAAATCTTCACTTTTAACTTCACTTATCTTCAAATTATATGTCTTAGTCTTTGACGCTGTGTTTTCTGTTCCACTTCCACAGGCAGCAATGTAACCAGTTGGTGGTTGATGAAGCACAGAACAGTCTACTGTAGTCTGCTGTACTGAAGTGACAGCCGATGGTGTTGTTAGCTTTAGAAAGATTACAAGATCATCAAGATCAGCAGCGTTATTTACTGTACAGGTCAAAGTATAAGACCAGCGAACTGGAATGCCAGATATAACTAGTGAGTAAGCTATAAAGAAAGAAAAAAATAAATGAATAAATTAATTAATAAATATAGAAGTTATAGCTATAGATAGAAACAATTAATTCTCAAATTTAGACCCTTTCATTACGTCACACTCTGACGTAACGGAAAAAGCAAAGCGTATTTTCTAGCACTGTTTCCGATTATTGATATTTTGGGTATCTTGTCTTTATTTGTTAGGCGTTATTAATAATACAGCTTAAACAAATTCATGTTCTGATATGTTTATGTTTTGAAATCTGTTAACTGCTCGACATTTGTTGATGATGGTATATTTTCTTGATACAAAACATGTCTGGGTGACATGCATTGAACACAATAAACTGGGCGTGAGATATCAAACGAAAGCAAAACATCTCACGACTTTCAAAGTAAATTTCGTCTGTGTAATTCAATATGTGACAAAGCAAATCAATTTTATGTAATTATCTTTTATTTTGAAACTAGCTTTTTGTTTTAAAAGAAAAATACGAAAACGAGACAATCAAACACTGATTGTTATTCTACATTGAAAGTTATTTTATTTATAATTTTATAATACACACATATATACATATAAACATGGGATAAAGGTCAAAGAAGAAATTAAACATCTCACCAGGTAAACTCTTATTATCAAATGTCACTGTGTACTTGTTACTGTTTACTTTGTTTTTATACAGTGAACACCACCAAACAGTGAGATCTTCACTTTTAACTTCACTTATCTTCAAATTATATGTCTTAGTCTGTGAAGCTGTGTTTTCTGTTCCACTTCCACAGGCAGCAATGTAACCAGTTGGTGGTTGATCAAACACAGAACAGTCTACTGTAGTCTGCTGTATTGAAGTGACAGCCGATGTTGATGTTTGCTTTTGAAAAATTACAAGATCATCAAGATCAGCAGAGTTATTTACTGTACAGGTCAAAGTATAAGACCAGCGAACTCGAGTGCCAGCCATGACTAGTGAGTAAGCTACAAAAATTAAATAAAATTAAATTAATTTAAAAATTAAAAATATAGAAGTTATAGCTGTACATAAAAACCCTTTCATTGCGTCACACTCTGACGTAACGGAAAAAGAAAAGTGGGTTTCCTACCACTTTTTCCGATTATTGATATTTTGGATATGTTGTCTTCATTTGATCGACATTATTAAATATACAGATTAAAGAAATTCATGTTCTGATATGTTTATGTTCTGAAATCTGTTAACTGCTCCACATTTGTTAATGATGGTAAATATTTTCTTGATACAAAACATTTCTGGGTGACATGGTAATGAACACAATGAACTGGGCGTGAGATATCAAACGAAAGCAAAACATCTCACGACTTTCAAAGTAAATTTCGTCTGTGTAATTCAATATGTGACAAAACAAATCAATTTTATGTAATTATCTTTTATTTTGAAACAAATTTTTAGTTTTAAAAGAAAAATACAAAAACGACACAATCAGACACTGATTGTAACATCAGTTTTGTTATTCTACATTGAAGTTTTATTTATAATTTTATAATACACATGGATATATAAATAAAACATCTCACCTAGTAAACTCTTATTATCAAATGTCAGTGTGTAGTTGTTACTGTTTATTTTGTTTTTATACAGTGAACACCACCAAACAGTGAAATCTTCACTTTTAACTTCACTTATCTTCAAATTATATGTCTTAGTCTGTGACGCAGTGTTCTGTGTTCCAATTCCACAGGCAGCAATGTAACCAGTTGGTGGTTGACCAAACACAGAACAGTCTACTGTAGTCTGTTGTATTGAAGTGACAGCCGATGTTTGCCTTTGAAAGTTTACAAGATCATCAAGATCAGCAGCGTTATTTACTGTACAGGTCAAAGTATAAGACCAGCGAACTGTAGAGCCAGACATAACTAGTGAGTAAGCTATAAATAATTAAAAATAATAATAATAAAAAAATTAAGTTAAAATAAAGAAATTAAAGCTGTAGATAGAAACAATTAATTCTCAAATTTAGACCCTTTCATTACGTCACACTCTGACGTAACGGAAAAAGCAAAGCGTATTTTCTAGCACTGTTTCCGATTATTGATATTTTGGGTATCTTGTCTTTATTTGTTAGGCGTTATTAATAATACAGATTAAACAAATTCATGTTCTGATATGTTTATGTTTTGAAATCTGGTAACTGCTCGACATTTGTTGATGATGGTATATTTTCTTGATACAAAACATGTATCAGTGACATGCATTGAACAATAAACTGGGCGTGAGATATCAAACGAAAGCAAAACATCTCACGATTTTCGAAGTAAATTTTATCTGTGTATTTCAATATGTGACAAAAGAAATTAATTTAATATAATAGTAATTTTATTTTCAAACTAATTTCAAATTAACTAGTAAGCTGTTAATAAATAAATAAGAAAACAAAACAAAATAAATAATAATAATCGTACATAAAAACAATTATTGTATTATTAGTAGTAGTATTGTTGTCATTATACACTATCTGAAAATTATATATTTTGATTTAAAATATTTTTAAGTGATATACGAGTTAGAAAAAGTGTCTCACTTAAATGTTTCTTACTGTGTGATCATTGGTACTAGAAGGTATGTATTCTTTTATTCTCTTTGTATCGAAATGACACTTTCATTACGACACAGACTGGCGTATCCGGCCACTGCTAACACTAACTGCTAGTAGGGAGCTCTGTCTGGATATTTTCGATATCTTCATGTTGCATGTTTGTTTGTTTGTTGTTGTTATTGTTTGTTTGTTGTTGTTTTTTTGTTTTTTTTTTTTTTTATATGGACATTATTACTGATAGACTATTTTCAGATTATATAAATACATGTTCTCACACGTTTCCGTTTGAAATACATTAGCTGTTCGTCATTCAGTAATAAGTTGTAAGTACGATATAAAACATGTCTAAGTGAGACTAATGAATGCGTTAAACTGGGCATGGTGAGTTTATAAGATAAATACTCTGGAATTTGTCTCACAGACTATAAGTTTGAAACTGCAGGACTACGTCTATCACGTCACAAATGTCACTGCTAGTTAATCATCTGACGACAGTGTAGTGTCGAGTCACTAACATGAAAGTTTAAATGGTGGAATAAAAGCAGACACATTGTCGGAGACAAATGTAAACAAAGTTACTAAGTGAGTTTCAAACATCAGATGTACTGATCACTGATTGGCTAATTCTAATGAAAACAATAATAAATATATTAAAACAATAGTGCAGGTTATAAATAATCAAAATTTTCTTGGACGTAATTTCATATAACTAGTTTTCATAATATTGAATGTCTGAGTAACGTACTTGCTTAAGTTCTACAAAAAGCATATGTATAGTAAACAAGAAAACAAAACAAACAATTCATTACCTGAACAGATATCGATGTGAAGTAAAAAAACGGATAGAAGTAAAATGAGAAAAGACATCATCTCACCAGAAAAAGAGAAAGACGAAATTTCTAATCACTTAACGCTGCCTTAAAAACAGAAGCACGTAATTTCAACTGCATGACGTCATACGTACATTCCTCCATTAAACTAAATACCACCACTGTAACGGCGTCCTCTAAACGACAGTCTGAAATAAATAAATAAATAAATAAATAAGACAGAGAGAAAAAAGAAAAGAAAGAAATTAAAATCAGGTACATTTTTTATTATATTTTATTTTATTTTTAAATTCAGTGAAAACAATTAATTGTCATCAGTGTAAATTATATCGTCAAGGATAAAGTGCTTATCGATGTTATAAAGAAAGAGCTGACGACAATAACAATAACTTGAAACAACATCTGAATAAAGAAATAAAAGCACACACACACACAAACACACATATACAGACAGACAAACACACTCACAAACATACGCATAAGGGAAGGTCCCTAACAATATTAACATGTACAAATGTTTTTAATGATTCAGTGATTCATTCACATGACACAAAAACGTATGTACTAGACACTGGCAAACGTCACTGCTTGCTCTCACCCAGTCGGACACACACACACACACACCCCTCCCACACACACACACACAGAGAGAGAGAGAGAGAGAGAGAGAGAGAGAGAGAGAGAGAGAGAGAGAGAGAGAGAGAGAGAGAGAGAGAGCTGTTGTTTGTTGGCTACTCACAATATAATACATCCATGAAAATCCGTGTTGCCGGAAATTTAGATGAGGCAAGAGATTTTTTCTCTGAAAGAAACAAAACATTAAATTTAAATTTTACATCTATAGCAAATGTTACAGAGATTGATTGGAATGGAAAGTAAAAGAGAAAGTTTAATAAATTGTTTCTCTTTAACGGTGACTTCTTTCTGATATATCTTTAGTATAATAATAATAATAATAATAATAATAATAATAATAATAATAATAAAAATGATGATAATTATATTTGTATTAATAAAATTTCACATTGGTGAAATGTTACATAATCTTCGTCATTTAACATCTTAACAATACGTTATATTTAAGTGTTAGTAACACACACACACACACACACACACAAATGTATATGTATGTGTGAAAATTAATACGAGACAATCAAACACTGATTTGTTATTTTACTTTGAAGTTAGTTTTATTTATAATTTTACACACACACACACACACACACACACACACACACACACACACACACACACACACACAGAAACATAAGATAATGGTAAAAGCAGAAATCTAACATGAAAACTCTTACCAAAAACTTTCAGTGTGTATTTATTGCTTTTTGTTTTGTCATACTGCAGTGAACACCACCAAACAATGAGTTCTTCACTTTTAACTTCACTTATATTCAAAGTGTAAGTCTTAGTTTGTGACGCTGTGTTTTCTGATCCACTTCCACAGGTAACAACATAACCAGGTGGTGGTTTAGTAAACAGAGAACAAAGTGAGTTTTGAAACATGCTGTCCAGTTCTGATCACTGATTGGCTGATTCTAATGATGATGATGATGATAATAATAATAATAATAATAATAATAATAATAATAATAATAATAATAATAATAATATATATGTAAGAAATTGTGCAAGTGATAAATAATTAAAAATTTCCTCATGTGTAATTTCATGCAACAAGTTTTCAAAATTGTATGTGTTTGAGTAATGTATTTGCTGAAGTTGTGGTGAAAGCATATTTATTCTACACAAAAATAAATAAATAAATAAATAAATAATTCACTACCTGAACACATATCGATGTGAAGTAAGAAAGCGGATAGAAGAAAGGTGAAAAAAGACATCTTCTCAACAGAAAAGAAAAAAGACGAAATTTCTAATCATTAACGCTGCCTCAAAAAGAGAAGTACGTAATTTCATCTGCATGACGTCATACGAACATTCCTCCATTAAGTTAAGTATTCTCTCTGTAACAACGTCGTCTAAGCAAGAGTTTGAAATAAATGAATGAATGAATGAATGAAAAAGACAGAGAGAGAGAAAAAAAATGAAAATTAAGTACATTTTTATTTTTTAAATGGTAATACGAAACATTGCCAGTGAAAACAATTAATTATAATCAGTGAAAATTCAGGATATAGTGTTTGATCTATAATCGATGTTAAAAAGAAAGAGCTGACAACAATAACAATAGCTTGAAAGAAGATCGGAATAAAGAATTAAAAGCACACACACACACACACACACACACACACGGAAATATCCCTAACAATATTAATATGTACTGTTTTATTAATGATTCAGTGATTCATTCACATGACACAAAATAAAACATACAAAAAGGAATTTTAAACTTTCTTTACTTTAATTTGAAATAAAACAAACTGAATTAACTAAAAGAATACAATTTATAAACTGACTAAATGGAACACCGTGCAAACTAACTAAACAAAAAACAAAATAAAAAAACAACAACAAAAATAATACTATTAATAACAATATGCTAATAAAAAATAAATAAATAAATAAAATAAAATAAAAATAAATAAACAGAATACAATGAAATCCAAGAAGAAAAAGATTAAAAAAAAAACTAAATTTAAAGTGCAAAATATATATTACTGACTCAATAATTTTGCAAATGGAAGGAATATCTATTTAAATACTATTCACATCTCAGTAATAATAATTAAAAAATTAAACTGAATAACTAAATAAAGTAAACTGTAAATAAATAAAGTAAAAGTAAATAAATATATAAAACTAAACGTAGACATAGATGTAGAATAATTGAAACATTTTAAGTTAAAATATAGATATAAATGAATTAAATATTCTTTACACATTTTTATATTTTGAAAATCAATATCAATTTACAAAAATAGTATCTGAAACTACAGAGATATTGAAAACATTATATCTTAGAATATGCATTATATACTTTTTTGAGCTTTTTGATAAAACAAAAAATAAATGGAACATTAATATCGCAAAATTCCTTAAAAACATGTTTTGTCATATGTCATTTTAAAATTATTTATTTATCTGAACAAATCTAGTTACTCTCTACTATAACAATTATTCAGGTGTTATTATGGTAAAAATTGTTTCTAAGATTTTGTTCAGTGTGACTTACATGTTTATTCACTAGATATGACTTTTAGACTTGTCTCGTTTTTCTTAAATCTGTTATATTTAGAGTTTATGTAGAGATGTGTTAACTGGTGTATTTGTGAAAAGACAGAAACTGTGTGCGTCGTAGGCTGTAACTATAATTACAGGTGCTAATGTAATAATTAATGTGAATGTTGTAGTTTAGACATATATATTTGTGCCTATCTGCGTATGTGTGTAGATGATTGTGAATATAAGCTGATTGTAGAATCATAGTTCTTGATTTATCCTCAGTGCAGTTAAGAAATATAATTTTAAACATAATTTAGTATATAAATATACAACACAAGCTTTAGAACAATGGAAGAAGAGAAAAGAAAACAGAATCAAAGTAGAGATAATATTTTTTCTAATTATCAAAGTTTTACAATTTTCATCTTTATTTCTCACTAAATACATCACTCTTGATGACCAGCCTTTAAAGAAACAAAAGAAAACAATATTAAAAGATTACAGTGTTTACAGTGGTAATTTATGTATTAAAAATTAACTTACTCTATTGAAATTTTGACAATTGTTAAAATATTTGATTGTATGTACAAGACGAAACTGATAATATCCTACATGTAGAATTAATGTGTTTTAGTGAAAAAAATAGCAGAAAAACGAAACAAATGTCCGTTAAAGAAATCTGAGAAAACAATTTATCAATGTACACAAATATGTACTAGACACTGACACACGCACGCACACGCACACGCGCGCACACACACAGAGACGACATTTAATAAAGTTCTTATTTGGAAGTTACGTTAAAACAACACATACACAAACACACACACACACACACGCACACACATATATGTATATATATTGTCATAGCGCAAAATTTGGTATTCTAGGTTAAATGAATAAATAAAAAAATCGGTGATACATGAACGATACTAACTAAACTTTAAACCTGGTTACAATCCTGACAATGACAATGCATTTATTCTCATTAATTGTAGGATTACAGTTCAGATATAAAATAACAAAACTAAACAGACAGGGTGGGCATTTGTCGTCATAGCACACCCTTTCACATACAATCGATAACATGCATTAAATAACATAGTTGTGAGGAAATCTTGTTTTGACTTTTGCAAATTAAGTTCACCAAAAGGGTATTATTCTTATTGAAATAGAAATACAGAGTGGATACCGTACTAGTTCACCATATATCATAAAACCAGCATTTACTAAAATGTAAATGTTTACAAAATTTCTTATGGAGTCTTTCTATTAAATATACATTCATAAAACCCCATATTTCAAGATATAAAAAAAAATAATTAAAAAAATAATAATTAAATAATTAAATAAATAAAATAACGCGATCTCCCAACAGCACAATAAACTATTCAATACACAATAAACATGCCAGAAGTTTCATAAACTATTACAGCAGGACGGAATATTAAGAATTAAACATATAACAAAGAAATATCCGCTCAGATGGTTACAAAACCCACTTACATCAGTTTTAATAAAAACGGAAAAAGAAAATATAATCAGACAGTCCACACTGACCTGAACAATTTTAGACTGTCATTTGTTACTGTGTTAGATATGTCCTTTTATAACTACTTTTTATTTGATTTTATTATATCGATATGTTTATTTCAGTAATGTCCTTATGTTAGTCTGCTTACTTTATCGAATAGATTACTGTAGAACATAGATAACTGTAAGAAAGTTGACAATTAAATAACATTTATGAAATAGAGAGGTTAGAAATATGATTTGTTACTGTTATTCTAGATAAAATGTCTGATTGATCAAATATAAGAATATTTTATAATGTGATTAATTTAATGTAATTATTTCATGTAAATAAAAAATGTGCACACTGACAAATATACTTGTCATATGTTGTTCTTTTACACTGCCTTAGGTCTACCTTCCTCCCTACCCATATTTCACAGAAATAGCTGAAAATAGAGAATTAGATACACATCTACATGTCATAGCTTTACCCCACCGACATTCCACATAATCAGTCTGACCAAAAATAGGACAGTTATAATTACAGACAGACAGAGAGATAGAGGAGGGAGGGAGAGAGAGAGAGAGAGAGAGAGAGAGAGAGAGAGAGAGAGAGAGAGAGAGAGAGAGAGAGAGAGAGAGAGAGAGAGAGAGAGAGAGAGAGAGAGAGAGAGAGTGTGTGTATTTTTCTGAAGTATTCTGATGTATTCGGAATATAAACATTTTATGTATGATTCACAGAAAAATCTATTGATAAAATTGCCTTAATTTGACCATCATCATTACTATTCAGCCGTAGTGTCCCTTTGTACGATGAAATCTTCAGCATGTCGTTTGCACATCTTTCTGTTCTGCGTTGTCGTCTGCCAGATGGTTCCTTTCCAGTACACATTTAGTTCATCCCACGGACATATTACTGGACTTCCTCTAGATTTTTTCCTTCGTTTCGTTTCCAAAGATTTTATTTGATGCGTCAGGTTCACTACTAAGCTTTCAATAATATCTTTCAGTCCCGATATATGATTTTAATACATCTCTTTCCATCTTTGTCTGTGCGGCTGTTGGTTTGTTCTTTGCCTGTTAAGTTAACTTCCATGTTTCTCCTGCGCGTGTCACTAGTAGGAGTACACAGTACTAGTAGGAGAACACAGTACTAGTAGGAGAACACAGTACTACTAGGAGTACACAGTACTAGTAGGAGTACACAGTACTAATAGGAGAACACAGTACTAGTAGGAGAACACAGTACTAGTAGGAGTACACAGTACGAGCTGCACACTTGGCTCTTCAAGCAGGTTTCCAATGAAGACTTCGCGGTTTTTTGCTAATGCGACCAGGCGGGCCCTGATACTTTTTAAATTTCCTTTTCTTGATTTTTGTCATTCGTCCTTTAACTCAGTATTATCTATCAGCGTGTTGCCGTTTTCTAGCATCACCTCTGTCTTCGACCTATTCATCTTCCATTTCTTGTTTCTCAGTTTCAATAGCCAGATCCTGAAACATTTCTTGTAGTTCGTGAAAAATGTCTTCGTGAAGATGACTGAGAATGGAGAAAACTAAGGGTTCCTTATATTACTTCGTTATTAACTAAGACTGGTAGATATATAATCAGTAAATCAGTTAATCAATAATAATAATAATAATAATAATAATAATAATAATAATAATAATAATAATAATAATAATACTTTGAACTAAACTGAATGTAAATAATTTTTCTGTTCACTTTATCGTTTTATTTTATTGTTATACTTTTTAAATTTTTATTTTTTATTTTTACAATAATACGCCGCTCTCACCATCCCACAAATAATAATCACAACAACAACAACAGCAACAGCAAGAACAATAAAAATCCCTATGGACAAGATAACTCCAATCTGAACGCTAATTAAATCAGAGCTCTTTAACAGAAAAAGCGAGCAAAATAAATAAGAATATATGACGTAAGGGGAAAATAACCTGCGTTAATTTTGCACTAAAAACAATCATGATTTTGGGGTGAATGAATTTTATTTTGTTATAGATATATAGGTAGATAGATAGAGAGTTAAAAATATTTTTGTTTGTTTATATAAGTAGATGTTCTTAGAAATAAAACTATGTATTTGACATATTATGATATTCAGAATATACTCTTTTACAATAAATAAATAAATAAAAATGTTTTCGAGGAATTTCAGTGATGTATGCAACATTGCTTTAGTTTGAAGCAGTACGCTTGTTGCTGTCGTTGTTGTTTTGCAGCAGTACACCTATTAAAGTATTATTATTGTTGTTATTGTTACTTTGTGCTTCTTATTGTTTCTGTTGTTGTTGTTGTTTTTTTGGGGGGTTGGGTTTTTTGTGTGTTTTTTGTTGTTGTTTTTTGTTTGTCTCACTGAAACTATATATATTTACAATTAAGTAAAGAATAGAAAAACTTTAAATAGGTGTCGGCATCTTTCGCTACTTTCCGGAACCGGCATTAAAGCGATCACTAATAGCAGGAAAAACCAGTCAATTTTGCGAGTCTGTTCCGGAAACCTGTTCGCACACGACCTTTATCTGCATCTGCTTTTTCTGTGGCAATCGAAGAAAAAAGAATTAGTGAAACAAGGAGACCGTTTAGTATTTCAAATGTATATATGAGTACTGTATTAGAATTACATCTTTAAATTGTCTGTATAAATTGCATCATAATATTAGCTCGATTTTAAGAGAATAGATTCCTAAAACTAGTAAAACCATCGTTTTCCTCCCCTGAACTTGCTTAAGTTTAAATATTCAAACCCTAAACAGTCTTTATTATTATTATTTCTTTTAATTTTTAATACATCTATTTCTTCTTCTTCATTATTTCTTTATTATATTATTACTTAGTTTTTTGTTTTGTTTGTTTGTTTGTTTTATTTATTTCTTTTTATTAGTATTTTAGATAAATCAACATCGAGGAACTAATGATATTTAATTTTTATAATAGTATATTATATACTAGGGTTTTTGCTATGTATGTTTAATATATGTACAACGTATATACTAGATTATCTGCTTGGAATCCATTTACAGCATAGAGCAGCTGTTTGCAGCTATTTACCATCATACTGCTATTGCCAGTCATTATGTTACTATTACAACTAAAGTGAAATAACAGTGACCATTTTAAACAAAGCCATCATAAGATATCCAACATATCTGTATTGTGAATTTTTACATTTTAATCTTTACATCAGATCTTGGCCGTGGATATAAATAATGGCATTTAAACTTTTATTTTATTGCTTTATTTATTTATTTATTTTATCAGATATGAGTCAGATGCTGTGATGGCATCTCTGAAATTCTCCAAGGTGCTGACAGCATGTGACCCTCGCAAAAACCCAGTGCTTATTGTTGGTCAGACAAAAAACCTGGCATTGGTATCGTACAACCAGGTTCAGTCAAAACTTGAACCAAGAGTAGATGAGGAGGTATACATATTAAACATTTTTACCCGTATGTATATTTATCATGTTTACTAATATATGTATTTCACATTTTGAGCCAAATATATATATATATATATTTTTGATATCAAAACCAAATTATAGGCCTATACATCTTTTTCACATTCATTTTTATCCTGGATTATTAACCAACTTTCATGTCAGAAAAAAGTCCTATATGTTAACAAAAGTACAATAATCAGACATTTGTATGAAATTATATTTTGATGATCGTAATTATTGGTCTGCTGTTTGTTTTCGACCTATTGTAATTATTGGTCTGCTGTTTGTTTTTAAACATATTGTAATTATTGGTGTGCTGTTTGTTTTTATACATATTGTAATTATTGGTCTGCTGTTTGTTTTTAAACATATTATAATTATTGGTCTGTTATTTGTTTTTAAACATATTGTAATTATTGGTCTGCTGTTTGTTTTTAAACATATTGTAATTATTGGTGTGCTGTTTGTTTTTAAACATGCTGTTTGTTTTTAGACATATTGTAATTATTGGTCTGCTGTTTGTTTTTAAACATATTGTAATTATGGGTCTGCTGTTTGTTTTTAAACATATTATAATTATTGGTCTGCTGTTTGTTTTTAAACATATTGTAATTATTGGTCTGCTGTTTGTTTTTAAACATATTGTAATTATTGGTCTGCTGTTTGTTTTTAAACATATTGTAATTATGGGTCTGCTGTTTGTTTTTAAACATATTATAATTATTGGTCTGCTGTTTGTTTTTAAACATATTATAATTATGGGTCTGCTGTTTGTTTTTAAACATGTTGTAATTATTGGTCTGCTGTTTGTTTTTAAACATATTGTAATTATTGGTCTGCTGTTTGTTTTTAAACATGTTGTAATTATTGGTCTGCTGTTTGTTTTTAGACGTACAACACAGCTGTCCTCAGTTTGCACCCTTCACCAACAGACTCCTGTTCTTTGTGGCTGAACAATGCTACAGTGGCAGCACTTCCTCCAAAATGCAGCCGTCACAACACCCCTTCACGATGTCACTCACTGACTAAAGTTGTTAAAAGTTGCCTTGTTGGAGGTGATGAGAGTGTTGTGGTAAATAGTCGTATTTCAAAACTGTCATAATTTAAAAACTATTTTGTGATAAATACATTTATTTTTAAAACTACTGGAGTTAAAAAATTGTTTTGTGGCACAATACTTTTATTTTAAACTTAACAAATTAGAATTACATGCATGTTCATTAAAGAATTTTTTTTTTATCTGATTGTATCACTGTTGTAAATGTTGAATTAAGTTAGAAATGTGTTTGATGTAGATAATCTGTGAGCGCAGTGATGTTTATGTATTTTGAATTAAGTTAGAGATTTGTTTATGTAGATAATCTGTGAGCGCAGTGATGTTTATCTATTTTGAATTAAGTTAGAAATGTGTTTATGTAGATAATCTGTGAGCGCAGTGATGTTTATGCATCGGCGTGTGCAGTCGCCAGATCACTTCCACTGTATTCAGCCAAGTCACAGCAGTCACAGACGAAGCGAAGCATCACGGTTGAGTTCATTCTGGTGGGACCTGACTGCGACGTGCCACTCACTGATGATGATGTAGACTGTCTGAACATGGCTGCTGATGCTGTGAGACTTGCAGCGAAGGTGGTTGACATGCCCTGCGCCGAGATGCACACAGACGCATTCATTGACGTACGTTTAACATCTTTTTTTCTCTTTGATAAACTTAGCTCTGTTCCAGTCAAACCTTTCCTAGACTTTTATTTCAGTCTTCTGATAACAAATTTGTTAGATTACAAACATTGCTTGATTAATGCTAATCAGATAGTAAATAATCTTCGGTTAGTAATCAGATAATAAATTCATTGCTAATCACATGCCACTGCACTGATTTTACAACTACTGATAACTAACAGTTTTCATCCTCGCTATTAACTGTCACAGCTTGGATTTTGTTGTAACTGTTTAGAATGTCCCAGATAAACATCATGTAGCATCCATTTTTATTTAAAAGGAGACCAGTCAGGAGTGAAGTGAAACTGTTAACAAAACTCAACATTGTTCTTTCCAGTCAGTGGGATTGTAAGCATAGCACAGATCTGTTGCTACTAAACTGACCATATTCATGCTTATTTATCACTGACATGTTAATCCATGTTTCAGGAGATCAGGAGAGTGGGGCAGGCACTGAATATTGAGCCTACAGTCATCCAGGGAGAAGAGTTGAACCAGAAGGGATTTGGTGGTACGTTTTGTTTAACCTTTAAATCACCACAGTGATTGTATGCAGGCTGAGAAATACTCCCTCCACACACACACACACACACACACACACACACACACACACACACACACACACACACACACCTAATGAAAACAAACACAAATATACAGAATAGTAGTTAAGCTTAACACTCGTATTCTTATATGTACACAGTGAAACACTACACAGTCTTTGTAAAAACACAGCAAATATTTGCCTTGCAATAAGTAGCAATTGTACTCTTTGTGCTTTCCTGCACTTATATGGTTAAAAAAAAAACAAAATAACACAACTAATACTACTACTTAGGTTTGTTTTGAAATGTAAATACATAAATTAAAAAAATCAAGATGTCTAACTAAAAAGTTAATGTAAGTGTGTGTGTTGAATTGAAATTTTAATCTGTAGATATTTGTTGATTTCAACTGAAATGTTTGTTTGTGTATTTCAGTGTGTATGTGTATGTAAATGAGTTAAAATGTTAGTACAGTGGGACCTTGAGTTATGAGTTTAATTTGTTCCCAGACTGAGCTCTTAACTCAGTCAGTTGGGGCACTTGTAAGTCAAGGTACCACTGTACTTCAGTGTGTAAATAAGTTAAAATGTTAATATTTGAATGTTTAGGTATGTATGTAAATAAGTTAAAATGTTAATATTTGAATGTTTAGGTATATATGTAAATAAGATAAAATGTTAATATTTGAATGTTTAGGTATGTATGTAAATAAGTTAAAATGTCAGTATTTGAATGTTTAGGTATATATGTAAATAAGTTAAAATGTTGATATGTTTAGGTGTCTATGTAAATAAGTTAAAATGTTGATATGTTTAGGTGTCTATGTAAATAAGTTAAAATGTTGATATGTTTAGGTATCTATGTAAATAAGTTAAAATGTTGGTATGTTTAGGTGTCTATGTAAATAAGTTAAAATGTTGATATGTTTAGGTGTCTATATAAGTAAGTTAATATGTTGATATGTTTAGGTGTCTATGTATGTAAGTTAAAATGTTAATATTTGATGTTTAGGTATATATGTATGTAAGTTAAAATGTTGATATGTTTAGGTGTCTATGTATGTAAGTTAAAATGTTGATATGTTTAGGTATCTATGTATGTAAGTTAAAATGTTGGTATGTTTAGGTATCTATGTATGTAAGTTAAAATGTTGGTATGTTTAGGTATCTATGTAAATAAGTTAATATGTTGATATGTTTAGGTATCTATGGAGTTGGTAAAGGGGCTGAGAGGAGTCCAGCTCTTGCTGTTCTGAGTTACCAGCCAGCTGGTGCGACTAAGAACATTGTGTGGGTTGGGAAAGGAATTGTGTTTGACACTGGTGGACTCTGCATCAAGTCAAAAGTATGTTTTTTGTATATCTGAGAACAGTTTAAAAACATTTTACAAGTTTCTATCTGTATATGAACACAATTTAATATTTACAGTAATAAATGATAAATTATTTTTTGAAAGGTTTGACTCTTTTATGATACTGATAAGTATAAAGTGATGCTGTTAACGTGTTTATATTTCAGACAGGTATGGGGGGGATGAAGAGAGATTGTGGGGGAGCTGCTGGAATTCTGGCTGCATTTTGCTTTGCTGTCAAGATGGTGGGTATATTTTATTTATGACTGATAGACAGATTTTTAAATTTTAATCAAAATATAAAAAAATTCTCATTGCTGTTTTCCACTGATGTCTTTTATCTCATTTTATTCTTTTTTTAAATACATCACTTTGTAAAAAAAAAAAAAAAAAAAAAAAAAAAAACCCTGCAAAAGACCATTATAATATTTTATTAATAACTTCAGTTAATTGAATTTGTTGATGTTTTAATAACATTTTCAGTTGAATTGCTTCTGTTCACAGGGCTTCAAGGAAAATCTTCATGCTGTGTTCTGTTTGGCAGAGAATGCTGTCGGCCCAAAGTCCTTCCGACCTGACGACATATTAACTATGTATTCTGGAAGGTTAGACTTTTATCTCACACACTTGTATTACAGAGATGATACTTAGACTTTTATCAACATGATATTTAGATTTTTATATCACAAAACTTGGTCACTGGACCAGTTTTCTTCAGTGTACTGAGAAATAAAAACAGAAAAAAAGTGTGAATGTGCAGTCTAAAACGTGTTTCTCTTAAATAAATTAGCCTGGAGAATAATTTATATATTTTGATAACATAGTTCGTTCTGCATCTAACTTACAAGTAAAACTTCATACAGAAACATTTAATTTATTCATTCATTTGTTTGTTTTTTATTTAAATATTGTTTATTTTATTTGTTTGTTTGTTAGGACAGTTGAAATCAACAACACAGATGCAGAGGGCAGACTGGTTTTGGCTGATGGGGTGAGTTTTAAATTTAGGTCTGACTTGTATTTTTATTTTCACCTTAAATATATAAGAAATACATTTTTTATTTAAATAAAATAATGTCAAAAATCATTCTTCATAAAAATAAATAGAAAATGAGTGTGTGTTTGTAGTGAATATAGAGCTGCATGCATGAAGGATATAACAACATAACCCAGCTACTAATTAACACACAACCATTTAAATTTTATTCATTTGTAGTTATGTGTGAGTGAATGGTTGTTGGTATGGATGCTGTCAGTAAATACATTTCAAATATCAAGTTTTGATTCTCTCAGTGATAAGTGAGAGTGCTCTTAAACAGTTCCAGAAAAAACAACTTGTAACAACATCATCTCAATGTCAGAAAGACTTAAAACAAAAGTTGTTTTTAAATCACAAGTTTGCAGCAGACTATACTTTGTTTTAAAATAGACAAACAGGAAAACAGAAATAATTTTTGTAATTTAAAAAAAAAAAAAGTGGTTATCGTGTGATGTGTCTGATATAAACTATATTTACAGGTTGTGTATGCACAGAAAGATCTACATGCTGATGTCATTGTTGACATGGCAACATTGACTGGAGCTCAGGGAATTGCAACTGGTACAGTTATATTTACACTAAAAACACACCAGACAACAACTGCATTATTCTTATCACCATCTTCTTTTCATTTGGTTTCGTTTATCATCCATAATTGTTTGTGTTGTGTGTTTTTTTATCTAAATGTACAGTAAATCAAAAATAGAATTTAGTTATTATTTAATTAGTGTTTTTAAATATCACAATCCATATATATGACAAATATTTTCTGAATAATGAATCAGTGTTGCTGCTGAAAGACAAAGGTGACCTTTTTGCTGGAACTTCTTTACCTTGTGCACAACTGTGTGTGTAAATTCTTCCTTTTTCACCCTAAAATTACCATTTTGGCTGTAATTAAACATTATTTTTGTTGTCACTAAGGAGATTTCAATCCATTTTGATAATTATTTTGGTTCTTGTTAAATTCACTGTAATGTCATTATTTGTTTGGAGAATGTCTTAACTGATTTTCTTGTCACTAAAATATAATATCACTTAAGTATTTTCAGTTATTTTTGTACTCATTAACATTGATACATCAGTATTTTCAGTTACTTTTGTACTCATTAACATTGATACGTCAGTATTTTCAGTTTTTTTGTTGTCATTCAGGTCGGTATCATGCGAGTATTCTGACAAATGATGAGGATTTTGAGCTGGCCTGTGTGAAGGCAGGACAGAACAGTGGGGACCTGGTCCACCCAGTTCCGTACTGCCCAGAACTTCACTTCAGTGAGTTTGCCAGTGCCCTTGCAGACATGAAGAATTCAGTCTCTGTAAGTTTTACTTATTTTTAAATAACATTTTAAATACTTATTCTTTTACTTCAGTGTTATTTAATAATTTCTTAAATACTTATTCTTTTACTTCAGTGTTATTTGATATTTTCTCAAATATGGTCTTTTACTTCAGTGTTATTTAATAACTTCTTAAATATGTATCCTTTTACTTCAGTGTTATTTGATATCTTCTCAAATACAGTCTTTTACTTCAGTGTTATTTGATATCTTCTCAAATATGGTCTTTTACTTCAGTGTTATTTAATAACTTCTTAAATATGTATTCTTTTACTTCAATGTTATTTAATAACTTCTTAAATACATATTCTTTTACTTCAGTGTTATTTGATATCTTCTCAAATATGGTCTTTTACTTCAGTGTTATTTGATATCTTCTCAAATATGGTCTTTTACTTCAGTGTTATTTGATATCTTCTCAAATACAGTCTTTTAAATTTAAAATATGTATTCATGTTAAATAAAATCTTTTACTTCAGTGTTATTTTTAAAAATAATGTTTTAAATATTTTTAAATAACATGTGTTAAATACAATCTTTTACTTCAGTATTTTTAAATAATGTTTTAAGTATGTATTCTTTTACTTCAGTATTATTTAATAACTTTTTATGTAGATAGATTTTGATTTCCTTTTATGTAAGTTTATTATATTAGATTGTCATCCAATTGTTTTTATGTTTCATTTTTATTCTAAATCAGTCAGAATATCAGTATATATTAATAATATCCATTCTTGTTAGGAATAAACAGTTTAATAAATGTGTGTCAACATGTCATTATGTTAAATTTAAAGAAAAAAATATTTGTTTTGTTTCAGGATCGAAGCAATGCACAAGTATCCTGTGCTGGTCTGTTTATAGGATCTCATCTAGGATTTGATTTTCCTGGTACCTGGTTACATATAGACATGGCTGCACCAGTGTATGTGGTATGTACTGTCTTGTTCATTTATTAACACACACTTTTAAATCTGTAGCAGTCAGTCTTTATCTCAGTGACATTTCTCACTAGATTCAAATATAGACACTTGAGATGTTTCTTATAATAATGTCTAAAATTTACATACACAAACACAGATTTGATAATTAGTTCTGTACATAACAAAAATAATGATTTTGTATAGATATGAAAAGTTGATGTCTATCTACTTTACAATCTTCAACCTGAGAAAAATATTTTATTCTTAACTCCAGATGTACATAATTGCTTTATTTTATCAGCTACACTCTTTCAAACTGCTGGTCTTGTTTTAATTATTTAATGTTATTGTTGTTGTCATTTTTGATTATTTTATATTCATTGATGATTAGTGGTGTGTGCTGTACTTGAGATTCACTTGAAAGAAAGCAATGACTGTTTTTTCCTGTTCTAACAGGGGGAGCGAGCTACAGGTTATGGGGCGGCACTGTTGCCAGTGGTGTTTGGCAAGTTTTCTGACAATGCTCTGTTGAAGTCTCTGTCACCTGACATCTTCACTTCATCAATGGATGCAGGAGACACTAATTCACCTAAGAAACAGCGTCTACAATAAAACCTACATATACAGATTTTTTATTTTTTAGTCTTCATAAATGTTGTCAGTTTTCTTACAGTGATTGTTTCAATACTTCATCATCATCATTATTGTTATTATTATTATTATTATTATTATTATTAGGTTATTACTAGTAGTATTAATTTTCTTCTGTTTGAAGTGTAATGTTTTTTACTGTTTAAAATCAGTAAACTTTGTTTCTTACTACAAACCAGGGTTTGCTTAAAATCAGTTTTACAAAGTATAAGATAAATGTAAGAACACGTTTTACCTATTTTTAATAAGTAACTGATGTAAGAGTATTCACATTTATTAGATATACCATAACTAACCTTTTTTTTACCTTCTTTCCTTTTTCCTTTTGTTTTGTTATTTTTTTTTTTTTTTTTATGGTAAAATGAAATCTCAAACTGGCTGGCACCAGTACTTTCATACAAAACAATTTTTCCAAAACACACAGAAGAGTATTTCTTTATTTTTGATGTATTTTAAATTCACTTGTCAGTAAAAACTGAAACATTTATTTATGACAATCTTACCAATTTTCTTTTGGAACAGTGATTCTTATGATTATGTAAACAATTTTGTGCATGTATCACTAATATATATATTTCAATATGTGGTTTATCTTAATGGATTAGCAGAAAAACGTTTCATGTGACAAGAGTTGTTTCCTATGAAAACAGTAAATAACATCACTTGATATGTAGTGAGAAATCTGATCTTCTCAGTCAGCTCTTACTACAAGCAGTCTTACTGAGCAAAACCTCATAGAAACATCAGTTTAATAGTACACATGTAGGTAAATGTTTTCTTGATAATGTAAACAACCTCGCAGTTAATTTTTTGAAAATCAGTCACCAATGTCATACATGCATAAAGTCAGATATAAACAAATATAATTATATACATATATATATATATATATATATATTTTAGAAAATAATGTTTTCTCTTTTGTCTGTCATTTATTTCCAATGAAATGTGTGTGTGTGAGAGAGAGAGATTTAGGTTTTCAGGATCTATACAGAATAAATGTGTAAGGTTTTATTATCAGAGGTCAGGTGTTACTTGTGTTGATTTATAAATGTGTGTATTTGGATTTTTGATAATTTAATTACAGTGATTTTAGTTTGATTATTCCTAACCAAGAAAGTAAATATTACTTAAACAAAAATGTAATATAAGTAAATCATTTATCAGAATATTCTTTACATTTTTAATTCATGTATTTATTTTAATTGATTAGCAGAAACACAAAAACATAAGATAAAACCATGTTTAGTTTAATGTGATTTTTTTTTTTTTTTTTTAATCATTTATTAAATTCTCAGTGATTTTTTACAACATAGTTAATATCATTTTATTATGATTAATTATCATTTGGTACTATTTTGTATTACCTGTATTGCCAAGAAATAAATGAATAATAATGTGTTTATGAATGATGTTTTAAAGTGTGGTGATTATATGAGTTAATGTAATAAACAGGTTATTGTAACAATCAGTTTGTTGTAATGTTGGGAGCAGGTTTTTGTGTGTGTTTCTGACTTGTTTATTGATGTGTGCCATGTCGTCCACTGTCCGCGTTTCTCACTGCCTTGGCGTTTCAAACTTAAATCTTACAATTTGTAGTACGAGCCTATTTTCGTTTTAAAAACAATATATATATAAAGATTCCTAAATCAGTAAATATAGTACCTTATTTGTGAACTTGTTAAATAAAACATTAAACATATTTTAAGTTTCATACTTGATAATGTTAACAATTTTCAAATGTTACTTGAAAAACAAAACAGACGTGCGTATTTACATATTGTGTCACTTGTTACCTCCCTTTATTCATCGTTGATTCACGCTACCCACACTTTCTGTTTGACAGTTACATGATTAAACATCAAGACGGGTTTTAATTCATGCTGCCTTAAATGAATCATTATATATATATACATACATACATATATGTATATATTATATACACACACACACGCATATGTATATAAATAATCTCAAGAAGTTTGATCTTCCGTCCTGTTAATTCTTCCGTTTGCGATTGTTCTGTTAAGACTGACATCAGTACGTCGTCGGTTTATTGTCATCTCAACATTGCTGATGTTGTCGTCGCTGTAATCTGCGGACGTGATACATGCCATCGTTTTTTTCATGGATGCATTTGTGGCGAATAAATTGTCGTAGAGAACACCGGCAACGACAGCGCCAAAAATAGGACCGAGCCAAAACACCTGAAAATAGTTAACTTGTTTACTACCATCACCTTGACAACTTTTCAAATCTAAAATAAAATGATTATAACATCAAGAACTTGGGTCTAAGAATTGTAAAAATGAAATTATTAAAAATAAAAAATGAAAATATTACTAAAAATGAAACGTTTTCCTTAAGTTAACTTTAATTAATTAGGAATAATTATTCTGCAAATGTAAGATAATAAATAAAAATTAAAACAGATTGAAATAATTACCCAGTGATGTTCCCACGAGTCCATTATAATGGCTGGTCCCAGACTCCGAGCTGGATTCATACCCGCACCCGTGTACTGAAACTAGAACATATTTACCTTCATACTCATATGCGTGTTTGTGCGTACATACACATCACTATTACTACTACAATCAAATAACATTCAAATTAAAATTCATATTTGACGTTTTTGCGATGACGTCATAATACTCACAGCCCAGATGACGTTCATGACGACAACGAGGCCCATGGTGAGCGGTGTGGAGCTGCCGAGGTCAGCTCTGTGGCGGTCGTACGAAGCGAACAGGGCGAGAGTGAAAACAAACGTAGAGAGAAACTCGACACCAAAGCCTTGTGACACTGAAATCTGTGAGGAAATTGTCGTCGATCCCAGAGTTCCACGTTTCAGTTCTGGGGTGAGTCCCACTAGGACCCCGGCCCCCGCCGTCGCACCCATACACTGAACAACACAGTAGAGAAACGTTTTCAGAAAACTCATTTTGCGGGTGCAGAACATTGCTATGGAAACCGCAGGGTTGACGTGCGCGCCGCTGACGTGGCTGAAGCACCACGTTGCTGTAGCCGTGGCGAGTCCGTAGCCGACTGCTACGTCTGAGACAGCGCGGACGTTGTCCGAGTCCAGACTGACAGAACAGCCGCTGACAAACATCACCAGCACAGCACAACCAGTGAACTCAGCCAGCAGTTCCTGCAAGACGTGAGACGAGGAGTTCAAGTCTTTAGCTCGAAACAGAATCCTCAGTCGTCCACGCAAACTCTTCACCTTGCCAGCTCTCGAGTTTTCTTCTGTACTGGGCATCACTGCAGCATTTGAGTAAAAAGAAGTAAAACTAAAGTCAACACGAACTGGCTCCTACCGTACACCTCTTCCTGTGTACAGTTAGGTCACGTGATTTTTATGTTTATCCGGAGTTTATCCACCCACCCGTGGAATCTAACAGCGGACAGCTTTTCACGGTCTGCTGAATATAAATAATAACAGGATCACTCGTGTGTTGACGATGTTAACCTCAGCTGTGAAAATGTTCATTTTACTATTATTTTATAACTTTATTTTGCAACGAGTTATAAGCAAAGAAATAATAAAAGCGAAATAAAATGTATATATATATATAAGTAAAGACAACATAAATAAAAATAATAAATTTAACAAATGTATTAGCCTTGCAATCAGAAGTCGTTTATTTCTTTTCATTTTATTCTCTCTCTCTCTCTCTCTCTCTCTCTCTCTCTCTCTCTCTCTCTCTCTCTCTCTCTCTCTCTCTCTCTCTCTCTCTCTCTCTCTCTCTCTCTCTCTCTCTCTCATATTTCATTTTGGAGTGTGACCCTGTGTGTGTATGCATGTGTTCATGTGTAGGTGTGTTTGTCGAGATGAATACTGGACATTTCATCTTTGTTCTGAATAGCCTCTGCATGATTCCTCTTAGTATGTAAGTATTTATATACGTTTATGCGTAGATTTTTATGTATGTAAATAGGCAGATAGGTAGGTATATATATATATAGATTAGAAGTGATAAGTATTTTCATTGTTTATATAATTAGGTGTTTATTTTCTGCTAAGGCCGGCGAGGACGTGTTCTGTGTTTACACTCTACATCTGGTTTGTTTGAAATTTACTCCAGGTATTCACAAAATAAACAGTGGGCTACACAGATTATTTAATACTGTTTTCTAATATATTCACTGTCACGAGTGTGATTCTCGACATTTGTCTGAATATTTGTTCTGAATGGCCTCTGCACAACTCCCCTTAGTGTTTCGTTTCTACATAATTCATTTTCACAGTCCTGTGTGATGAGGTCTTGTCTTACGTATTATAAACATTGATTAATGGATTCCAAAAATGCTTCTCACCCATATTCATAAATCACATACAATAAAGATTGGTTTTGTAGAGGCTTTATATTTTATTTTATTACATACGTATGTGACAGTATGATGACACTTGTGCTGTAGTAAACTGTATGTAAGTGTGTGACGTTCTACTTTTTTTTAAAAACATATTGAACAAGTTGGTGTGACCGTGGCTGTGTTTTTATTGCAGTAGATGTGTGACTTGCATGAATCTGGATCTAAATTAGGTAACATCACGTATTTCTGCCTACACAAACGCGAGATTTTTAATTTCTCTTTCGACCACGAACATAAAAAGACACTTGTAAAACTTTAAAACTTGTTACTGAGTATTGAAAACACAGCCATAAAACAGGACGTGGAAGATGTCTCGACATTTCACCTTTCACACTGGACTTTACTTTATTCTTCTGTTTGACCTGTTGACCGCGGTCATAAAGCGTGTAATTTGAGATTTCTTCTATTTTTTCTTCTTTTTAACAAAACATCAGACAGTGGGGATTTCTTTTCTTTCTTGCAGATACAGGTTCAGTGTTAAATATTCATTTATTTATTTATTATTTATTATTATTTTTTAAAATACTTTCTATATATTATATTTCTAGGTTACGTGAAATAATTATATTCATGTGACAGATTCAGTGCAGCGAAGCGAAACGAAAATTTCCGTCAAGGACGTGAATTTCGCTGTCGTCTTTTTACTGCTCAGTTTTGTGTTATGCAATGAAGAGGAGCGTCTGAACGAGTGAAACACCGAGCAGCTCGCTGGCAAACACGATGGAGGAAACAAACCCAGGTACGTTTACTTCGCTCTTTATTTCTTTATACAGTTTTTGATTTTGTAAAGGATTTCGTTTGTGTATAGGTCTGAGTTCGTGTTTGTGAGAGGGTGAGTGAATGTGCATGTGTGTGTTTTGTAGATGTGTGTTGTTTGTTTTGTGAATATATATTGTTTGTTTTTGTGTATGTGTGTGTGTGTGTGTTGCGTGTGTTTGTGTTATGTGTGCACATGTGCATGTGTTGCGGATTGGTGGTATATGTATATATGTGAGTGCATGTGTGTTTGTGTTGCATGTGTATTTATGTGTTTATTTGTTCGTGTATTGCGTGTTCTGCATACGAGTATTTATGTCACACACTGAAAGGAATGTATCCCAGTCTGAAAAGGCTAACAGGCATCAGCTAACTCATTATATCGTAATCCGCATAACGCGCAATCCTTTCAAATCAAACTCGCTGCTAATATTTCATTGCCGGGCTCACTATATCCTGTAAACAAAGTCGAACAAACTCATTTTTATGTTCAAACAGCTTTTGTTTCTTTGTGAATTATATCAAAGTGACTCACGCGACCACAGACTTTAGGTGTATCTGGTGCTTTGTTTACTCGTTTTCTCGCCTCATATTTTGCTGTATTTAAAATCAGTTCTGGCTGAGCACACAACACGTCAGAATCTGGTAATACAAGTTTAAAGTGAACATGGTCTAAAAAGAAAACGATGTATCAAAAATATTTGTACAAAGATATTTCAATAATTTCTACATTAATGACTGAGATACACAGATAAATACGTGTTTGTCGCTAAGCCAGCCATGGTGACATAAAAGCCAGCGTGAATTAACTCATAACAACGTCAGTGTAAAAGTGTCATCATCATCATTGTAATATTTTTGCTTTTGTTGTTATTGTTGTTGTTACTGTTGTTATTGTTGTTGTTACTGTTGTTGTTGTTGTTGTTGTTGTTATTGTTGTTACTGTTGTTGTTACCGTTGTTGTTGCTGTTAAAGATGTCAGGTATCGCGGGAACAGCAATGGAACTCGAGGAGAGACTAAAGCAGGAGATGAGCGAATCGTTGTGGAGGAGGTAGCGTTGAAGAAAGAAGTTGGACTGATCGGTGGAATAGCGCTAATTGCTGGGACAATGATTGGTTAGTTTCTCTCTCTCTCTCTCTGTCTGTCTGTCTGTCTCTCTCTCTCTCTCTGTCTGTCTCTCTTACTCTCTGTCTGTCTGTCTCTCTCACTCTCTCTGTCTGTCTCTCTCTCTCTGTCTGTCTCTCTTTCTCTCTGTCTATCTCTCTCACTCTCTGTCTGTCTGTCTCTCTCACTCTCTCTGTCTGTCTGTCTCTCTCTGTCTGTCTCTCTTACTCTCTCTCTGTCTGTCTCTCTCACTCTCTGTCTGTCTGTCTGTCTCTCACTCTATGTCTGTCTCTCTCACTCTCTCTGTCTGTCTCTCTCACTCTCTGTCTGTCTGTCTCTCTCTCTCTCTGTCTGTCTCTCTCACTCTCTCTGTCTGTCTCTCTCACTCTCTCTCTGTCTGTCTCTCTCACTCTCTCTCTGTCTGTATCTCTCTCACTCTCTCTGTCTGTTTGTCTGTCTCTCTGTCTGACTGTCTCTCTCTTTCTCTCGCTATCCTTTTCTGCGTCGCGTCTCTGTTGCTCTGTCTCCGTTTGTCTGCCCCCCCCTCCCTCTCTCTCTCTCTCTCTCTCTCTCTCTCTCTCTCTCTCTCTCTCTCTCTCTCTCTCTCTCTCTCAGTGAATAGTATTTGTATTTTGTAGGTTCTGGTATTTTCATTTCACCGACTGGTGTTCTGTTGGCCACTGGTTCTGTTGGACTCAGTCTGATTGTATGGGCAGGTTGTGGCATTATCGCAATGTTAGGTAAGTAACAGTAATTTACGACGTCATCACAATTCTATTTGTGACGTCATTACAATGCTAGGAAGAAAAATAATGACATTACACAATGTTATATAAGAAGCTAGCGTTGATACGTTGCTGTGTCTACGAATGCAACAATTTCGTGATTTTAACGCGCTGTTTATACACTTGACAATTTGTATGATCTGTCGTAGTCAAACTATTGTTATATATTTATTTCTGTAGGTGCGTTGACGTACGCTGAACTGGGAACGCTGATAACGAAGTCTGGCGGTGAGTACAGCTACATCCTCGAAGCGTTTGGACCAATCCCTGCTTACCTGTACGCGTGGACGTCGGTGATTGTGACGAAGACGTCGTCCATTGCGATCATCTGTCTGGCGTTTGCCGAGTACGTGTTCGACCCAGTCTTTGATGACTGCGGACCTCCTGCTCTCGTGAAAAAACTACTAGCAGCCGCAACCATCAGTAAGTATTGACGTCACACTCTCCGCTAGTCTTCAGTAATGACGTCATAAAAACATAAGTAACAATATATTTTACAAAGCAAAGATGTAGCGATTCTTTTACTGTTTGTATCAATAAAAAAAAAATCTCTCTCTCTCTCTCTCTCTCTCTCTCTCTCTCTCTCTCTCTCTCTCTCTCTCTCTCTCTCTCTCTCTCTCTCTCTTTCTTTCTCTCTCTGTCTGTCTGTCTGTATATATTTGTGTGTGTGTAACATATTTAAATGATATGGTTA
>CM022667.1:6925331-6967831 GCA_012295275.1 Chrysomallon squamiferum
CCTTAGTCCTCACATAGTCCTTGTTAGACACTTCACACCTTCCTTCCTCACAGTAAGTTTGTTACATACTTTCATGTTAGACACTTCACACCCCTACCTTCCTTAGTCCTCACAGTAAGTTTGTTACATACTTCCATGTTAGACACTTCACACCCCTACCTTCCTTAGTCCTCACAGTAAGTTTGTTACATACTTCCATGTTAGACACTTCACACCCCTACCTTCCTTTAGTCCTCACCTTCCTTAGTCCTCACAGTAAGTTTGTTACATACTTTCATGTTAGACACTTCACACCCCTACCTTCCTTAGTCCTCACAGTAAGTTTGTTACATAGTCCTTGTTAGACACTTCACACCCCTACCTTCCTTAGTCCTCACAGTAAGTTTGTTACATACTTTCATGTTAGACACTACACACCCCTACCTTCCTTAGTCCTCACAGTAAGTTTGTTACATACTGCAATACTAGCACTATAATATTACCACTACTACTAAAACTGTAATTATTACTTATTCTAACATTAGTACTAGTAACACTGTTACTATTTTACGTATGGTATTACATACTATTACTTCTACTACTAGTACTACAACTATTACTACTACTACTACTACTACTGCTAGTACTATTACTATTATTATAATTATTATTACTGCTACTATTACTTCTGTTACTACTATGACTACTATTATTATTATAATTACTGCTGCTGCTACTACTACTATTACAGCTACAACCAGCACTATTATTATTTATTACTACTACTGGTGTTGTCGTTGCAGACTGTGATCGCGCTGATGATGGTGATTCCAGGAAACATCTCTTCTCTCATTGACCTCTTCTCGTTCGCGTCCTGGGTCTTCTACGGTCTCACGTTCGCCTCCCTCATAATGCTGAGATTTACCAAAAAACACGAACACAGACCCTACAAGGTACTTCACACACACACTTACACAAACACACAAACATACACACACGCACGAACATACACATACACCCACTTATACATACACAGACTCACACACACATACATATACACAAATACACACTCATACACACAATTATGCGCGCACTCTCACGCATGCACAACACACATACTTACAAATAATTAGAACACATACACGTCTGTACAGACATATTTAACTACGGACACACAATTGTGTGTTTTCAGGTTCCTATAGTGATTCCCATAATCGTCACGCTGATTTCCGTGTACCTGGTGATAGCGCCGATTGTCGACAACCCAAAGATTGAGTTTCTCTACGCATTCATTTTCATCATTTCCGGTCTCATTTTCTACTTCCCATTTGTACACTTCAAACTTCGCATCAAGTGTCTGGGTAAGTAATTTATTTATTTATCTATTTATTTATTTATTCTTTCTTTCTTTTTTTTTTCTTTCTTTCTTTCTTTCTTTTGTTTTTGAACATTTCTGCATATGTCTCCATAATTCTGCAGTTTTGTATATTTGTGAGTAAGTATATCATGTGTGTTTGTGTGTTTTGTACGTGGATCTCTAACTACTGAACTACACCACAGACTCTGCTCTGAGAGTAAGTGTGGACATGTACGTATTAACTTTCTCTGGTTACAGTTTTAATATTAGATGTTTATCGTGCTATTTTCAGATGATGTAACGGAATGGTTACAGCTGGTGATGGAATGTGCACCGTCTAAGTATGAACCCGACTCTGAAATGAAAAGTTAATTTCAAGCAACGTATCTACCATAATTCGTATCTACCAAAAACCATTTTGAAAATCATTTCACATAGAACACTGTGTTTTCTTTACTTATAACATAATTCACGACATTATCTCCAATGTTTGACTGTGAGTATGTTTCACTTTGTGATTATATTAGTTTGTGTGTATGTGTGTGTGTTCGTATAGTCTGACATGACATATGTATGTATATCAGATTACTACTACTACTACTACTAGTTTTACTATTACAAATTATATATTGAATTACTATTAAAATATTCAGATTTGCATACTGGTATATTTTTTAATGTAGTTTTCCTACTGTCAAATGCTCAAGAATATTCACGTGTTTAACACAACTAAAAACTAATTTACAAAAAAAAATATTTTATTTCAGAATATATATTTGTTTTACTGCACTGGATTCCTGTGTACTTCATTTCTTACTGTTAGATTGTCTCAGCCCTCTTCTCACAACACGAAATAACCCTAAAAACTCGTATAAAAATATAAATAACAGCACGAAAAAGATGACAATAAATATTATATTAATATTATCATTTTCTCTTAGGATCAGTTATGTAAATAAACTAGAAAAGAAGCCTCATGAAAACAATGTCACAAAAATGTAGCTGTCATGACTCAGTGTAACTGAAACAGTAAAAGCATTATTATTATTATTATTATTATTATTATTATTTTTTTTTTCACACAACCTTTTTTAACAACATGAAAAATATTTAAAAAAATAAAATACCACAAATAATAAAATAGTAATAGTAATAAAAAAAAAAAAAAAAAAAAACATAATAATAAAAAATAACGAAAGAAAAGATAAAGAAAATTTTTAAAAATTAAAATAATAACAAAAACAACAACAACAATAATCAATCAATCAATCAATGAAAAATGGCACTGCAGAAAAGAAGCAGTGTTAGAATCAGTTCAGAGTTTCGTGACAAGGTAAGGATCAGTTTGATCATCAGCAGGAGGAAAACCGTCAATAAAAAAAAATGGCAGATTACCGCTAATGGATATGTCTTCTTCCGAAGTGACGTCAGAATCATCTGATGACGTAGAAGGACTCTCGTACTGTTTCTCGTCACTGGAAGAATCAGAACTGCTGGAATTTCCAGCTGAGCCTTGTGTAAACATAGGAAACAGTCCGAGTCCGTCAAGTACAGGTCCGCCATCGTCCTCTTCCTCTGAATCAGACGACTCACACGAACGTTTATCTTCTGGAAATTTCTCAGCCACACTGAGGAAACTTGTTCTTCGTTTCCCATTGTTATATATCAGTTCGTCCTTCACCTTTTCGCTGTTTAACGAATCCCATCCAGAACTACGTCTAGCTTCAAAACTTGTTTTCTCTGGGGACGTCTCTGCTGCTGATGTCGTAGATCTAACGGAGTTTCTCACTGACGTGAACGTCTGAGATCGTTTGAGGATGCCGGTGTTGCGTCTGGCGAGGTTTGAGTCTCGTCTCTTGGAACTCAGGCTGGACGCTGATCTCCTGATCACTGGTCTGGGCAGGAGCGAGGCTGAGTGTCGTCTGCTGTACTCTTCCAGCACGCGCAGGCTGCGTGCGGCGGACTGACGTCGTGCTATGGCGACAGACGCTCTGTGGACAGCCTCGGACAGTCTGCGCGACACACGCAGTGTGCTGAAACAACACCAACTACTTCATCAACATCAACTACTTCATCAACATCAACTACTGCATCAACATCAACTACTTCAACAACATCAACTACTTCTTGCACTGCGTTTATACCCACACAGTGTAAATAGTGAATACAGAAACAACATCAACTACTTCAACAACATCAACTACTTCTTATATTAAACAGTACATGTGAGTTTATACCCACACAGTGTAAATAGTGAATACAGAAACAACATCAACTACTTCTTATATTAAACAGTACTGAGTTTATAAACACACAGTGTAAATAGTTTATACAGAAACAACATCAACTAGTTCTAAATAACAGTACGTGTGAGTTTACACACACAGTGTAAATAGTGAGTACAGAAACAACATCAACTACTTCTTATATTAAACAGTACGTGTGAGTTTATACACACACAGTGTAAATAGTGAGTACAGAAACAACATCAACTACTTCTTATATTAAACAGTACATGTGCGTTTATACCCACACAGTGTAAATAGTGAATACAGAAACAACATCAACTACTTCAACAACATCAACTACTTCTTATATTAAACAGTACGTGTGAGTTTATACACACACACAGTGTAAATAGTGAACACAACAGGAAACGTAAACATACAGAAATAACAAACATGAAAAATAAGCAGACTGACAATAAAATATTTATAATATTTCTGAGGAGAATATAAAGTACAATATCGACATATGATCTGTTATAATTAAAACTTTTGAAAATTAAATAGTAAAATAATACTGAATTTTAACTGCTTATGAAATAAAACATTTATAATAAAAACTTTTGAAAATTAAATAGTAAAATAATACTGAATTTTAACTGCTTATGAAATAAAACATTTATAATAAAAACTTTTGAAAATTAAATAGTAAAATAATACTGAATTTTAACTGCTTATGAAATAAATCATTTACCTTCGAGGCGCGATTCTAAGTAGAAGTTGTAAAGTAATAGTGATTTTCTCTGCAAACAAGAAAGAGTTCATCAGTGAAAACGTTAAAATATTTACCATGAAAACAGAAACAGAAGGAATCTAAAAGAAGAAATGTAAAAGATAACTATAAATTCAGTTTATAAGTTATATATATAACTATCTTCATTACTTCTTTTTTATTATTATTTTAAATTTTATTTATTTATTTATTCTAGAAATAAAAACAAGTATAAAATTAGTAAAATCTGTAATAAAATAGATAATTATTATTGTTATTATTATTCTGTGTGTGTGTGTGTGTGTGTGTGTGTGTGTGTGTGTATACAGGTATTGACTTCACCAGTAACAAATCAAAAATACATTAATTAATCAACTGGAAAAATTTAATAATATTAAGTAAAAAGTAATGAAGTGTTAAGTGTCACCTGACAGCGCAGGGTTGACTGGGAAGTATCTGGACTGCAGGTAAAACAAAAGTGACAGAAACAACAGAACCAGTGACACGATAAATTCCGTCTTCGGCCGACCTAAAAATGGCGCCACTGTGAACGCGCCGATAATGCAGACGACAATGATCGGGATTGTAATGTTGACCTGAAATATTAGAAAAAAAAAAAAAAAAAATAAATAAATAAAAATTAATAAAATTATTGAAAGAAAAGAAAATGATTAAATCTAGTACCAATAACTGTGAAATGTGCTAAGGCAAAAAATATAGTGAACACCAAATATTATTTCTTCAGTAAACTTGTTTGACTTTTTTCCATCTTTCTTACAATTTCGTTTTTCTTTTTTTCTTTCTTTACAATTTTATCTTTTTTCTGAAGTTATGAAAACTAATTACAATCATCTTATCTAAAAATGTGTAATTAATTAAAAGGATGCAAACAAATCGTCTGTGACTGGAACGTACTTTGTACGGACGTTTCTTTTCCTTGTTTTTCACTCTGAGAACTAAAAGCGCCAGAACCGACAGACCGTGGAAAACCCACACCGTGAAGATGAAAAACCGAACAAGAGAGTCGATAGATCCAACTATTATCATTACTGAGGCAATCACCGCCTGCAAATAAAAGTTAGAGCTTGTAGTTCTTACCGCGGTAGTAATAGTTGCAGTAGTAGTAGTAGTAGTATTTATGCTAATAATGTTATTTATAAATTTACCTTAGCCACCAAGGAAGTAATGTAGAATAGTAGTATTAATAATAACATTAATCGTACAGTAATAACGGTTGTTTGCTCACCAGCACTGTAATCCTTACCGGCAAACATCATTATCACGATATAAAGCCAAGCACGATAATATGAACAAGCGGCGTACAATATAAAAATATTTATTTTATTTGAATCAATGACTTTTCTTTAAAATTCTTATAACGTAAAGTTCACTATAATCAATAAGTGAATACATAAATGCTTATTTAAATATTTTGTAATATGTTCAGTATCTTTAAAAAATGTAATTAAAATGTAAAAAATATTTTTAATATATTTAAAACACCTTTAAATTATTTTGACTATAGAGTATTTAAGAGTTTTGAAGAGCCGTGTTTCGCTGCTAATCGGAAATTTGAAAGAGTAGCCATATTTGCCCTTGAAAGCAAATATTTGTGGCTATTTTTGAAATCCTCGGAACGATTCGAGGATAAAATTAAAAACAAAAATATGCGATGTGTGTAATGTAGAAGTTTTTATGTTTAGACAGTGAAACAGTCGTTGTGTTCAAAATAGTTTACAAAAATCAGTAGTCATATTTTTGTTTGAAAAGTTAATAAAACATATTTAAAATTTTAGTTTAAACAAACGATTTATACTAAAATCATTTTATTTTATTTTATTTTATTTTTTAAAAAAAAAAAAAAAATAAATAGATATAAATAATAAAAAAAATACATAAATAATCAAATAATAATAATAAAAATAACTGTTTATTTTTTATTCCTTAAAAAGTAGATAAAAGAAAAGTATGTTTAATAATAATAATTAATAAAACTTAAATATATTTAGCCTAAAGTAATAATAATGATAAATAATGAAATAAAATAAATAAATAGCTATTACAAATTCCTCTTAAGACTGAGTCTTCGTTGTTTTCGCTCTAATAACGTGAGAGTTAGCCATACAAAACGAATATAATTATAAAAAAATCTAGATTTGTTTTGTACTTAAATATAAATATTTATATTGCGTTTTATTTATTAAAATATTTATCCAGTTCCTTTTCACTTTGTTGTATTTATTTTTATAATCTATTTGAACATGTTTTCGTTAAGCTGTTTTAATTCATAAAACCGTCCAAGGGTTCATGCAGGTTTAAATTAAAAGTGTTTAGAACTGGAAGTTCAAAACTTTCACGATCTTAACACCAGCATTTTAAATAATATTAAAATTAAAATTAGGTTTAAATAAATAAATAAAGTAAAGCTGAAGCTGAAAACCAATTTACGTAAACTGAGTATGTAAAACTCAATTCATTAAATAATCATATAATAATAATAATAATAATAATAATAAAAAATTAATAATAATAATAATAATAATAATAATAATAATATTATTATTATTATTATTATTATTATTGTTTCTAAATTTATGATTAGAGTCATTCATTGAAATAATAACAAGATTTTATTAAATAATTGCATTTATAATCTGAATAAAGTGATACCTCACTCATCTTAAGTCAGTATTAAAATAATTTTCTTCACATGCTAACAAAAATAGCATGTGTTTTATTTAACATTATAATCTATACCCAGCTATAAATTAATGAGAAACTCGTATTTGCGTTTGAAAATAAATATGCATTTTTTTGAACGCACAAATTCTGAGAATGAAGAAAGAATTTTAAAATTAAATCGAAGCAATTTGTTTAATTAATATGGTCTTTGAATTCATTTCATGAGTTTTAACCGTTATTATTATTATTATTATTATTATTATTATTATTGTTGTTGCTTAACTGACTTAATTATTTCACGCTTGTCTTGACTCGTAAATTGTTAAGCTCGGTTAACAAATAACTGTATTAATTTCACTTAAAAACAACTTTTCAGTAAAAACACTGCTAACGACTGATTTTTGTTTTTGTTGTTTGTACTTTGGTTTGCATTATGACAGAGGAGATAAACCGAGCTGCAAACCAGAGTTAAACAAAGCTTTGCACTTCACCTGCACGACAGCTCATACCACGTTCTTTGACTAGCCATCGTGGAAGATGGGATGCAAACTCTGGTGACGAGCACGTTACAGAAATGATTTGTTTGTGACGTAGAAACATACTCACCCTAGAAATCAGAGTAGTGACGTTTGTCTTACTTCGAACGTGAATCCATGACGTCACTTCCGGCATGTTTCCATCTTTGACGGCAACACTTGATAATCTAAAACGTAAAAAGATTTAGAACTATGTTTTATAGAATTAATAAAACGATTTTAAAATAATTTCTTTATTCAGTTTTAATTTAATTAATTAAATATTTCATAAATTAATTAACTTTATTTATTTATTTATTTATTTATTTATTACTAGTTTCAACAGAATCATTTCGTAAAAATCATGAATTATATATCTGCCTCAAGACGACGATGTCAGTAGTGACTGATTGATTACGTCATCAAATTACCTTCCGGCTGTAAGAAACGTTCCATTTGCGCTGCCCAGGGCGGTCAGTGCCACACCCACCGGGATAACAGCAGAATACTTCCCCAGCATTCGTTCTCCAAACGTCTACATATAACATAACATAACATAACATAATATAACATAACATAACATAACATAACAATATAACATAATATAATATAATATAACATAACATAACATAACATAACATAACATAACATAACATAACATAACATAACATAATATAATATAATACAGCATAGTATAGTATAATATAATGTAATACAAAACGTAGGTGTGTGTGTTTTTCTTACAATGTATTTTGAATATGAAAGAAAATGTTGCATGGAATGCTATCGCCAGTGCCTCCACTATATGTGACATCATCATAATCATCCGTATTATCAACGCTGTTATTGTTAATAATATTTCTATTTTTATGCTGTTATTACTTTTATTGTTGTTGCTATCTTTATTATTGTTATAGCTAATGTTGTTGTTATTATTATTGTTATTACTGTTTTCTTAATTATTGTGGTTGTTATTGTTTTTATTATAGTTGTTGTTATTGTTATTATATTATTACCTAACAATAAGTCTACTCACAACACCAATTGCATCTGACGATATCATATCCTCTTTCGTCATGACAGTGAAATATGACGTCACAACAAGCATATAGATCACACTAACCAATGGGATTACTGTAATCACCAGGCGGGGTAAATTTCTAAAAGTAATAATTTATTATTTAACAAACTTCATTCATTCATTCATATTTATTTATTTATTTTTATTATTATTATTTTTTTTATTATTATTATTATTTTTTTATATTATTATTATTATTTTTAACACCTGTAAATATATTATTTTATAGTGAATAAGGATAATAACATGTAACTAATAACAAAACTATGTAAATTACCTAGGAGGATTTTTCACTCCTCGTGTGACGTGATTTACGTTTGACCTAAAATAAAACAAGAAGTTCATGAAATAACAGGACACGTTTTTTTTTTTCACGTCGCGGCTCTTTAACGTCAGAAGGGAAGTAACTCACCATCCACCATAAGCCCAGAGTCCGTTGTAAACTGCGAATGCTACTGACGCCGGTTGTTGATTAGTTCCCTTGAACCCACTCTCCAACACCTGCATGTGACCTGTATTTAATTTTAAAATAACCACAGCAACGACTACAGCAATAATAACAACAACAACAACAATAATAATACACGTACGCACAAACACATAAGCGAAAGAATAATTTTATTGAAATACGATAGCGAAAAAAAAAGAAACAAGGAAAGAATTTAGAATTTTTTTTTTTTTTTAATTAAAAAAATTTGAAGAGAGACACAAAGTAAAAATAAATAAATAAAATAAATAAATAATAAATAAACCTTGAAAGAGTCTGAAAAGACCAAACAACACAATAACAGCTAGAGCTGTCACTTTGCCCACCGTGGCGAGAAGCTGAACTTGCTCTGCCAGTTTGAAACTAAACGCGTTCATCAAAGCAAGTGAAACTGAAAAATATCAAAATAACAAAAACATTCCAACGTGTATACTTCCATCAGCAATGTTTTACTAAACATACATACATAAAAAAAACATACCTAAAACTTCTTAAACAAACACATAAACACATCTGTACTAGCAAACGCATAAGCAGCAAACATATAAACACATAACGCATCTACACAAACAAACAGATCTATACAGAAAACAAATACATCTACACAAGCAAACATATAAACACATCTACACAAACAGACACATAAATACATACATTCCAACATAGGCTCATATAATTATTAAAAATAAACTTCAATACACAAATACCGACACACATAAACTGTGTTATCAATTTCAGATTTGTGGCAAATGACTAAGAACAGAGGAAGGAATTTGAATTTCATTTGAATTTTTAAAAAACATTTTAAATTCTGATGTTGACTTTTAGTTGAAACACATCACAGAGATACACGAACAATTCTAAATATGCGACAGATAAAGACAGATCTCTTGTCTTTGTTTTTGTTGATAACGCTGTCGTACGCTGCTTTACAAAATATTTGTGTCGTTCAAACCACATCACTTTTATCTAAATGGGTTCAACAAAGTAGCTACCTGCACATCGCATGTGACGTCTTTATGACGTCATAGATTAGTAGGATGCTCTTGTTGTCTAGTTAGGTTAACGACTCGAAGTGTTTGAACAATTTTCTTACAAGAGTAACGAAGAAAAAAATCTGCTACAACGCTACGCTGTAGAAAATTAACAAACGCGATACGAAATTATGAATTAACATCACATGTGTAGAATTTAATGAGATAATCTTTCTTCAAACATGAGCCATGTTTTGTGTTTATCTTTGTTCATTTCAGGTTTTCACAAACTTGCACTACATTCAGGTATGTAACTGTTGAGGTAAACACCGTTGTCTCTCCACAGAGAAACTCGTTAAAATGTACATTTGTATGATCCAATAGCCAATATTTAGTTCATTACGTCCAATCTTTACTAATAATAAAGTATAAGGGTAATACACTTGTGAAAAATGCTAATAAACCGAAGTTTGTTTTATTATTGA
Source organism: Chrysomallon squamiferum (assembly GCA_012295275.1). Lineage (NCBI taxonomy): Eukaryota > Metazoa > Mollusca > Gastropoda > Neomphalida > Peltospiridae > Chrysomallon > Chrysomallon squamiferum. The sequence continues at coordinate 6,935,889 of CM022667.1, forward strand.
AACGCAGTAAGTACAAACATGCTTCATCACTTATCTTGTTATTTCTAACTGAACTTTTCGTATAATAATAATAATAATACCTAAAAAAATAATAATAGTAATATTAACAACAGTAAAGAAGAAGAAGAAATAAAATAGCTAATGATAGCCGAAAGCTACCGAAGACGATTCTCACCTAGAGCGGTGATAGCCAGGATTTTCCGTAGAGTTTCTGGTGGGCCGCACCCGTCATACAGGGCGTCAGCGACGTAGTCACAGAATGCAACACAGAACACGGCGGTACCAACGGGCTCGGCAGCGGCTATACGCATCCAACAGTACACGAAGGCTACGACGGGGCCAAATGCCTCTGAAATGTAAGCATACTCCACTCCTTCCTTCTTCACAGACTCGCGCAGTTCCGTAAAACACAGAGCGGCTGAAATTTAACAACAACTACAACAACACTAAACAGTAATACAAAAAATAAACTAATATAGTCTTTCAATTCATTTCATGAGTTTTAACCGTTATCATCATCATTATTATTATTATTATTATTTATTTATTTATTTATTTATTTTGTTATTTTGTTATTGTTGTTGTAGAAAAGCAGAGAATTTAAATCTGACACTGAAAGTTTCGGTTTTTAGCAGCACCGTGATAATAAATGACGTCATAACAATATACGAATATTCCGACATATGAGTAATTTTTATAATTACGTCTGTTTCCTTATGTAGTTATTTTATTATACTTTATTATTTTCACGGTTTCCTAAACAAAAACAAAAACGTAATTGCAGCAGACGTCAAAGTGAAGTAACTCGGCAGTTATTTCAATATAAGTACTCTTTCCTGTTACCTTTGTTTCTGTTGAAATTTTTATTACTGTCGTTGTTATGCTTAATGCTAATATTTTCGACGTTCTTGTTCTTGTTCTGTTTTTGACACTGATACTGTTGTTGTTATTTTGTTGTTAATGTGGTTACATTTTTTTGTTTTACTTTGGTTACATTTTAATGCTGTTATTGTTTACATTACAAAGTCTTTACTGCTGTTATTTTTTAATGTTTTTGTTTCGTTGTCATTGCTATTGGTGTATTTAAACGCACTTATTCTTATTATAATTATTATTTAATGTTATTGTTGTTGTTAATATTAATTTAGTTTTCGTTGATGTTTTATTCCTTATCATTCACATGAGAAAGAGTGATCTGGAAAGAGAGAGGGACAGTGAGTGACATACCTAAAGTGCTGAACACACCGCAGAACGCCCAGACAACCAGTGACAGCCCCACTGAACCAGCGCCCTCTAGCACTCCTTTTGGAGACGTGAATATCCCAGGTCCTTTCAGATAAATAAATAAATAAACAAATAAATACATGCCTAGAGAAAGACAGATATACAGAACAATAATAATTAAAATAACTATAATGATAATAATAATAATTAAAACAACTATAATGATAATAATAATAATAATAATAATAATAATAATAATAATAATAATAATAATAATAATAATAATAATAATAATAATAATAGTTATAATAATACTATGATGAAAACGTTGATAACAATAATAATAATAAAAAAAAACAGTTAACATCATACATACACATACATATGCACAATTCAGTTAATTAATACAAAGTGAATGAAACATATATACGTACATACAGGGGCACAAATACTCTCTCTCTCTCTCTCTCTCTCTCTCTCTGTCACACACACAAACACACACACAAACACACACACACACACACACACACACAGATATATGGATAAACACACGTATAATAAATAAAAATACCTATAATAGTAGAAGCAATCAGTGATCCGCCGTAAATTATTCCAATCTCCTTGAGATCAGTGACGCCATTTTGTGATTTATTTGGAACATTCGCGAAATCCACTTTTTTATGCTCCGACTGACCTGACCCCCGGGGAACCCAGATCCCTGGCTGCCCATTGCTAACAATACCATTCACTGAATACGACGTCCGCCTTTTCGTCAAAACTAAATAAACAAACAACACAACGACAACATATAAGCCGCATAAATAAATAAATAATTGAAGAAACCAAACCAAAATTACTTTTATTATTATTATTATTATTATTATTATTATTATTATTATTATTATTATTATTATTATTATTATTACCGTTATTGCTGTTGTTGTTTTTAATTGCAATAATATTTAATAGCTGGATTTTATTTATCAAAATTATACTAACAGTATGTACTAAATATTTTATACATGTATGTGTATGTCTATATAAAATACAAAATTTGTTATTCATTCATTCATTCATTCATTCATTCGTTTGTTTATTTATTTAGAAGCTTCTGATATACGTATTTCCACTGAAATTATCTTTCATTTCACATCCACACATTCTGTTACCTAGCAACCCAGTATATGTCTGTCTGTCTGTCTGCCTAGCTACCTTCCTGACCACCTGTCTGCCTGGATACAGTTCTGCATGCGTAGCTAGGTACACAGAAATACAGACACATACACTACAGTTCTGCATGCACAGCTAGGTACACAGAAATACAGACACATACACTACAGTACTGCATGCACAGCTAGGTACACAGAAATACAGACACATACACTACAGTACTGCATGCACAGCTAGGTACACAGAAATACAGACAAATACACACATACACTGCATGCATGCATGCACAGCTAGGTACACAGAAATACAGACACATACACTACAGTACTGCATGCACAGCTAGGTACACAGAAATACAGACACATACACTACAGTACTGCATGCACAGCTAGGTACACAGAAATACAGACACATACACCACAGTTCTGCATGCACAGCTAGGTACACAGAAATACAGACACATACACTACAGTACTGCATGCACAGCTAGGTACACAGAAATAGAGACACATACAGACAGACAAATACACATCGACAGTCAGGCGGACAAGCTGACAGACAGATTTTTTCTACCTCTCCGTCTCTCTGTGAATTGTTTTTGAAAATTAACATACCTTCAGCTGGTTCCATTTCGCATTGCAAAGACGCAATGAGTTCTGAGGAACACTTTCCAGCGTTCTTTATCTACGTCAATGCAATCATCATTAATCATTCTTTCTATCATACTTATTCTTTAACGGAGACCCATTCATGATTAGCTTCCCAGTATCACTTAACGACCTTGACCGTTTACTTGCAAACGACAAGAACGCCATATTCTAAATCAGTTAATTTAAACAAAAGTACACCCGCTTTTTCAGATATGAACGTCAGTTCTGATGAGGAAAAACACGGGAGATTTACACAGAGCACAGTTACTAAAGAATGATGAGATGTTTCTTTGCTGATAATCGTCACAAAACGTCAAGATTTGATGATCGACATTAGGAATTCAGTCTGAAAAACGGGTAACAAACCCATGCAGACATTTATATATATTCACTCTAGTGTCGTCATATTTGTTTACTATCTGTCATTGTTTATTTTTATTTAATTTGTTGTTATTAAAATTGTTGTAACTTTTCAATTGCGGTTTGCTTAGAATGTTTATTTTGCTATTATTCTCTTTTTTCTTTTGTTTGTTTGTTATTAATGAATTTATTTATTTATTAAAACAAATTTTAAAATTCTTTGTTGCTTAGTTTGTTAGGTTTGTCTTGTTTTATTGTGATATTTTAAAAGCTCACAAGCTGTACTTTGGAGTAATACAAAACGAGTAAGCAATTTATTCTGACAGTGAATACGTTCTTTCCATTTCCAGTACAAAGGTGACAATGAGAGAAGCATTTATATAGATGTCCTATATTTTAAAAGATACACTAATTAATTAGTTAATTCATAGTCAAAGGATAAAACAAAAATAAGATTTCCATGTCTTAATCTGATGTCACGTTACTTTGTTAAATTAACAGAAATTGTGCTGTGGAGGTTGATTAAGCAGTGATGTTAAAGACTACCTGCGACATGGCGGACAGCTACTACATCACTGTCACTACATCACTGTCACTACATCACTGCAACTACATTATTGTCACTACATCACTGTCACTACATCACTGTCACTACATCATTGTCACTACATCACTGTCACTACATCACTGTCACTACATCATTGTACTACATCAATGTCACTACATCACTGTCACTACATTATTATCACTACATCATTGTACTACATCACTGTCACTACATCACTGTCACTACATCACTGTCACTACATCACTGTCACTACATCACTGTCACTACATCAATGTCACTACATCACTGTCACTACATCACTGTCACTACATCACTGTCACTACATCATTGTACTACATCATTGTCACTACATCACTGTCACTACATCATTGTCACTACATCACTGTCACTACATCACTGTCACTACATCATTGTACTACATCATTGTCACTACATCACTGTCACTACATCACTGTCACTACATCATTGTACTACATCACTGTCACTACATCATTGTACTACATCATTGTACTACATCACTGTCACTACATCACTGTCACTACATCATTGTACTACATCATTGTACTACATCATTGTACTACATCACTGTCACTACATCACTGTCACTACATTATTATCACTACATCACTGTCACTACATCACTGTCACTACATCATTGTCACTACATCACTGTCACTACATCATTCTACTACATCATTGTACTACATCATTGTACTACATCACTGTCACCACATCATTGTACTACATTATTGTCACTACATCATTGTACTACATCATTGTCACTACATCATTGTACTACATCATTGTACTACATCATTGTCACTACATCATTGTACTACATCATTGTACTACATCACTGTCACTACATCACTGACACTACATTATTATCACTACATCATTGTCACTACATCACTGTCACTACATCACTGTCACTACATCATTATCACTACATCATTGTACTACATCATTGTACTACATCACTGTCACTACATTATTATCACTACATCATTGTACTACATCACTGTCACTACATCACTGTCACTACATCATTATCACTACATCATTGTACTACATCATTGTCACTACATCATTGTACTACATCATTGTACTACATTACTGTCACTACATCATTGTCACTACATCATTGTACTACATCATTGTCACTACATCATTGTACTACATCATTGTACTACATCACTGTCACTACATCATTGTCACTACATCACTGTCACTACATCATTCTACTACATCATTGTACTACATCATTGTACTACATCACTGTACTACATCATTGTACTACATCACTGTCACTACATCACTGTCACTACATCACTGTCACCACATCATTGTACTACATTATTGTCACTACATCATTGTACTACATCATTGTCACTACATCATTGTACTACATCATTGTCACTACATCATTGTACTACATCATTGTACAACATCACTGTCACTACATCACTGTCACTACATTATTATCACTACATCATTGTACTACATCATTGTCACTACATCATTGTACTACATCACTGTCACCACATCATTGTACTACATTATTGTCACTACATCATTGTACTACATCATTGTCACTACATCATTGTACTACATCATTGTACTACATCATTGTCACTACATCACTGTACTACATCATTGTACTACATCACTGTCACTACATCACTGTCACTACATTATTATCACTACATCGTTGTCACTACATCACTGTGACTACATCACTGTCACTACATCATTCTCACTACATCATTGTACTACATCATTCTCACTACATCATTGTACAACATCATTGTACTACATCACTGTCACTACATTATTATCACTACATCATTGTACTACATCACAGTCACTACATCACTGTCACTACATCATTATCACTACATCATTGTACTACATCATTGTCACTACATCATTGTACTACATCATTGTACTACATCACTGTCACTACATCATTGTCACTACATCATTGTACTACATCATTGTACTACATCACTGTCACTACATCATTGTCACTACATCACTGTCACTACATCATTCTACTACATCATTGTACTACATCATTGTACTACATCACTGTCACTACATCACTGTCACTACATCACTGTCACTACATCATTGTACTACATCACTGTCACTACATCATTGTACTACATCATTGTACTACATCACTGTCACTACATCACTGTCACTACATCACTGTCACTACATCATTGTACTACATCACTGTCACTACATCATTGTACTACATCATTGTCACTACATCACTGTCACTACATCACTGTCACTACATCATTCTACTACATCATTGTACTACATCATTGTACTACATCACTGTCACTACATCACTGTCACTACATCACTGTCACCACATCATTGTACTACATTATTGTCACTACATCATTGTACTACATCATTGTCACTACATCATTGTACTACATCATTGTCACTACATCATTGTACTACATCATTGTACTACATCACTGTCACTACATCACTGTCACTAAATTATTATCACTACATCATTGTCACTACATCACTGTCACTACATCACTGTCACTACATCATTATCACTACATCATTGTACTACATCATTGTCACTACATCATTGTACTACATCACTGTCACTACATCACTGTCACTACATTATTATGACTACATCATTGTCACTACATCACTGTCACTACATCACTGTCAGTACATCACTGTCACTACATCATTATCACTACATCATTGTCACTACATCATTGTCACTACATCATTGTCACTACATCATTGTACTACATCATTGTCACTACATCACTGTCACTACATCACTGTCACTAAATCACTGTAACTACATCAATGTCACTACATCACTGTCACTACATCACTGTCACTACATCACTGTAACTACATCAATGTCACTACATCACTGTCACTACATCACTGTCACTACATTATTGTCACTACATCATTGTCACTACATCAATGTCACTACATCACTGTCACTACATCACTGTCACTACATCATTGTCACTACATCATTGTACTACATCACTGTACTACATCATTGTACTACATCACTGTCACTACATCACTGTCACTACATCATTATGACTACATCACTGTAACTACATCACTGTCAGCACATCATTGTCACTACATCATTGTCACTACATCATTGTCACTACATCACTGTAACTACATCACTGTAACTACATTATTGTCACTACATCATTGTCACTACATCACTGTCACTACATCATTGTCACTACATCACTGTCACTACATCATTATCACTACATTATTATCACTACATCACTGTCACTACATCACTGTCACTACATCATTGTCACTACATCATTGTCACTACATTATTATCACTACATCACTGTCACTACATCACTGTAACTACATCACTGTAACTACATTATTATCACTACATCATTGTCACTTTCATTGTCACTGTATTTTCTCTCACTGTCTTATAGTAACTACATTATGTCTGTATTTTCACTGTCATTGTCACTCATTTATGTCACTACATCATTGTCATCACTGTCACTACATCATTGTCTTTCATTGTCTGTCACTCTCGCAGTAGTTAGTGTCTGATCAGCAGTATGGAAATATATTTCTCTGTTTCTTATTTATGCCTGTTTCACTTTCTTTATTTCTGTCTTATAGTTTTTATGTCTGTATTTTCTCTGTGTCTTATCAGTCTTTATGTCTGTATTTTATCTGTGTCTTATAGTCTTTATGTCTGTATTTTCTGTGTCTTATAGTCTTTATGTCTGTATTTTCTGTGTCTTATAGTCTTTATGTCTGTATTTTCTCTGTGTCTTATAGTCTTTATGTCTGTATTTTCTGTGTGTCTTATAGTCTTTATGTCTGTATTTTCTCTGTCTTATAGTCTTTATGTCTGTATTTTCTCTGTGTCTTATAGTCTTTATGTCTGTATTTTCTCTCTGTCCTATAGTCTTTATGTCTGTATTTTTTGTGTCTTAGTCTTTATGTCTGTATTTTCTCTCTGTCTTTATGCCTGTATTTTCTCTGTCTTATAGTCTTTATGTCTGTATTTTTCTCTGTGTCTTATAGTCTTTATGTCTGTATTTTCTGTGTCTTATAGTCTTTATGTCTGTATTTTCTCTGTGTCTTATAGTCTATGTCTGTATTTTCTCTGTGTCTTATAGTCTTTATGTCTGTATTTTCTCTGTGTCTTATAGTCTTTATGTCTGTATTTTCTGTGTCTTATAGTCTTTATGTCTGTATTTTCTCTCTGTCTTATAGTCTTTATGTCTGTATTTTCTGTGTCTTATAGTCTTTATGTCTGTATTTTCTGTGTCTTATAGTCTGTCTGTATTTTCTGTGTCTTATAATCTTTATGTCTGTATTTTCTCTGTGTCTTATAGTCTATGTCTGTATTTTCTGTGTCTTATAGTCTTTATGTCTGTATTTTCTCTGTCTCACTCACACTGTCCCCAGCATCTCTCTTTCACTGTTTCTGTAAAGGTTTACGTCTGCCAGTCAGAATCAGAATAATTCTACATCAGACATCACGTGTGTTTGTACTCCGTTCACTGACCTGTTGACAATGTGACGTCAAAACTAATATTATGTTCATCAGTGGCGAAATACACCGCTCTCGTTTTATGCTACGGTTATGAGTAGGGTCAAGGTCAGGATTGTTTTCTTATAGTGATTTCCAAAGTAATAAATAAATAAGTAAATAAATAAATAATAAATATGCTAATAGATAGTTTTGTAAAAAATAAATAAATATCCATGGCTGTATGTTTTTTATTTTACAAATCATATTTATTAAATTGTTTTGACAGTTGATGTTAGATAAACAACTTTGTTACACTGTGAGGATCTCTGTGAATGAATTATTTACTTTGTTTTAATTATTCAGCTTCACCCACAGACACATTTATCACACTCAGGGTTGGTTCCAGCTGAGATATATTTTAAGATAAAGTGAATTTTGTTATGAAGAGAAAAATATGTCGTTTTTGTGTGACGTCTGTAAACAGCATCCGTGTTTGAACAAGTAAAACAAAGGTTATCTAATCTAGACTGAAGACATGACAGAACTGTTTTCTTTTAATACTTTACCGTTTTCGTTTCTTTTAATTTTCATTGATTCCCTTTTATTTCATACAAGATTTCAATGGAGGTTGTTTGGCTTCGTTTCTCCTGTGTATGTCGGCATGTGTGTCTGTCTGTATTTATTATTATTATTTTTTACATGTGAATGTTATATTTTCTTTTCGTCAGAATCTCTGTTTTCATGTGTGATAGCGCGCGGGTTTGTTATTCTTATTATTTTTTCATTGTTCTCTTCTGTTCACGATTCATTATTTACATCATCCAGTTGTCAATTAAAATAATACCAGTTTACTTTCTCTCACACACACACACACACACACACACACACACACACATTAAAGAAACATTAATACTACCTCACTGACATACAGACGTATCAAACAAATGTGTACATATAAATGCTTTAGCTTACAAAAGAAACGAAGTATTTTTGGAAAGACATAATAAGACACAATTTTACATTTTAAAATTAGCTTCGTTATATTACTTCATTGTTCTTAATTTCACAATTTTCATCAATAATAGTTTCAGAAAACGGTGATAAATTATTTATCGTACTAGCATCAATGTTTAACGTACACGCTGAGTACTTCGTAAAGAATTTTTTGTGCATTCTGAAATCAGCCGCGAAAAGCCGATAACTATTCTGCTGATTACTCAAACATAACACATTTAATAAACAAGACAACGAATATTTTAGAAATTGAACGTAAATCTGAATCAACAGGTAACAAATATTAACATTCTTTAGTGCTTAGACAGAAGTAATTGTAAGAAAACATTTCTCAAAATTAAGTTCTCATTCGTAACAAGTTATGTTTTGGGCGGAAAGGACACTACTTTTTATAAACATACAATTTTTACAGGTCACACAATTAAAACACTTTTTTTTAAAATAATTACTTTTATTTATTTACTGCACAAGGTAGATATGAAAGATATCTTCAAAAAACAAAAACAAAACAAACAAAACATGATTTTCAAGACCCTCTTCAGTATATTATTTAATAACAAATCACAAAAAATATAATACAAACATATTTAACCCACAGAGTAATTATAAAATAAGTAAATAAAGAAATAAATAAATTACTGTTATTTGCCAACACAAAGCTATAAGAAAAAACAGATTTCAAGAGTTTCTTGCTAACATACACAAGATTTCTATTACAACCGAAATTCTTTCACTTTTCTTGTAAAATGTGAACAGACACATGAAATCACGTGTGTTATATTTAGATGTGTTTATAATGTAAAATGTGAACACATGAAATCACGTGTGTTATATTTAGATGTGTTTATAATGTAAAATGTTTCACTTTTGTTTACACACGTTTACACAGATGTTTACACAGATGTTTACACGGATGTTTACACGGATGTTTACACAGATGTTTACACACGTTTACACAGATGTTTACACAGATGTTTACACAGATGTTTACACAGATGTTTACACGGATGTTTACACGGATGTTTACACAGATGTTTACACGGATGCTTACACGGATGTTTACACGGATGTTTACACAGATGTTTACACAGATGTTTACACGGATGTTTACACAGATGTTTACACGGATGCTTACACGGATGTTTACACAGATGTTTACACAGATGTTTACACGGATGTTTACACAGATGTTTACACAGATGTTTACACGGATGCTTACATGGATGTTTACACGGATGTTTACATGGATGTTTACATGGATGTTTACACACGTTAACACAGATGTTTACACAGATGTTTACACAGATGTTAACACAGATGTTTACACATGTTTACACAGATGTTAACAAAGATGTTTACACATGTTTACACAGATGTTTACAACTCGACGTCTCTCATGGCTGCGACTGCGTGGCTGATTCTCTGAGGCATCGTCTCTGCTACGTCGCTGAACTCTTCGGGTTTTGCCTGCAGCAACGTCTGAATGTTGTGCAGCGTCTCCGACGTCTGAATCCCGAGGTCGTCCAACACGTTGGTGAGGTAGTCTGAAACACAACCACGTTGACAATACAAAACTAAACTTTGTTTTCTTTGTGTCCAAATGACTTCTGGGTTCATAACAAATAAAAATACTTCGTATTTTATTGATTGTCTTCATTCTTAATATCTACAATTTTTATTTATTTATTTACTTATTTATTTTAATTTAATTTAATTTAATTTAATTTTATATTTTGTTTATTTTATTTTACTTTATTTTATTTCATCATTATTATTATTATTTAATTTTCTTAATTTTTTTTTTTTTACTTTTTCACTTATACAAACTAACAGTCTACATACCCCCCCAGTGTACTCCACGTGTACCTATGTCTGTTATCAGCTGTTTGGTGGCATGAGCAGTCAGCTGATGAATCTTGATGATTTCTTCACAAAACACGTGCATCGTTCCCTTAGCAACCGATTCCAGCCACAAGTCAGCCAAGTGTTCTGGCATATCTGAACAATAACAGTAAATTTAGCAAACACCTGTCTTTACCTGAGTCACAGCTCATTAGTGTGTACTGACACAGGCTAGCTCTGATTAGTACTCACAACTAAATCATCAAATATTAGTCTTTGTATGGAATTTGTCAAAAGAGAGTCAAAATATATATATATATATATAATAAAAATAATAATAAATAATCAAAAATAATCAAAAATGATTTATTTATAAATTAGATATAATTTAAAAAATATATATTATCTTTCTGTAATTTTCTCTTCTCAGTTACAAAATAAAATGTTTTATCACAAGAAGAAAACGTGATGAAAATAAAAGATGGTGAACCTTGTTCATCAGTGTAAGGAAGTTTGCCGTGTTTGAGAGCCACAGTGATAGAAGTGCTGTCCTGCAGGGTGAACGGGTCAAGATGCTGAGGTAAGGTCATCAGATACTGACCTATCTGAAACATTAAACAAGAGAGACTGACCTATCTGAAACACTGAACAAGAGACAGTGACCTATCTGAAACATTGAACAAGACACAGTGACCTATCTGAAACATTGAACAAGAGACAGTGACCTATCTGAAACATTGAACAAGACACAGTGACCTATCTGAAACACTGAACAAGAGACAGTGACCTATCTGAAACATTAAACATAACATACAGACAAAGTGTTAGCTGATGACCTTTATTAAACAATAAAATGTAGAAAATAATGAAAGTAATCATGATAGATCAAACACTGTAAATGTATCGTAATTCCTTAAAATAAATATAATTAAAATACATTAAAAATATTTTATTTTGCTTACTTAAGGTATATTAAACACAATATGAACATTTGAAATTGCTCCACTTATTTAGGTGTTTGTTAGATGTTCAACACAATGTAATATTAAAGTTATTTCATTAAAATGTGTTACCTTTGTGATGTACTCTTGTGGAGAGATGCTGAAAGTTGGGAGGTCAGAGGTCATGGCTCCTCCTGCACTGTGAGAAGTCCATATCTGAACAGAAACATATTTTTATTATTTTTATTATTTTTATTATTAATTTGTCAAATCAGTTGTCATAATGGATTAAATCAAGTGTTTGCACGTCCTTGTGTATCCATGTGTATTTATCTCTGTGTGTGTGTCTGAGTCTGTGTATGATTGTGTGTGTCTGTGTATATGTGTGTGTTTGTGTTTATATGTGTGTGTGTGTTTGTGTTTATATGTGTGTGTGTGTCTTGTTTGTGTGTGTGTGTGTGTGTGTCTGTGTATGTGTGTTTGTGTTTATGTGTGTGTGTGTTTGTGTCTTGTTTGTGTGTGTCTGTGTGTGCATGTGTGTGTTTGTGTGTCTTGTTTGTGTGTGTCTGTGTGTGTGTTTGTCTGTGTGTGTGTTTGTGTGTCTGTGTCTGTGTGTGCATGTGTGTGTTTGTGTGTGTGTCTGTGTGTGTGTGTGTGTGTGTGTGTGTGTGTGTGTGTGTGTGTGTGTGTCTGTGTGTGTGTGTGTCTGTATGTCTGTGTGTGTGTCTGTGTGTGTGTCTGTGTGTGTGTGTGTGTCTGTGTGTGTGTGTGAATACAGACCTCCATGTTAGACAGATTGGAGAGATATTTCTGGAGTTGTCCAAAAACGATGTCAAATGCAAACTTGTGAACTTCTTCACTGAGTCGACTCATTTCTGTCTTAATGTCTGTCAGTACAGTGGGTGTGTCACCTGAAAACACACAGACACTCTTCATTACATTAATCATTTTATAAATCACGTTTTTTATAATCACCTTGAAACATAGTAATAATTAAATAATTAAAGAAAATAATAATAATAATTATGATAACAACAATCAAAATTTTATTTTATTTTACTGTTATTAACTTTAAAATCAGTTTTACATAAATGCAGTTTCCAGCAACATGTCTCCAAAACAAAAACATTTATCACAGAGCTGTTTATGAAGATAAATATTCACCTTCCTCCAAACTCATCACCATGGTTTCCAGTGTCTCTATGGCAACCTCATCATCTAGAAATAGTGATGCCTGAAAATGGAAAGTGTGTCTTCTTAAACTGCATCTGAAACACAAACAATGAAAATATGTAAGAAACAAAAATACATGTACAGGAACTGAATATTAAAACCATCAAAACACAGATCACTGAGAGTCTGTGCTTCAGTTAAATTAAGTACTGAAATTACTGAAGTTTATTATTATTGTTGTTGTTGTTGTTGTTGTTGCTATTAATATTTTTATTATCACTGTCATTATTTTTACAGCTGCTGCTACTACTAGTACTCCAGTTACTACACATTATCTTTACAATTATTAATATTAATGTTGTTGTTGTTGTTGTTGTTGTGATCATTGTCATTATTATGACAGCTGCTGCTCTACTATTACTAAAAGTACTCCAGTTACTACACATTATCTTTACAATTATCAATATTAATATTAATATTGTTGTTGTTGTTGTGATCATTGTCATTATTATGACTGAATAATCACTGCACTTGTTAAATTCACATCACTTAAGTAAAAGTGGAAACTTACTTTTTGTCAACGTCCTTGGTAGGAGATGAACACGTGAGGAATTTGCCCACAGAGTGAAGAATGCTGCTTGTCAAATCTTCATCAAACTGATCTGTGTGCAGTATCAGGTCTCCTGAACAAACAAACACACAAACAAACAAATAAACAAACAAATAGAAATGTCACTGTTTTGGTATTTCTGTGTGATTAACGATCAGTTACACAAAAACACAGATATACAGACAGACAGACACACATACCACGTTTGTATAATTCGGAGAGAATGTTGAAAGTTTGTCTAGTTATACACAGACAGACACACATACCACATGTTTGTATAATTCTGAGAGAATGTTGAAAGTTTGTCTAGTTATACACAGACAGACAGACAGACAGCAACACATACCACATGTTTGTATAATTCTGAGAGAATGTTGAAAGTTTGTCTAGTTATACACAGACAGACACACATACCACATGTTTGTATAATTCTGAGAGAATGTTGAAAGTTTGTCTAGTTATACACAGACAGACAGACATACCACATGTTTGTATAATTCTGAGAGAATGTTGAAAGTTTGTCTAGTTATACACAAACAGACAGACAGACAGACAGACACATATACCACATGTTTGTATAATTCTGAGAGAATGTTGAAAGTTTGTCTAGTTATACACAGACAGACACACATACCACATGTTTGTATAATTCTGAGAGAATGTTGAAAGTTTGTCTAGTTATACACAGACAGACAGACATACCACATGTTTGTATAATTCTGAGAGAATGTTGAAAGTTTGTCTAGTTATACACAGACAGACAGACATACCACATGTTTGTATAATTCTGAGAGAATGTTGAAAGTTTGTCTAGTTATACACAAACAGACACACATACCACATGTTTGTATAATTCTGAGAGAATGTTGAAAGTTTGTCTAGTTATACACAGACAGACAGACAGACACACATACCACATGTCTGTATAATTCTGAGAGAATGTTGAAAGTTTGTCTAGTTATACACAGACAGACAGACACACATACCACATGTTTGTATAATTCTGAGAGAATGTTGAAAGTTTGTCTAGTTATACACAGACAGACAGACAGACACACATACCACATGTTTGTATAATTCGGAGAGAATGTTGAAAGTTTGTCTAGTTATACACAGACAGACAGACACACATACCACATGTTTGTATAATTCTGATAATTCTGAGAGAATGTTGAAAGTTTGTCTAGTTATACACAGACAGACACACATACCACATGTTTGTATAATTCTGAGAGAATGTTGAAAGTTTGTCTAGTTATACACAGACAGACAGACACACATACCACATGTTTGTATAATTCTGAGAGAATGTTGAAAGTTTGTCTAGTTATACACAGACAGACAGACAGACACACATACCACATGTTTGTATAATTCGGAGAGAATGTTGAAAGTTTGTCTAGTTATACACAGACAGACAGACACACATACCACATGTTTGTATAATTCTGAGAGAGTGTTGAAAGTTGGTCCAGTCTTCAAACTCTGCACTGTGACTTGTCTGACATTTTTCTCTGATGTTTCCAACTACTCGATGAAACTCATGACAGTAACTCATAAAATACGTCTGAAATTGCAAACATAACAATAATAACAATAATAACAACAACAATTAATTCTTTATGATAGATAAATATGTTAGAACAGAAGAAAAAAAAAGAAAAAAGAAAAAGGAATAAGGAAGAAAATGAAAAAAGAAAAAAAGAAATCTTGCTGTAATTTACATGGTGATACTTTTACCTTGATTGCTCCAAGCAGCTGAACATAGCAGAACCCATTGGTCAGCTTCTGACATCTCTCATTTGCCTGCAGAGAAAACAAAACATGACACAGAGATCTTTGTATTAAACAGTTAGTGTGTTAGTTAAAGACAAAGTTAATATTTGTCAATTTTTGTGGCATTAAAATCGGTAAGTTACAGATAAAGTAATATCAAAATGTACAGGTTAAATTAAGGTAATATTAAAACTGACAAGTTAACTGCAGTTGAAGGAGAGTAGTCAAGCTGTGATATTCTGTGCACTCACCTGATTCGCTGCACTGAACAGTTTGTTTACTGACTCTCCCAGCAGCTGAACTGTATCCAGTATCTCTATATGATCCTACAAACAACAGATAGTATCCATTATCTCTGTATGATCCTACAAACAATGTGTAGTATCCAATATCTACATGGTCCTACAAACAATACATAGTATCCATTATCTCTATATGATCCTACAAACAATACATAGTATCCAATATCTCTATGTGATCTTACAGTACATGGTAAAAAATACAATGAATTTAACTCTAACAAGTGCAGTGTTAATGTACATAATCCATGCAAGTGTGTGTGTGTGTGTGTGTGTGTGTGTGTGTATACTTACAAGAGGAATGTTGTTGAGATCTCTGTCTAATGCAACTTCTTCAAAGGTCTGATACTTGTGTAAGTAAGGTCTGTATGGTGACATCACTGTGACAAGTAACTGTTCTAAATGTTCTTCATGTTGTGTACTGTCTGAAGACAAAATACAATGTTGTATATTCTCTCTCCCTCTCATACATACACTCACATGCATAAACACATTCATACATACAGACAGACACACCTCACAAACACACAAACTCACACCTGTAATGCACATGAAATTTAAAAAAAAAAAAACAATTATTTACAATATTTTAAATTAAGTTTATATTTGTAGATCTCCAGCTTTTCATTATAAATCAACATCAGTTTCTGTAACTAGTCTGTTAAAACCAGAAAAACTAACACATTCCACAAAAACAAAATAGTTTCTTCAACTTACCTGACATCTGTGAATTGACTGCATTTTCAATACTATGAGCAAAGCGTTCAGAAATCTGAAATTAAAAAATATTCCAAAACCTTTTTTAAGGGGACACACTAGGTGAAAAATAAATGACAAAACTGTTTTAAAAAGAAAAATTTACTTTTTAGATAAATGTTTCAGTTTTTGGAGAAGGAAGTGCAGGTGACAAAGTAATAAAGGAATAACATCACGTTACAGCCTTAGCAACTGTGAAGATGGTTTATGAAAATTTTAATTTTTAATTTGTTTTCATGTAGTTTTTTTTACAATCCTAACAATCCTATTCTTTTCATATAACCTTTATATAACTTTTCTTTTGTTTCAAAATATGAAGATTAGTTTTTTTTAGACATTTTTGGAAATATGTAAATAATGACTAATTTCTTTGTTATTTGTAGAAATACATGTCTATGATGAACCCCAACAGTCTCAATGATATATATATATATACATTGGTTTGAGTTGGGAAGTTCATGAAATGGGGTACTAAAATATTAAAAACATTATATATATACATATACATTGGTTTGAGTTGGGAAGTTCATGAAATGGGGTACTAAAATATTAAAAACATAATAATACTAAAAGTAACTATTTGTCATTAAAAAATAAACTAGTACTAGTTATTTTATGGTAACAAAAGGGGATGATTTACATCAATTTTCAATTCTGTAACATAAAAAATAACAATTTTTTATTTTTCCCACACATGTTCCTGTATATCAAGAAAGAGAGAACTTACAATGATTTTAAAAAAAACTGATACTGAAGTGTAAAAAAAGATTTTGTCAAAAATCAAGTTTGCTTACATATGTATGAGTTTGTGATAAGTAAATTCTTTAGCTTGTAACAGTGCAGCTGAGTTAGTTGTTTAGTTTTTATTAATCCCTGTTGTATATATAAATGTATACAATGTGTTCTCTCTCACAGATATGTAAACATAAACACAGATGTTACCAGTGAAAGGACGAAAGCAGACTGTGTTACTGAGGCAGACGCTACACAGATGTTACCAGTGAAAGGAAGAAAGCAGACTGTGTTACTGAGGCAGACACTACACAGATGTTACCAGTGAAAGGAAGAAAGCAGACTGTGTTACTGAGGCAGACACTACACAGATGTTACCAGTGAAAGGAAGAAAGCAGACTGTGTTACTGAGGCAGACACTACACAGATGTTACCAGTGAAAGGAAGAAAGCAGACTGACTGTGTTTACTGGAGGCAGACTGCAGACACTACACAGATGTTACCAGTGAAAAAGGAAAAGCAGACTGTGTTACTGAGGCAGAGGCAGACACAGATGTTACCAGTGAAAGGAAGAAGTGAAAGGAAGTGAAAGCAGACTGTGTTACCAGGAAGAAAGCAGACTGTGTTACTGAGGCAGACACTACACAGATGTTACCAGTGAAAGGAAGAAAGCAGACTGTGTTACTGAGGCAGACGCTACACAGATGTTACCAGTGAAAGGAAGAAAGCAGACTGTGTTACTGAGGCAGACACTACACAGATGTTACCAGTGAAAGGAAGAAAGCAGACTGTGTTACTGAGGTTACCAGTGAAAGGAAGAAAGCAGACTGTGTTACTGAGGCAGACACTACACAGATGTTACCAGTGAAAGGAAGAAAGCAGACTGTGTTACTGAGGCAGACGCTGAACTAAATCTAATACCTGTTTGAGTTCTGTCAGCGTTTCCAGAGTATTCTCCCTTTGTTGAAGCAGTTTTGTGAAGCATGAGGACAGAGATGGGTCAAGGGAGATAAGTGTTTCTGTCAACAGATCACACACAATGGGCACTGGGTCCGGGAACACCTGAACACACCACTTTATCTGAAAATAACAAAAAAATAACAATAAATAACAATAAATAACAAAGAATAACAAAGAATAACAATAAATAACAATAAATAACAAGGCAGAGCAAAAAGAAAACACCAGTGAAGAGGACAATAATTTGTTTAATTCTTACATTTGTCTCTTTCCCTGTCAGTCAGCTCACCTACACTGGTTGTTGTATATTTTCTACTACAAACTGACAACAGTGAGGTAACATGTGTTACTCTGTGTAACAGTTACTTTCACCTGCACTGGTTGTTGTATATTTACTACTACAAACTGACAACAGTGAGGTAACATGTGTTACTCTGTGTAACAGTTATTTTCATACAAATCACACTAAATACCAACACAACAATACAGGCACCATAGTTAAAAACAACACTTACCTGTGTGTGTCAGGTACTAAAGTTAATAACACACTTACCTGTGTGTGTTTGGTACAAAAGATAATAACACACTTACCTGTGTTTGTCAGGTACTAAAGTTAATAACACACTTACCTGTGTGTGTCAGGTACAAAAGATAATAACACACTTACCTGTGTGTGCCAGGTACTTGACAGGTGATCATAAAAGTCTACGACACATTCTACTGGACTTGTGTCTTGCTTTGAATCTAAAATGTTTCTCCACGTCTGTAATAACTGTCCCTACAACATTAACAGAAAAACACTGTCAAAATGAAATCAGTTTTTATTACTTAACAAGATTAACACACACAGAAAGAGATAAATAACAACATTAAAAAGTATCTGAGATGAAGAGAGTGCTTGTTTGAGAGGTTTGTAGGGAGGTCAGGTTCATTACCTTGTGACACTTGTGATAGTATTTGCAGAGCTGTGACAGCCGACTGATTGTTTCAAAGATTTGTGTGTACATCTGTGCAGCCTCTGAAAACACAATTAACACCACTAATAAACAACATACCAAGTTATCTGAGTACTTAAATATTCTCTGTAAATACAAAACTGTGACCTATCCACACACACACTGTTAAAATATCTCAGTAATGTAAACATTTAACACAACTATGACCTGTCCACATACACTGATTAAATATCTCTGTAATGTAAATATTTAACACAAACTATGACCTATCCACATACACACTGTTAACAGTTTTAACATAGTAAAATATCTCTGTAATGTAAATATTTAACACAAACTATGACCTATCCACATACACACTGTTAACAGTTTTAACATAGTAAAATATCTCTGTAATGTAAATATTTAACACAAATACAACTTACCCACATTCTGACTGTTGAAAGTTTTGACAAGCTGTGGACTAAGAATAGCTTCCAGTCGATTCTTCAACTTCTCCAAATGTTGACATTTTTCTTCATAGTCTGGAGTGTCTACCAACATTTGCTGAAAAAAACATTTTGTACACAGTTTATTATAGAACATTAAAATAATTTTAAAAATAATAATAACGATTTTACTTAGTCTGAAGAGTCTAACAAAAAACATGGTTTTACACAGCCTAACATTTACACAGTTAAAACAACTTGATCTGGTTTTAACCACAACATTTAAACAATTTTTACAATGTAACAGATTTGATTTTAAATCATGATTTGTACCAAAATTCAAAAAAGTAAGAAGAGAAAAACAACAAAACATCATAAAAAAGATAAGCATTTCAAAGAAACATTAGGATATTTCAAAGCAACAAAAAACTTGAACGCTTTTTTACCAGGCACTGCTGCATTCTACTCAGTTTGTCTGTAATCTGAAAACAAGAAAAATAAATCTCCGAATTAATTATTATTTTTTTTAAATAGCAAAATGCATTTTATATACTTACATGTGATTATTTAACATGAAACTTAGATAATATTTTCTACTAACAAGTTAAAAAAAAAAAAAAATATTGGTTTTTAAAAATTGCTTGACATATCCTAAAAATGAATTTATACAACATATTCCATTTATACATGTCATTTTTTATGGTGATTTAGTAAGTATTCATCTAAATAGTATTTCAGATTTCAGTACACCAAACCAAAGCATACTCAATAGTCTACCAGTACCATTTATTCATCAAACTGTATAATTAGCGAATAATGGTATTTAGGATGAAATAAAATGACAGTAGAATAGCAACAAATATATGTAGTTAATTTTTTCACAAGACATCCACAGGTAAAGTTCAATAAAGAAGGAAAATCACTGTGTGAGTCTGTTTTTATTACTTGTTTCTGTAATTATGAATCTAATAATTAAACTAGAATATTTTTATATTTAACACTTTTACTATACAAGAGTAAGATAGAGAGAGAGAGAGAAAGAGAGAGACAGACAGAGAGAGAGAGAGAGAGAATACAGTCTACTACTCACTGCGTGTACATCCTGAGACTGAAGAGAGATCTTCAACTGAATCACAGCACTCAGAATACAGTCCACTTGTCTGCATCCTGAGACTAACATTTCAACGTGAAGTTTGTTACTCTGTCCAGTTGTTATGTCACAGAAATTTGTGTTTTTGTTATTCTGTTAAGTATTATGTCACAGAAATGTTGTGTTTTGTTATTCTGTTAAGTATTATGTCACAGAAATGTTGTGTTTTGTTATTCTGTTAAGTATTATTTCACAGAAATGTTGTGTTTTGTTATTCTGTTAAGTATTATTTCACAGAAATGCTGTGTTTTGTTACTCTGTGCTGTTATGTGTGTTCTGCAGAGAAATATCTGCTCCAGGTACAATGTTGACAACAATGCACTGTTACATCATCCTTTAGCAAAGATTGGTTTTCAAACATTTACATATATAGAACCAGGAACAGATGAAACTTAAAAAAAAAAATGTATTCACAGTTAAAAACTCACAGTGAGTGCATCAGCAGTTGTCTTCATTCGAGATTTGATTTTGTCCAGTTTCAGCAAAACCTGCATAGACTGAGCCGTGTTCTGCTCCACCTGTTTTAAAACAGACACAAAAACAATGAGTGAGCTAACAAGAACTCAGCTATGTAATATAACTAATAACTGATCAGCAGAAACAAAGAGGAAAATGATTTCTATTAATTAGCATCCACCATTAATTTCACTTTCTATTTACAACAGAGAAAATGAGGCAGGGACAAAAGATCAAAATAAACTTAGTGACATAATTATAGGATAACACATACAAGATTTGTAGTATCTTAAAAAATGTAATAATAATAACAACAATGATGATGATGACCATAAGGAATCAAGTAAAGTTTTTGATATAGTTATCTTGTTTATTTCAAATAGGAAATATAAAAAAAGAAGTAAAATAATATTCAGATGTTTCACTCTGAATCTAAAAAGCATTTTACGAAAGGAAAGATAGTTTAATAGTGAAAAGAAATATTTTTTGCTTTACACATAATAAAATGTTATACACAATAAACTGCTTGTACAAAATGAGAAAAGAAAGGATAGCACTGAGGACACCAGCAGCTCACATTCTGGATGTCTTGTTTCACAGTCCTCATCTGATCCTGCAGCAGAGCAGCTTCCTGTCTGACGGCCTCCACTTCACGAACCACACGCGGCAGATTCATCAACACTTGCTGCCCAGCTTCCTCCAGCACATTGTTCACTTCCTGAAATGACAACATTGTTCACTTCCTGAAATAACAACACATTGTTCATGTCCTGAAATAACAACACATAGATGATGTTTGTTTAATTATAAAAGTAAACAGTCTTACCTGGATGAACATCTGGAGTTTCATCACCAGGGTGGTCGCATACTGCTGCAAAGATTAACAACTTTCAGTTAGTACAAGTACGTTTTACCTCGAGAAACATAATTCTAAATAATATTTGCCAAAACAATCTGCTACAAACCCATACATCATCCACATCACCCACTCCTCTGTTTAAAAGACTTCTGTCTATGTTTTAAGTTAATTTAAAAATATGCAGTATATTTAACAGAACAGAACTGTATTTAGTATTTTATAAAGACATTCTTATCTGTTTATTTATTTATATAGTTTGTGGCTGAAAAATGAAAGCGACATTCATGAATGTATGTGTACTTTAGTGTTAATTAATGCTGGTCTTTTGTTTTGCTGAAAACATTTTAACAAGGAAAATGATGGTCACTTCCATGTATTTCTTTTTATAGCAATTTTCTGTTTCTTTTAATTCCTGATTTTATTTTTCATTTTTTTGGTTTTCATTATTTATTTATTTATTTGTTATTATTGTTTTTTTATTATTATTTTTTTGGGGTTCGTTTGGTTTTTAATCTCTATTTTTGATTTTTTTATTGTTTAACGACACTGTACAGTTTAAAGTGAAAACAAAGAAGCGCACATCTCTGGGAACAGTCTGGTCTGTGTGGGACTGGAAGGCAGCGTTGACCCACTCTTTGGCATCAAAACTGTCATCCATGAACTTTGAATAATCCTGAAAAAAAAAGAATTTGAAATATTTCCTGATGAAAAATGAAATAAAGAAAACATCACACATGATGGAAGGTGTAAGAGAATTTACATAAAGTGACTGAGAGGAGTCTGTATCAGTGATAACACATTTAGTTAGACTGACTTGAATGTCTAGTATAAAACATTCCCTCACAAATGAATCAACCAATGTTAAAATAAATTTCTGTTTATGGAGGCATTTTTTGTAGAGGCTGGACAGACATTCTGTGTGTGTTTAGTATCAGTTACACCATGCACTGAGTATTCCCAAACTGAAACCTACCACTCACACAATTAGTTACATAAGAATAAATAATGTTTAATACACAACAGAGTACACAGTTGACTGTATTGACTTTCTTCTGGCACATCCCAATTTACAAGAACTGTTCAAATATTCACTAACTGGTGACAGTTCAGTAAAAAAGTGAGAAAATAAAAAGAATCATACAAAAACAAAAATCACAGAAACTAAAATTCTGATATGCTGTCACTAAACTTGAATAGTTAACTTTGAGTTGAACACTGTGCATAAATATTTATCAGTTGATGAAGCAGTTCATAATTTGTGTCTTAACCAAATGTTTCAGTCACAAAGTCAGTTATTTAATGTAAAATTAATATTTTACAAATAAAATAAAATAGTATTTGCTCAATTCCTTGGCACTGATTACATTTCAGGTGGTGTGACAAGTCTGATATGGAATGGTTTTTCTTGTTTCCTCTGCATCGCAAAGACCAAATGAAATAATTAAAATTTATGTTTTTCTTCGCAAGTACAAGCAGGAGAGAGAGAGAGAAAATTAAATTAAAAAGGCTGTTTAATTATTATCTTGGTAAAAGTCTTCGCAGTCTTTATTATTTAAAGAATGTAAACGTATTATTCAGTAAATATTTAATTTAATTTATTTACTGTATTTCACTGAACAGCAGACTTATGGGCAGGCGCCCACATTAAAAATGCGGAAATTAGATAGATCGTTCCATGATGTTTGATTATCTGAATATCTCAATATCTGTCAAAAGAAAATAAATACGTTTGTATTTGCGAATTTCTTAAATTAATCTTATAAAATATGTTAAAGTGATAAAAAAAAAGATTGCAGATATTCTGCTGCTTATAATTAAGTTTTACCATCGCTGTTATCGATAACGTTTCCTTAAAAACGAATAACTATCATTTCGGGGAAAAATCCACGTTTCACATTTTTTATTTTAGTGCTTCCATATTAGAGTGCTTTCCCTTGATCCAGATTTTATAAATTCGGGTATCTAAAATCTAATGATTTCTGATCCTAAATACTAGTAATATTTTTGAAACATAAATTTAAAATCAGCAGTTGCACTATAATTAAATGTAGAAAATATAAAGTTTATAATAATTAAAGTAATATAACTAACACCAGTTAAGTTGGTTTTAAACATATATATTCATATATGTGTGTGTGTGTGTGTCTGTGTGTGTGTGTGTGTGTGTGTGTGTGTGTGTGTGTGTGTGTGTGTTTTCTTGCTGTTGTTGTTTTGTGTTGTGTACAATGATTGGCTTACTGACAACAAATGCAATGACATCATTTTGCTTGTTAACAAGGTTGGAATATTCTGTTACGTTTCATGTGTGTATGTGTGTGTCTGTGTGTGTAGCTTCTGTCTGTGTATGTGTGTGTCTGTGTGTGTCTGTGTATGTGTATGTGTGTATGTCTGTGTGTGTGTGTATGTGGCTGTGTGTGTCTGTGTATGTCTGTGTGTGTGTCTGTGTATGTGTACGTGTGTGTACTAGTTTATCACAGCACTACAACAACAATAATTACTCCTTACTACTACTACTATCACTAATACAACTACTACTACTGAGAGAGAGAGAGAGAGAGAGAGAGAGAGAGAGAGAGAGAGAGAGAGAGAGAGAGAGAGAGAGAGAGAGAGAGAGAGAGAGAGAGAGAGAGAGAGAGAGAGAGAGAGAAAGAGAGAGAGAGAGAGAGCACGCGAACTTCTAAATATTCTGATTTACTATTACTCCACTACTACTATTACTACTTCTGTTGCTGTTATTATTTTCTCATATTTTCGGTTATTTGACAAGTATTATTAATTTAGTTTTGTTCTGAAAACAGCAGGAAACAATCTACATGTAATTTTTCTTTTGTTGACTTTCGTGAAAAGAAAGAACTAAATAGGATTACTGCAAATAACGCCTCGTTATCACCCTCGCAGTAAGTCCCTGCTGTGACGTCATGCAGGCCTGTTTAATATATATATATATATATACCATTAGATTATATTTTCATTAGATAATCTAGTAAAATTATAAATTATTTTATTTATCTTTTTACTTACTATTGTTAATTTGTTATTACGCATTAAGTAGCGCTCACAGTTGCCAGTTATAAACAAGTGTCTAATACACGTTGCTGCATGCACTTGCACGCGTGAAAAGAGTTTGTGTCAAATCGCTGCAGATGAAATGTTAAAGAACCACACACACACACACACACACACACACAGACACACACACACACACACACACACACACACACACAGATAAAAGTATGTCAAAATGTTACTGAATATTGATTTCTGTTTATCTTCAAAAATCCTTGACCGATTTCCAGGGTAGATACATCAATATCTGAAGCTTCTGTTTAGCAGACCGTGAAAAAAAAACAATACACACCACAAAACTCGTGATGGTTTAAAGTTCTAAAAATACATCGCTTTTATTTTGACGTGACTTTGTAACAAAAAGCGTCCAGATTTAGTCCGTTACAGGTTGTCCCGTGATAGGATACGTGATACGTTAACCCTTTACATGTCACTGCACTTCGTGACGGCTTGACATGAATTGTATTGTGTGTGTTAGATAAAGTGGATTTGACTAACCAGTTCCAATTATTGATCAGTTAGTGGCAGGATTAGACAACTGCCATTTATAGAGAGAGAGAGAGAGAGAGAGAGAGAGAGAGAGAGAGAGAGAGAGAGAGAGAGAGAGAGAGAGAGAGAGAGAGAGAGAGAGAGAGAGAGAGAGAGAGAGAGAGAGATGGATGGATATGTAGATAAACAGAGAGCCGGATAGACAGATAGAAAGACAGAATGAGAATGTATGTGTGTGTGTCTGAGTGTCTGTGTCTGCGTGTGTCTGAGTGTGTGTACTTGTGTTTCTGTGTGTGTATGCGTGCGTGTGTTAGATCGTATACATAGTTATGTGTATTGTTTCTTGATGAATGGATTGATAGATAAATAAACAGAGAGACAGACACGTGGATAGATGGATAGATGAATGGATAGATGGAGAGAGATAAAGGGAGACAATGAAACTATATGTGTTAGATCATAGGTAGTTTGTTTTTAATGTGTCGGTATAGTGGTTTACAATGTGCTGTATGTTTGTTTAGCTGTACACAAATTACTAAGCACTTGTTCAAACTGAACGCACTAAGTTAAAATGTCATCCAGTCTTAACGCTTTTTCTTCCTCATCTTAAAACTTTTAAAATATTTTGTACTAAAGTTGCGCTCTAAGACAGCGGGTGATTAAAGGAGATTTAAAATTCCAAGTCGACGCGAGTTTTCCTCGTTTTAATTTTTTCTCTCTCTCTTCCTTCTTTCACGCACATTTTGTTTGTTCGTTTGTTGATGCACGGTTGAAACCTGTTTACTTGGTTGCTAAGAACCCGAGGCTTTTTATTCCACACACGTTGAATCATTGGTCATAACCGTCCACAACATTGAATAAGAGAAATCAGAACTGGACTACTAATTACAACAATGCGGGCTTCACTTAGCGCGACTCGCCAGTTTTAATCAACTTAGAGAAGAAACGTAAAACACAACATGGATACATTCTTTGTCTTCTCCGTTTTACTCCTAAGAGGTAACTACATTGCTTTAGTCTATTGGTTTAGTTTATACATGGTTATAATTATCTTTAAAACAAAAAAAGTATTTCTTTAACGCGTGATCTAAGAACGTCTAGCTATCTAAATAAATAATATATTTTTCTCTTTAATTTTTATTTGTTTCGATTATTACATGTAAACAGACCGAAATATGAAACATTTAAGTTATAGTTTCCTCAGTTTCTGTCGTAAACGAGAAGAAATATGTGAATGTCTGCATGTTACAGTTTTATGAGAAAAACAATATATATATATATATATATAGATTAATATATGTGACATACATATACATATACAAATATATATATAAATTTATACGATTATATATAATTAAAACGCTGTTATTTGTATTTAAATATAATTTTAAAACAGTGCTATTTTTTTAAATTTAAATAAATTTCATTATCTGAATCTGGCGATTATAAATCTCAGAATAATTCTTCATTTTTTTCTAATTTAGATTATATATATATTCATATCTATATATATGTGTGTGTATATATATATTCATATCTATATATATATGTGTGTGTATGTGTGTATATATATATATTCATATCTATATATATGTGTGTGTATATATATATATTCATATCTATATATATGTGTGTGTGTGTGTGTATATATATATATTCATATCTATATATATGTGTGTGTATGTGTGTATATATATATATATTCATATCTATATATATACATGTACATATACATATATACACACACACACACACACAAACACATATATAGATATATATAGATATTTATATATATACATATATACATATACATATACAAATATATAAATATATATATATATACACACATACACACACATATATATAGATATATATATATATATACACACATACACACACATATATCTATATATGTGTTTGTGTGTGTGTGTGTGTGTATGTATATATGTATATGTACATGTATATATATAGATATGAATATATATATATATACACACATACACACACATATATATAGATATGAATATATATATATATACACACACACACACATATATATAGATATGAATATATATATAATCTAAATTAGAAAAAAATGAAGAATTATTCTGAGATTTATAATCGCCAGATTCAGATAATGAAATTTATTTAAATTTAAAAAAATAGCACTGTTTTAAAATTATATTTAAATACAAATAACAGCGTTTTAATTGTATATAATCGTAATAATAATAATAATAATAATAATATCCAGTAAATAATAATTATTCGTAGTTTATAAGTAATATTACATGCTGTCTATATACTTATAAAGCTCCTTAGCAACGTCATGTTACGTTGTATTGCGTAACGCAAATTGATTAATAGGAATAACACCCGTACTTGATAGACTCACATAATTATACTGATTATGTATAATTCGTGTGACGTCACACATTATATTTTCATAATGGTTGTCAGGCGCTGAAAGTATCATTGTAATCTCTTCTTTTTCTTATATATATATAGGTATGTATGGTATGTATGTATGTATGTATGTATGTATGTATGTATGTATGTATGTATGTATGTTTGTTTGTATGTATGTATGTATGTATCTATATATATATATATATATATATATATATATATATATATATATATATATATATATCTCCGTGTGTGTGTGAGTGTATGTATGTATGTATGTATGTACGTATGTACGTGTGTATATACACACACATGGCTTATCTGTTGGAAATGTTTGAAACGTCTGCTTGCTATAGTTGATCTCGAGTGCTGTGATAGATCGTGGAAACCTAAATTCCAGAGAGTAATATTATAATCGATAAATATCAAGGTTGTAATTTTGATTATTTATTCTGCCTAAGTCATTATAAAGAGATTCAACTACGTCATATTAGGTATTATTACGTCACTAATGTTATTAATATACACTGAAAACAAACAGCTGGAATGAGTCAGTGATTAAAAGAGTGTGTAAAATAAGTGAATTATTTAAGGTTTGGGCTCAGTTACGTGAACTAGTGTGTTTACATCGGTTTCGTGACTGAAATACATCAAGAAAGAGATCTAACCTGTACACACACAGAAACAACCCTGAGCTATATAACATGTGTTTCCGTTACGTCACAGTTACCAGTCTAAATATAGTAACAACAACAACAACAATAATAACAATAGTAGTAGTAGAAGTAGCAGTAGCAGCAACTGCTACTACAACTACTACAATTAAAATTACTGTTGTTGTAGTTGATATTATTATTATAATTACTATTGTTGATGGTGTTTTGGTTGTTGTTGTTGCTGTTGCTGTTGCTGTTGCTGTTGCTGTTGCTGTTGCTGTTGCTGTTATTATTATTATTATTATTATTATTATTATTATTATTATTATTATTATTATTTAGCAGTAAACTGTTTGCTCGGTCCAGAACAGATTCATATTAGCTATGGTGACAGGCCGTCTGAAATGGTTGTCATGTGGTCTACGTACGACAACGTGACGTCACATGTCGAATTCGGCGAATCAGAAAATGTCTTACGTATGAAGGAGACCAGCCAAGTTGTCCGAATGACGTCAGATGCCTGGAATGCTGCACCGTTTATTCACCGAGCTACATTAAAGGTATGTTATTATTATTGTTGTTGTTGTTTTTGTCGTTGTCGTCGTCATCGTTGTTGTTGCTGTTATTATTATTATTATTATTATTATTATTATTATTAATGTTATTGTTGTTGTTATCATTATTGTTTTTATTGTTGTTATTATTATTATTGTTGTTGCTATTGTTGTTGTCGCCGTCGTCGTTGTTATTATTGTTACTGTGTTATTATTAGTGTGATTGTTGCTATTGTTATTACTATTATTATTATTGCCGTTACTGTTGTTGTAGTTGTTACTGTTGTTGTAGTTGCTATTGTTGTTGTAGTTGTTATTGTTGCTACTATTACGACAGGGACTGCAGGCAGGACGACGTTACGTCTACAGGGTGACTTGTTTACATCCACTCGGATCTGTCACCAGCAAAGAGTTCTTCTTTCAGACGACCGCAGCTAACGTGGTATGACTTTTGTAACACTCAGTTTGATTGGTTACCAGACACCAGCGAAAGGTGGCCGGACTTTTATAACGCTCGATTTGATTGGTAGCCACATAGCAACATTATAAAGTAATAAGTTATTAGCAGTTAAATCCAAATGAAGTCATTAAAATATGTTGCAATTTTATGTTATAATTATTTATTACATTCTGTACGTGTGACTGTTGCATGATGATGATGCTTGTTATGTTTATTATTGGTAGTATTAATGTTGTTTAGTACTTCTTATCATCATCATCACAACTGTCTTTATTATCATACGTTTATAAATTGTAATTTATTGTTTTTCTTTACAGACGCAGCCGATGTCATTTATCGTGTTTGGTGATATGGGATTAAAAGATGGAATTACAACTATAAATAGATTACAGAAAGACGTGACGTCACATAGATATGAGGCGATATGGCATGTAGGAGATATAGCGTATAACTTGTACGATGATGGCGGAAAGGTAGCACTTCTGTTTTACATTTAAGTGTAAATTTTGAACATAACATTTAACTGAGGTACCCCCCCACACACACACTCAAAATTGTGACACGTCCCATTTAGGATACGTGATAATGATACAGGTCACGGCTGATTGACCTGTTAACCATATATTTTCTACCTACAAGCAATACTGGACTCATCTTTCAAGTTGTCACACTGCTTTGAAAATAATTCAGAAAACCACAACTAAGAATTAAGACACCAGAACAGAAATATATATTCACATTCATTTGTTGTAAATCCAGCGACATAGCACATGTATTATGTTACATACAGTGAACAACATTTATAAATATGTTTACTTAAGTACACAAAACATTTCTGTCTGTACCAAGTACGTAATAATCTGGATATTTAGTTACCTCAGTTGTTGTTGTTATTTTATTTGTTAATTCAATAAAGCATTGGTAACTATCATGTTAACGGTAATGTAACGGGTTTGCTTAATTAGTTTCTAAGCTGTCTGTGTAACAAAAGGGACGTGTAACAAATGGGAGACAAATATTAATAGCATGCCTCTGATTGTTTTCCCGCGTATGAGTCGGATTGGTGTTTGAGCTTTTCTTCTTTGGTTTGTGCATCTGTACAATATGTACGTTTTTCTGTATCTTTATAAATGTGCATTGACATGTTTGTGTGTGTCTGTTTCTGCACGTGTGTATGTGCGTGTTTATGTATGAACACGAAATGACATCAGTAAACACTGTTAATAATATAATCTATTTTAATAAAGGGGGATTTGTAAAATGTTTTGTTACAGAATTGTGTAAACTGTTGTGCTGTATTTTCAGGTGGGAGACAGTTTTATGAGAAAAATGGAAAACATCACAGCATACATTCCTTACATGACTGTCCCCGGAAACCACGGTATTATTATTATCATCATCATCATCATCGTCGTCGTCATCATCATTATTATTGCTGTCGGTGTTGTTGCTATTGTTATTGTTGTTTTTGTTTTTATTGTTGTCATTATTGAGTTAGTTGTTATTGTTATTTTTGCTGTTGTTGTTGTTGCTGTATCATTGTTATTAACAGAGATATTTTAAATTTAGAAATCGGTGGCGACTTCACTCACTACAGAACACGTTTCAGTCATCCGAACACACCGTGGCCCACGCCGCTCCAGTCGATGTGGTACAGCTACGATGTTGGCCTGGTTCACTTCATCGGGTACAGTAATAATAATAATAATAATAACAACAACAACAACAACAACAACAATAATACAATAATAACGTTAAACGAAGTAAACACTTGAGCTGTGTTTGAAATGTATGATACATTCACGTTCATGTAATTAAAACAAATTCTCAGACGAT
>CM022667.1:6975331-6989636 GCA_012295275.1 Chrysomallon squamiferum
CGCCAAATCATGTTTATTGGTTAGTGCGGAATGATAAAAGAAACTAATATTCCTGTGTAAATTTTGATGAACAAAGCCAGCTGTGTACGTGCGGTTTTTATTTGTGCACAGATCACTGATATTTCACCACTGTTAGCCTAAACATCCTTTCTTTATAACACGATATATATATATGTATGTATATAGATATGTATGTATGTATGTATGTATGTGTGTTTGTGTATATATATACACACACACAGAGATATATATTATCTAATTGCTGTTCATATACTGGGCTCAGCATGTATCATCATTGTAACTGTAGAGAGAGAGAGAGAGAGAGAGAGAGAGAGAGAGAGAGAGAGAGAGAGAGAGAGAGAGAGAGAGAGAGAGAGAGAGAGAGAGAGAGAGAGAGAGAGAGAGAGAGAGAGAGAGAGAGAGAGAGAGAGAGAGAGAGAGAGAGAGAGAGAGAGAGAGAGAGAGAGAGAGAGAGAGAGACTGTTTAATGTGAACTGTTTCAAACATACGCGTACATCAGTGCTACTTAATAAAGTTAGTTGCCACTTAAACAGTGTTGTTGTTAGTGTCCTGAATTTCAAAAACAAATACATCAAGACTGCAGGCACATCAGCTTCATAAAGTATGGTACATGCATGTGCACATCAATTTTGTTGAATATGCGGAACCCCCTATAAACCTTACAAGCATTTTACATTATTATGCACGCGATTATATTTACTAAAAGAAAATCATGCAACTGATATTATATTTTAAAATATCTGATTACCAGTTTCACTTAAGTAATTAATAGGGTCGCCTAAACTGTTACACTTTGACAAAATACTGTAGCTACAAATTTAAATATCTAATGAAATTATACGTATATGAGAGTTTAAAAAATAAAATAAAAGAAATAAATAAAAATAATAAATAAATAAATAAATAAAAATTGTAGAATATTTGATCTTACCATGAGCTTATCCGACTCAGAATCAAATTTGTGTAGAGATGATTTACTGCGTAATTTTTCACGTGGCTAACTGAATCGCTGCGTAGAAATTCAGCTGCGTAAAAGCAGGGGATGGATTCCAAATATGTCATAGATGAGTTTTTACAAAAAAATTAATTAAAAAAACGAAAGGAAAAAGAAAAGCTGAGAGGGAATTTATAATCAAAGATAACAGAGTATCGTATGCCGCTTGTTAATTTTCGTGTACAGATGTTTTTATTAGTATTATGTTTTTAAATGTCTAAGTTTAAATGCCACAGTAATTATTAATAATGTATCCTCGTGGTATCGGTTTTGATAAGCAACAGTCTCGGATTGTAGACATATAACGATGTTTTTTTGTTAATAATGATAGAGGCAGGATGTAATATATATACATGATTAAAATATAAACATTAAATGCAGAAAATATTGCGAGTTTTTCTTTGTTTCTACTTATAATTTGAATACTGTAACTCCTAGTTGTTTTTTCATGTTCTGACTCTCAGCAGACGGCAATGTTTCGTGCAGTTTGTGAGTGAAATTCATTGCGAAACTTTGGAGTTACGGAGTTGTTTATGTATGACTAAAAAGTGCCTTATGAAAAATACTACTTTTAGCTATATTGTTAGTGCAAACATGCGAATAGGAAAACAAAAAAATATTCTGTAAACAAAATCTTCGCCATATTATGCGCACTTGTTATTTAACGAAGGTTATTTAACCCATACCACGTCAAAACACATACCACATCAAAACACATACCACGTCAAAACACATACCGCGTCAAAACACATACCACATCAAAACACATACCACATCAAAACACATACCACATCAAAACACATACCACATCAAAACTCATACCACGTCAAAACCCATACCGCGTCAAAACCCATACCACGTCAAAACACATACCACATCAAAACACATACCACGTCAAAACTCATACCACGTCAAAAAACATACCGCGTCAAAACCCATACCACGTCAAAACACATACCACGTCAAAACACATACCACGTTAAAACACATACCACGTCAATGCAACACACACACAGCATACTTTTTTTTTTTTTTTTTTTTTGCACCGTGTGTTCATTGGGCCATTTCTTGTTCCAGTTGGTGCACAATGACTGGTACATACTAGCCTGTCTGAGGTATGGTTCTGCTAATCACAAACTGTAGCCCATGAATATAGTGTGAAAACTGCATAATATTTCTTAGCATAATATATTTCACTTTTTACAAAACAAATTAATGCGTAAGCTTTTCCAATGAAGTACTATTTATTTTATGTTATTTTATCTTATCTTTTATATATATATATATTTGTCCATGTAAAATAAGAGATGATTTTACTTGTTACTGATTACTGAACTATTTCCTTTTTAAATAATTTCTATATTTATCATCATTATCATCATTATCTTTATATTTTACCTAAGTTTTATTTATTTAGTATTATTTTTGTAAAGTTTAACACGTATGTGTGTGCGTGATGTCCTCATACCTGCGCGACTGTCTATCAATGGATCACTGGTGGATTTGTTTGGAGTCGACGTTCCACACTTCATACTAAACAAACGAACCATGTTCTTGGACCTGGAAGGAGGGTATAAAACACACATGACCGATGTGTGCGCTGACCAGAGATCCATCGATAGCGCAGCGCGAACGAGTTTTTGCGTGAATTGGTCAACAGCGTGTCACACATAATATCTACACATAGGTTATTCCATGGTTCTGTCCGGCTATGATTTTCTTCCGACTTACACTCTGACGTGTACAGTGAACGATGCTTCCTATCTTGATGACGTCATTTTGTTTGACCATTCAAGGAACACGGGTCTACTTACAGGAGTAGAACAGTCGAAACACGGCTGTTCTCCGTTTACGTATCCACCAAATCATTACTCTGTAGTGTGCGGCAATAAAACACACGACAGCGCTTCAAACATGAAGTCGTACACGTTGAACATACTCAACATCGAACTGGACGACGTAGCGGTATGGTGGTGTTCACTCAAAGAAAACAAGACACGGAGCAACAACCACTCGATGACATTTGCTGGTAAGCTTTTGTCATTCTTTTGTTTTATTTTTGTTTTATTTTTTTATTTTTTTTATTATTATTGTTGTTGTCGTTTTTTTTTTAATTGTTATTCAACCATAAGTGAAGAAACTAAAGACGGAGAGACAACTAAAGTAATGTCTTTATTTAGACTTTAATTACATAACATGCCTTTACTAAATTTACTATTCAACTTTAGCTTTAACAAAAGACAGTTAAAAAAACTCCATATTATAATTCCATATTATATTTCCTATTTCTTTACAGAGAGAGAGAGAGAGAGAGAGAGAGAGAGAGAGAGAGAGAGAGACTGTTTAATGTGAACTGTTTCAAACATACGCGTACATCAGTGCTACTTAATAAAGTCACTTAAACAGTGTTGTTGTTAGTGTCCTGAATTTCAAAAACAAATACATCAAGACTGCAGGCACATAAGCTTCATAAAGTATGGTACATGCATGTGCACATCAATTTTGTTGAATATGCGGAACCCCCTATAAACCTTACAAGCATTTTACATTATTATGCACGCGATTATATTTACTAAAAGAAAATCATGCAGCTGATATTATCGATCACCTTTTGCAGACCATCTACTTTTTCTCAGCTACAGTATCTTCATAAAACGAAATCATGAAATATTTTACAAATAGACTGGTTTCCAAAATATCTTAATTAGCTCTTTCTCGAAATCATTTGTGTAAAATAAATATATAAATAAATAAAAATGTAAAACTGTTTCGTTTTGCATCAGTCGTGAAAACTGAAATTCTGTTACTGTATTACTCACGTTTTCAACAGCAGTTAAAACATTTTTAAAAGTCATCTGATAGTTCTCCATAATAGTTCCTTTCACACTTTTTGCAAGTACAGGACGTTCTGTACAAACCGGGTCGAAATTAACATTAAACAAACGAGTTACCACAGGAATAAAATCTCAAAACATAATATTTTCCAAATTTTTTCTTTTTTCATTGGGATTTCTTCCCCATTAAACTTTACTAAAATACAAACTGTCCGGTGATCTGACACTGGTCTGTTAGAAAACTTTATTATAATACAAACTGATAAGTGATCTGACACTCGTCTCTAGAAAACTTTACTATAATACAAACTGATAAGTGATCTGACACTCGTCTCTAGAAAACTTTACTATAATACAAACTGATAAGTGATCTGACACTCGTCTCTAGAAAACTTTACTAAAATACAAACTGATAAGTGATCTGACACTCGTCTCTAGAAAACTTTACTATAATACAAACTGATAAGTGATCTGACACTCGTCTGTATAAAACTTTATTATAACACAATACCAGGTGCTTTCAGAAAGTCTCTGTGATGGTGTATCCTATTGGGCGCGTACACTAAAACTGTCGCGCCATACGCGTGCAGTTAGGATGCTCCAACTGAAATCAGCGGTTTAAAAAAAAAAAAAAAGTCGCTCGCATACAGCACTCGGCTAACTGTTACAAAGCATAACACGAGCTATGGCAAGATCGCCCAGCACGCAGATCCTGAAATAAATCAATAAATGAAATTTATTTTACAAACAGTGACGTAATCATTTTGTAACGTTGAAAAAAGTCCTCAAAATGAAATTTACATGTGCTTCCTACAAGATTATGTGAGATCGAGAAAGCCAGTAAAAATAAATAAATTTAACCAATAACAGAATAAAGTTGAACATTTGTACACAGTAAAATAATGACCGTGAAAACAAGTAAATTAGTTGACAATATCTAGCATCTCTACAACAGTTTCTCTTACCAACCAATCAAAGATTTTGAATTGCTTTTCTTAATCCAGGTATTTTCCTTTACCTCGCAGGTTTTCCAGTGATTATGTTTGGCAAACCAGAGGGTGAGTCTTTCACATTGTCCTGCTTAGTAACAAATGCTTCTCGTTTTGAAGAGGTTGTACAAATTCGCAGAAAATATGACGAAAACCCTAACCTTCTGTTCACTCCAACAGTCGAAAGGTTGTCACGTTCTGAGAAAAGCGCGCGCGGGTTACACGGCAGTGTGTGGGGAAGGGACGTCCAGCAGTGTGTGGGGAAGGGACGTCCAGCAGTGTGTGGGGAAGGGACGTCCAGCAGGTCCTCACGTACGAAGGTTTACAGTCTGAAGATCAACAAAGTTCGTCGTGAGGCTATCACACATTGTCGTTTACAAGATCAGCAACATTTACCAGCTGAAATCTGACCTGAAACCATGTAATTTTAATTTATTTTATTATTATTATTATTATTATTATTATTATTATTATTATTATTATTATTATTATTATTATTATTATTATTATTATTATTTTTATTATTGATTCTCTGTATTTAGAGGTACAGTGGTACGTGTCTTTAGCGGCCTCCGAGATGAGCGGCCACTTTTATGTCCGACTGTTTTTCAGTGGTTGTCCAGCAGGAGTGTCCGTCAGACAAGCAGACACCTACTGAACGCGGACGTTTTCTGGAAAATATTATAAATTTAGCAGCTTTAAAGATGAAGTCCCCCATTTCCTGAACGGCGCAGAGCATGCTGGGAGATTTGTTTCTGTCGAACCGCAATCACCAAAACGGGCGAAATCAACCAGACTGGGACATAACTGTGATAAAGCGAACGTTCAACATGAGTCCTTGCTTATTTGTTTTACGAACAGCGAGTCCCAGCGGACTTTTCAGGAAAAGATGGTACGACTGGTACAAGTCGGAGCTCTGTTTCGATTATATATCTAAATATATCTAAATATATTTTATGGTTATTAAGAATTTCATCCGTCATTGAACTCGATATGTTTGAAACTGTGTTTTAGGAGAAAGCCGTGATGATTTATGTTTGTTGTGGTGAATGTGAAGAAAGATCGTAAATATCTTCGAACACCTGTGTAATTGTTGTCCCTCTGATAAGGGACACCTGCGATGTAGGGACACTTTTGCTTGGCCCAAGAGGTGTCCCTACAAACAGGTATCACTCTAAAAATCATGAAATCTGACGTGAAAACATGTAAGATTTCTTTTCAAATTCTCTTTATTAATAACTGATGCTAAAGATAGGAATATAATATTAATTTAAAACAAAATAAAATAGATAAATAATAACAGTTTGATATATATTTGTTTTGATATATTCAATGTTTTAAACTTATTTTTTGAAATTAATATTATTTATTTATTTATTTATTTATTTAATTTTTATTTAATTTAATTTAATTTTATTTTATATTATTTTATTATTATTATTTTTGTCACCGTGACACCAGTAAACAGGACAACCGTAACTGATTAATTGCTATTTAATTCATACTTGCTTAAAACTAAGAAATTTTTATTATAACAGTACATCAGTGAGATAAACAGTACAGTTATGTACATATTTTGTATTCTATATTCTTTATCTCAGCATGTACACCTGCTGTCTACTGTAAACACGCAGCAACCTGGATGATGATGGGATGTATTGTATTAACGTGAGTAACTACCAATAACAATTCTATCTCTCTCTCTCTCTCTCTCTCTCTCTCTCTCTCTCTCTCTCTCTCTCTCTCTCTCTCTCTCTCTGTATGTGTGTGTGTGTGTTGTATTAACGTGATAATAATAATAATAATAATAATAATAATAATAATAATAACAACTATAATAGTAATAATCAGGGTTCGTATGCGTTTTGGAAATTCTTGGAATGTTTTGGAAATTCCACACGTTTTGCTGGACCTTACATGTTTAGAAAAATCAGGTTTCGTTACCATGGCTATGGAAAAGAATGTCCTTGCCATAAACAAAATGTAGGAAAAACTCGTTTTTCTCACTAATATTTAACCCCGACCCAACACCAATATAATGAAGCGCTGTTATAGCCTAGCCAGCGGTCCAGTGGTCAAATGTGTATCCTTTTTTTGTTGATTTTTTTGTTTTTTTTGTTTTTGCGACTTTTGTGGATGAATTGTTCGTTAATAGACTTGTTCTTGTTTATAATAGCTATATTCTTAAGAAACTTGTAATATAGATATTTAACTCATTAAGTATCTACTATTTACGATTACACTTGTTTGTTTGGTTTTGCAATTTAAGACAGAAATAAACAAGACTTATTATAAACCGCCCCCTCCGAAAAGAAAAAAAAAAGTTGCGAGTTATTTTCTGAAAAATACGTTTATGTAGGTTTTTACAGGTAAATGTAAACCCATCACAATTATATATGCAGGTGAAATGCTTTAATACACCAGTTTTAATTTTTCACATTGTATTTAAATGGAGATCACGTGAAAACCGGCACGTCTGTGTGTTGGAGGTGACATCTTCGAGCCTCACCTTATATTTTGTATAGTCTAGCGTTACAAGGGTTGGGTGGCTCTTTAATTTGGACAACGTTTGAACGGTCACTTAGCGTTAGTTTTATTTTTCATTTCCTGCAGATCTGTCTTACGTATCATTATAGTCATGTTCATACCAAGAATACAACCGTTTTAAAGTGCGAAAATAAATTGCATTAATTTTTATTACTAATAATCCTGGTTTTGGCAATTTGCTAAAGGCCAGAAAATAATTATCTGGGAAATGGACGTGACATTTTTGTGAGCTAAAGGTAGATCATGTGATAGTAACATTTTTACAAATAGTATTCCTCAGCATAAACAACAATTAAAATTAAAAACCTCAGATAGGGGACAAAATGAACCACTACGTGAACATCAGCCTGTGTTAGTGCTGCATCCAAAGCAAATGTTCTCTACAGGGGCTCTGCAGCTTATCTGTTAGTGTAAAATGATTTGTGTTTAACTTTTTAAATAATAATTATCAACCCTTCCACCGTTTTCAGTGTTTACCTGTTAGTGGCGAAATGACAAGTGATGCTGAGGATCAAACTGAAAAGCTTTCTTCAGTCGAGAAATTCTCTTGATGTGAGCATGTTTAAATTTTCTAAATACCCCTGCAGGATAAGTATGTTACTTTTATTCGTAAAATCAGTTTATAAAACCTTTGTAAATGACATTTCTTACTGGCATCCATAATTTTCATGAAAATAGCGGACATGTGATGTTAGAAAGGTCTTTTTAGCAATAATAGTTGTTTCAACAATTTCAAATAAGAAAGTAGGATTTTTGTAAGAAAAATTTGGTATTTTTCAAATAAACCTGCAAAAGAAAGAGCTTCACAACATCTCAGAACTAGCCAAAGATATCAACTGAAGATGCTTAGTGCTGTTCTCATTTGACCTCAGTAAAACAGAATGTTAATGCAACATTTACAGACGTGTTTTGTACTGAAGTATGCTCACAGATGTGTCGTGTCGATTTGCTGACGATGAAATTCAAGAAGAAATGACTGAATCAAAGTGTAATTAAGAAGCAGAAAACACATTTTAAAAGGATGGGGGAAATGTGAATTAATGAAATTAAAACAATAATAATAATAATAATAATAATAATAATAATAAATAAATGATTCAAAAGGCTTTTACTTACAGGTACATTCTGAAAAGGATAGTGTATTTCATGTTTTCTTGCATCATATGTTACATAAAGTAGATTTAGTTCTCTAACAAAATCTAATATAAAGAGAAACAGAACTGACAAGTTTTCAAGAAGGGATACTGGGTTTAGATTATATAGCATCAAACATTAATCAGTTAGCAACTAAATTTCAAGGGCATAATTCACTTGCAATGAAAATCTAGTGGTAAGTTAAGTGCTTAAGCTATTATGTATTTATTTATTTGTCATTTTACTTTAGGATAGTGCCGTGTTCAGTCATTTATACTGTCAATGGGGCTCTGACCCGCAAAACGTTGACATAATCTGATGTAAAACACAACTTGAAAAACTTCCAATCCACATTAATAAACAAGTAAATCTGTCTACTACTACTACTATAACCACCATTACAATCACTACTACTGCTACTACCACTGTTTTTACTAGCAACATGACCACAACCACTACTACTAATATTATTGCTGCTACTAAGACAACCACTATTACAATCACCACTAATACTAGTACCACTTTGAAAACCACAACTGCTACTCTACTACTACTATTGCTATTACAACTGCTACTACCTCTACCACTAATTGTTGACCATTGACTGACTAAGACAGCTGGGTCTTCGAAGAATTTGTATTAAGTTTTTAAACTGTTCTTTCTTGTCTTAAAATAACAACTATTACGACAATGACATTATCAAAGCATCAGGAACAAAAACAACACCAACAACAACAGCAGTAACAATAAAGAAAAAAAGGAAATGATTTTCTGATTAGTTCAGCCAAAATATGTTAACTGTTTACGTTTTTCATTAGTTCAGGTATATGTTAATTGTTTACATGTTTCTGATCACTTCAGTTATATGTTAACTATTACAGGTTTCTGATCAGTTACAATAAGTTAACTGTTTACTTGTTTCTGGTCAGATCAGTTATAATATGTTAAATGTTTACATGTTTCTGATCCGATCAGTTACAATATATTAACTGTTTACATGTTTCTCATCAGTTCATTAACAATATGTTAACCGTTTACATGTTTCTGATCAGATTAGTTACAATGTGTTAACTCTTTACATGTTTGTGATCAGTCCATTTACAATCTGTTAACTGTTTACATGTTTCTGATCAGATCGGTTACAATGTGTTAACTGTTTACATGTTTCTGATCAGTTCAGTTTTAATATGTTAACTGTCTAAATGTTTCTCATCAGTTCAATTATATCTTAATTGTTTACGTTTGTGATCAGTTCAGTTACAACATGTTAACTGTTTACATGTTTCTGATCAGATCAGTTACAATGTGTTAACTGTTTACATGTTTCTGATTAGTTCAGTTATAATATGTTAACTGTTTACATGTTTCTGATTAGTTCAGTTACAATGTGTTAACTGTTTACATGTTTCTGATCAGATCAGTTACAATATGTTAACTGTTTACATGTTTCTGATTAGTTCAGTTATAATATGTTAACTGTTTACATGTTTCTGATCAGATCAGTTATCATGTTAACTGTTTACATGTTTCTGATCAGATCAGTTACAATATGTTAACTGTTTACATGTTTCTGATTAGTTCAGTTATAATATGTTAACTGTTTACATGTTTCTGATCAGATCAGTTACAATGTGTTAACTGTTTACATGTTTCTGATCAGATCAGTTATCATGTTAACTGTTTACATGTTTCTGATCCGTTGAGTTAAATGTTAACTGTTACAGGTTTCTGATCAGTTACAATATGTTAAATGTTTACATGTTTCTGATTAGTTCAGTTACAATATCTTAACTGTTTACATGTTTCTGATCAGATCAGTTACAATGTGTTAACTGTTTACATGTTTCTGATCAGTTCAGTTATAATATGCCTGT
Source organism: Chrysomallon squamiferum (assembly GCA_012295275.1). Taxonomy (NCBI): domain Eukaryota; kingdom Metazoa; phylum Mollusca; class Gastropoda; order Neomphalida; family Peltospiridae; genus Chrysomallon; species Chrysomallon squamiferum. Next base: position 6,985,725 of record CM022667.1, read on the forward strand.
ATACAAATTTCTAATTGAGTCATTTATCACTGTGTTCATATCTTGTTAAATTATTTCCAGCATCTCAATTTTCATTGATTACACTAAACTGTTTTCATTAAAGAAGTCTCCTATTACTTTAAGAACATTTTAATTATATTTTTATTGATGATTTTATTAATTTACTTTATTATTCTTCTGATTATTATTATTATTATTAATTTATTTTTTCCTTCTGTTTGCTTCATTTTAGTTATAGTGGTAGAATTTAAGTGTAGTGTAGGAATGTACGTATGACGTCATACAGATGAAATTGTCTATTTCAGTTTTGAACAGAGCGTTAAAAGATCAATATTTTCCTTTTTCTTTTGGCTATTAAAACATCGGGTTTTTTTTCTACAGAGAAGATGTTTTTTCTTTCTTTACTTCTGAGTACTTTTCTACTTCACATAGATATCTGTTCAGGTGAAAATTGTTTTTGTTTTCTTATTCTGTATAAATTTGTTGTTTTTGCAAACATCAACAAGTAGGTTACTCTGACATTCAACATTGTGAAAACTTAAGAAACTTAATTGTTTATCACCAGCAGTATTTTCTAAATTATTATTTTATTTTATTTTTGCACTTTTTAATTATTATCATTATCAGTAGTAGTAGTACTATCCAGTAAAGGTGCGTCGTTTTATCAGAGCTATTTACCTTTGACGTCATGCATGAAGTAAATTCATCCTCAGCGTTAGAAGTTTTACTCAGATAAGGGCATTTCTGTTATTGTTTTTTGTTTCGCTTGAATATAAAGTTTTGTTTCTGTTAATATCTCACGCCCAATTTAATGTATTCATTACAAAGTCACTGGTATCAAGAAAATATATTTAGATAATATATATAATTTAATAATAATAATAATAATAAAAATAAAAATAATAATAATAATAATAATAATAATAATAATAATAATAATAATAATAATAATAATAATAATTATAATTTAAAAAAAAATTATTTCAGAATTAATTCTTTTATGTACATTTTTTTTTTTTTTTTTTTTTTTTTTTTTTTTTTTTTTTGCTTTATAGCTTATTCTCTAGTTGTGTCTGGTTCTTCAGACGGCCCGTCTTACAGTTTGACCTGTACAGTAAATGACGCTGCTGGTCTTGATGATCTTGTATTCTTTAACAGACATACTACAAAAGGTTTTGTTTATTCAATATTCCAGTCTGCTACAGACTGTTATGTGTTTAATAAGCCACCATCTGGTTATGTCGGAAGCTGTGGAAGTGGAACGGAAAACACAGCGTCACAGACTAAGACTTACACTTTGAAGATAACTGAAGTTAAAAACAAAGATCTCACTGATTGGTGGTGTTCACTGCAGAATGATAAAACAGAAAGTAACAAGATCACAGTGTCAACTGAAAGTAAGAGTTCATCTGGTGAGTTGTTTTATTTTTCATTTTACTTTTGTCTTATGTTTATCTATAAATATAGATCTGTGTGTGTGCTTTTTAAATAAAACTAAGTTTAATGCAGAATAACAAAAATCATATTACAATTAGTGTTTAATTGTGCCGCTTTTATACTATCTTTTTCTTTCAAGTTAATTTTTCTTCTTTGTTTTATATTACTTTAAAATTACTTTAACATCAAATTTATTTGTTTTATCAGATATCGAATTACACAAAGTATCCAACAAATGTTTCAGAAATGGACTTTGATAGTCGAGAAATGTTTTTAACAAGTAGATACAATTCTATAAAATAATAAAAGAAAGTGATGAGAAGAAATTGGGATTATTCAGTTAACTAGATTATTTCCACAGCTGATTTCATGACTTCTCTGTACGGTACACTGGTCTGTCACAACAACAGACTTTTCTAACCACACAACTGCAGTCAGCGCTACGTGTTCCCTGACCTACAACTTACTTCTCACACATACCTGACTACTAAATATAAAAATTAATTTTAAATATCTACAGATATATTAGAAAGGAAACAATGTTAAACTGCCACGATATATTAAACTTTCCCTTTTATTTTTCAAATAAATGTTACATTTGTATTTAACGTTTTGTTTATTTCAGAAGGCACATATGTTGCCTCGTCTAAACTTCCAGCAACACGGATTATCATAGGATGTATTATATTGTGAGTATCCACCATACAACAGTTTCCTTAAAATCTCTCTCTCTCTCTCTCTCTCTCTCTCTCTCTCTCTCTCTCTCTCTCTCTCTCTCTCTCTCTCTCTCTCTCTCTCTCTCTCTCTCTCTCTCTCTCTCTCTCTCTCTCTCTGCATAATCTGCTTTATTTTGTTTTAAGTTCAGCTGTCGTCGGTGTTGGATTTACTCAGATGTGAAGAGGAAAATGATGTTTTCACAGCAGATATTCCATTTCCCTTTTTTCTAAGATGATTATTTTTAATTGAAGCTATGACGATAAATCAAACAAAATACTCACAATGAAAATAATATTTATGAAATTCATTAACACACACACTGTGATACACATGAAAATAATGCTTATGAAATTCATTAACACACACACTGTGTACACATGACAATAATATTTATGAAATTCATTAACACACACACTGTGTACACATGAAAATAATGCTTATGAAATTCATTAACACACACACTGTGATACACATACATAAAACACATATATACACACGTATGAAAAATAATATTAAAAAATGGCAGGTTTTAACAAATGGAAACTTTCTGATTTAGAATTATCCTTGCTGTGTTTCAATTATATGTCCCTGTAAGATTTTGATTTTTTTTTTCTTTATTGTAGTCAATAAAAGAATTGAATAGTTTTCAATAAATTACATTTTAAAAAATTAAATTTTAACAGTTTGTAATGATGATTCTTTGGGACATTTTCATATGGCTTCCAAGATTCAGTTAATCAAATTTGGACAAAATGAGCACAAAAAGACATGAAACGAAGCTTGTTTTAGACTTTGTATCATGTTTAACACCACACAAAGGCTCTCCCTCACGAGAGATTTCCTACTGTTGACGTTGCCAAATATATATTTTGTATGTTTTTCAGTGTTTGTACCTTTCTGCATTCTATTCTGCAATAACAGAACGGAGGAAATTCGTTCTGCCGAATATTACTAAGCTGATACTGCAAATACACATACTCGTTTTTATTTATTCTGAATAAAATGAAATACAAATGAGTAGACACGCTATCTTGTTTTGGACCTATACTAAAGTGACGATTGACCGACCTGCGGGAACGAGACACACTGAGACTGAGACAAAGCAGACGTGTATAGTTTATTATAAGTCATGTTTAAGAGATGTATAGTTGAATCTTAAACAAGCTGTTTTTCTTCAGTTAAATATAAATCAAGATTCATACGTGTACAGTGAATTATATTTCAGAGATTTGGGAATGTACAAACAACTTGTGTTGTGTTCCCACAGTTCCAAGTCATCGTCACACTGTTTGCTCCACCTCAGAGTATTAACATCAAACTTGTCTACACTTCTGCATTTCTGTCTGTATTTCCCGTTACGCCAGCCGCCAATAACGTACACTTCGCTGTTCAGCAGTGTGTAGGTTGCATACAGTCGACACTCGTTCAGAGATGCAACCGTTTGCCACACCATACTATCGATGTCGTAGCAGTCTATGGACGATGCCAGGACCCTCTGTCGTGTGTTGGGGTCACAGTACCAGCCTCCAATAACGAAAATCTTCCTATCATGTGCAAACATGGCATGGTCAGCTCGTGCTACGAGCAGAGAAGAGCCTCGTTCCCATTGGTTACTACTGAGTTGAAGCACCAGACGTCATCAAGGACATCTTCATCCTCCTGGAAACCACCAGAAATATAGAGTCGATTGTTGTGAGTTGTACCTGCATGTTGCGTCCCTACTTCCTGGCAGAGGTTCAATGTTTTCCCATTTGTCAG